>JAQFVV010006785.1:0-350704 GCA_028023455.1 Epiperipatus broadwayi
TATATTGAAACCGTATTCAAATATGTGTATTCGAATCACCGGCCTCTTAGGCAGAGAAGAACATACTCGGAGAGTATGTATGCCCAAACACTAGCTATAAAGTATATAACTAACATTACATTTCCAGGACATAACTTCTTCTCGACTGTTGAGTTCAACACCAAGTTCAAAGCACTTTTTTGTTTGTGTATAAACACGGGTGCCAGCTGCTTATTCTAAAAGAATAGACAACACACTTTGAATAGTGGCAACTAACCCAACGCCTAAATCCATGACTAGCTCAGTTGTTTGTAATCACTAATAGATTATAGTTAATTAGTGGTTAAAAGACTTGATAAAGAATTTGTTAAAAAGAATTTATAAAAAGAATTGTAAAAGAATTGATAAAAAGGAATTGATAAAAAGAATTTGGTAAAGGGATTGATAAAAAGAATTGACTGACAAATAAAGTTTAATTTTAAAGATAATTTATTAACTAACATTTATTTACTAAATTTAAACATTCTAATAAAACACACGCATATTTTAAATTAACATTTCTAAACTAGTTTAAATATTCTTGTTTACTTTCATAACAAAACACTGGTATTTATCTAATTTAACTAATAATATTGATATAAGGATCATGCACATATTAACTCATGCACACACACATAATAATATTAAAGTATTACATAGCATTTGAAATTTAATCACACACTTCAATAGTTCATTTATGTATGATATCGAGTTCATATAATTAGACTCTTGGAGGATTCCCACGAATTAATGAAATGCAATGGCTATTACAGTATAATGAAAATAAGCAAATGTTTTACCTAGGATTTTGAACGTAGATTTAACACTTTGTTTTCTTCCGGTATGAATGGTTCCAGTATGAATGCTTCCAGCCAGCTGGGACATTTCCTTGCTGAGTTTCCTGATTTTCACGATTATTACTATCAGAGACAATTAGATACTGGCGGAGATTTTCTAAGATGTTAAGCTGACATTATTTCATGGGCAGATCTGCTGTTTTCTCGGACATCTGGGCTGGAGATAAACGTGTGTTCCCAAGATCTTCTCAACACTACATTTTGTTTGTTAACTGCACAATTAATTTCTTAACTGCACTCACTCAATTAATTTGTGGAACTGATTGTCTCAACTACTTTGTGGAATTGATTACTGTCAGATAAAAAAGGTCTATTTATACCTGCGCCTTGTTGTCTTTCTGATATCTCCGGCAAAGATCTGTTGTCGAATTCCTTATCAATTAATCCTTTGATAAACGTGTTTTGGAAGATTGCTTAATTAGTAATAGCCATGCAGAGATGTTGTTTTATTTTATAAATAGCCATTGCCATGTTTTTAATGATAATCTTCTTTTATTTCGCATACATTTTATTTATTTACAAATCTCAAATATATACGCACATATATTTTAATACAATTTACTATTTAGTTTTAACATTATTTTTTCTTTAATTAAAATTGAATGAAAAGAGATTTGTATATTTATATTTTTACGAATACTAATAAAAACTATTTAATTCCTATCTTTTTCTAAAACAAACTGAATAAACTCTTCAACATTTAATTTTATGTTTTTCTTTTATGAAAGATTACTTTAATAATAATTTTAGATAAAAATTATATGTGCCTATATTAATATAGGTACATTACACTGCCCTTCCTTTTGAGAGTAAAATGTGTCATTTTTGACCATTTTATCTCTGACAACATTAAATCTTAATTTATTATTCTTTCTAAGTTTGCTTTTTGGTATCTTTTCCTTTCCATACTAAGGGCAATCTTCAATTATGCTTTTCTTCTTTCTATGCTGGTAACATTGCTTACAATGTTCGTCCTGGATAATGACCACGAGGACAAACTAAATTTGTGGTGCAGGGATCTTTTGTAGACGAAGCTTCGGCTGCCGATTCTCTTGATCAGACTTTGACTAAGAAAAGGTGGCTGCAAATGGCAGGAATTTCAACTGTCCATTTTTGACTTACACCCTGGAAAACGATTGCCGATTCTATTGATCGGACTTTAACTAAGCAGCTACAATGGCAGGAATTTTCAACTGTCCATTTCTGACTTACGCTTTGGAAAACAAGGTACGAGATATGGGGATTCTTCCTGAAAAGTGACTTATGACTTACTCTGGTTGTTGCCAGTGCGCTTTTTTATAAAGAGAATGATCCTCGTTTACAAAGGGTTATTGGTGTCTAGAATTCATCTAGTAGTTTTCCAGCAGCACCCTTATCTAATTTATTTAAATACAAAATCTCATCCTCTTTAGGATATCCTAAACCTTCTAGGCTCCTCTAATATAACTTTAGATTGAAATCTATTATTTATCACTAATTCCAGAATAATACTACTTTAAATAAATATGAACATTACTTTAACAAATTTATTTATATTATTCTTAACTTATTATTAACATTACCTTACATATTTATTACAATTACAATAATTCTAAACAATCTATTTAAATCAATTTAAATATTAATATTTATATTACGATATTACATTTAACCCATTACTACTTAACTTATATATGAAAATACAAGTAATTGGTAGAAAAACTATTTTGCTTTTATTAAGAATAAAATATTTATTTTCTTCAGAAATATTATATTTATTTATTTAACTTGCTTTATTTTTATGTATTTCCATTTTTTCTTCAGTTTATTGAAATCTAAAAATATTATTTTCTAAATCTTTAAGATCATCCATATATCGTTTAACTTCTTCCTGATTTTTACTGATTTATTTAATTTTATTTACTCAACATAAATTAATTAATATGTGGGAGTAAAAAAATCTTTATTATTTTTAAGCCTATGATAGCATTATTCATACTTAATAAAACAATCCATCATTTGTTTTAATAATAGTTTAAATTCTCAGGTTTCACCTAGCTAAAATAATGAGAGTATGACCTATAGTCCATTTCATTGTCCTTTTTTGTTTATTTCCTTTACTATTCAGCCCGATTACTAAATTTTAAGCTATGTCAGGTGGTTCCTTCTTTCTTTCTACTAATTTTATAATATAAATCATACTCCATATTCTCACTTCTATTTTTGTTAAAATTTATTTTAATCTTTCTTTTCATTCTATATTCGGCCTTGTAAATTAGGCAATCCTTGCTTGTCTTTACAGAACCTTTATTTTCCTAATTCCCATTATTTTTCTCATAAGCTCTCTTTGTTTTAAATAAATCATACTATCATACTTAACGCCATTTTAACCATTTCAAATTTTTTTAAAACCTTTTCAATACCATCTACTACCTTGAACTTATGTTTTTTCTTCTATTTCTTGATCTACATTTCAATAAATCTCATTTATCCAATGTTATCCGATTCTAATTCAATTTTCATCTTCTTTGCATCCTCAACTTCCTGACTTGCTTTAATTAAATATAAATCCCTTGTTACCTTCTTGGCTTTCACTTCCTTACCTTTATCTCACATCTTATTACTCTTACTTCTGTTCTGAGTTCTTTAATTTTGCTTTAAACTTGACTAATTTCTTCTTCAACTTCGCTTTGAGTTCTAACTGACTTGTTTAATTTCTTGATGCATTTCTTTTATTGTAATTCTGCTTGAACCTTGGTATCATATTCATTGTCATTGTCATCATCATCTGATCTCAGATACTTCTCTTTCCTTTCTAATAACTGGGGATTTTTAAAATATACTGGGCTTTTTCAAATCCATTTTTTGAAAATTTCTGAATTTCAAAGTTCTATACTTTATGTTAAATTTAAATTTAAATACGCACTTTATTTGTTTATTTTTCTTAGTGGTGATGGAAACTCATGTTAACTGCAGCTTTTTAGTATTTTTCCTACCTGACATAATGCTTAACTTCTACTAATATCATATTAATCTTGATTTGATAGCATAATTATTAAATCTCTTCTTTCATTTCGGGGGGAAAGTTTTCGTCAATTCTTTTTTTGGAAATAAAACACTTTTACATATTTAATTTAACTTTTGTATAAACATACTTTCAAACAAGAAACAAAGTATTTCTTTACTATTGTTTCTTAGGTTCAGCCCCATGTTAAGTAATTATTGAACGTCTTGCATTTTAATATGTATCTTAATCATCGCCTCTTTATATAGAGGTAAATAGTTTATACTCGAGAGTATGTATGCCCAAACGACATTATAAAGTATATAACTAACGCTATACTTCCAGTGACATAACTTCTTTCGATCGTTGAGTTCAAATACCACAAGTTTTACAAATATCTCTTTTTGTTTGTGTATAAACATCATGCCTAATAAGCTATTCTAAAGAATAGACAACGACTTTGAATAGTGGCAACTAACCCAACGCCTAAATCCACGACTAGCTCAGTTGTTTGTAATCACTAATAGATTATACTTAATTAGTGGTTAAAAGACTTGATAAAGAAGTTGTTAAAAAGAATTTATAAAATAATTGTAAAAGAATTGATAAAAAGGAATTGATAAAAAGAATTTGATAAAGGGATTGATAAAAAGAATTGACCGACAAATAAAGTTTAATTTTAAAGGTAATTTATTAACTAACATTTATTTACTAAATTAAAACATTCTAATAAAACACACGCATATTTTAAATTAACATTTCTAAACTAGTTAAATATTCTTGTTTACTTTCATAACAAAACACTGGTATTTATCTAATTTAACTAATAATATTGATATAAGGATCATGCACATATTAACTCATGCACACACACATAATAATATTAAAGTATTACATAGCATTTGAAATTTAATCACACACATCAATAGTTCATTTATGTATGATATCGAGTTCATATAATTAGACCCTTGGAGGATTCGCACAAATTAATGAAATGCAATGGCTATTACAGTATAACAAAAATAAGCAAATGTTTTACCTATGATTTTGAACGTAGATTTAACACTTTGTTTTCTTCCAGTATGAATGGTTCCAGTATGTTTCCTTGCTGAGTTTCCTGATTTTCACGATTATTACTATCGGAGACAATTCGATACTGGTGGAGATTTTCTAAGATGTTAAGCTGACATTATTTCACGGGCAGATCTGCTGTTTTCTCGGACATCTGGGCTGGAGATAAACGTGCGTTCCCAAGATCTTCTCAACACTGCATTTTGTTTGTTAACTGCACAATTAATTTCTTAACTGCACTCACTCAATTAATTTGTGGAACTGATTGTCTCAACTAATTTGTGGAATTGATTACTGTCTGATAAAAAAGGTGTATTTATACCTGCGCCTTGTTGTCTTTCTGATATCTCCAGCAAAGATCTGTTGTCGAATTCCTTATCAATTAATCCTTTGATAAACGTGTTTTGGAAGATTGCTTAATTAGTAATAGCCATGCAGAGATGTTGTTTTATTTTATAAATAGCCATTGCCATGTTTTTAATGATAATCTTCTTTTATTTCGCATACATTTTATTTATTTACAAATCTCAAATATATACGCACATATATTTTAATACAATTTACTATTTAGTTTTAACATTATTTTTCTTTAATTAAAATTGAATGAAAAGAGATTTGTATATTTATATTTTTACGAATACTAATAAAACTATTTAATTTCTATCTTTTTCTAAAACAAGCTGAATAAACTCTTCAACATTTAATTTTATGTTTTTCTTTTTATGAAAGATTACTTTAATAATAATTTTAGATAAAAATTATATGTGCCTATATCAATATAAGTACAGTATATATATATATATATATATATATATATATATATATATATATATATATATATTAACTAAATTATAAAGTTTGTAACTTACCATAGCTTACTTAATTTACAATAGCATGAAACCTTATTATAGATTGCACATAAATTAATTAAATAGTGTGTACAAAATTAAAAAAACAAAAAAACATAAATAACATAGACCAGAAACTAGAGCTAAATACCAACTCTACAAACAGCAATTTATAAAGCATGTTACTATCAGTTTGAAAGAACCAATTTTTCAGACATGTAAATATCTTCAAATCCAGTCAAACAAGCTAGATAGTTATATGGGTAATAATTCAGTTCAGTTTCACCATATAGTAAAAGCCTCTGCAAACTATATCATTGCAAAAAAACCCAAGGTACATTTATGATAAACAAAGCAAGTTATAAATTCCGTAACTTGCTATAGCTTGCATTTAATGATCACTAGATGGAGCTTTACCAATAGCCCACTATCAAGCTTTGTTTACACAAATTCTAAGAGCAGTTTCCAAAGTTCTTAGCAAATAGCTAATTGAAATTACTGACAATATAGCATACTGATGTGAGCCAAATAGCTCAAAACCATGGTTTAAAGGTTGGAGACAATTTGAAAAAGATATTGAAGTCTATCTCTCTCAGCATTTGTGTAAACAAAGCTTGATATTGGGCTAATGATAAAGCCCCATCTAGTGATCATTAAATGCAAGCTATAGCAAGTTACAGAATTTATAACTTGTTTTGCTTATCATAAATGTACCCTTGAAGGTTTTTGCAATGATATAGATTGCATAGGCTTTTATTATATGGTGAAATTGAACTAAATTCAGAATCATATATCTATCTAGTTTGTTTGACTGGATTTGAAGATATTTACATGTCTGAAAAATTCATTCTTTTAAACTGATAGTAACATGTTTCTTAAATTGCTGTTTGTACAGTTGGTGTTTAGATCTAGTTTGTAGTCTTTCTATTCTTTACTGACATGAGCCAACTAGCTCAAAACCATGCTTTAAAAGTTGGAGACAATTTGAAAGAGATATTGAATTTTCTCTCTCTCAGCATTTGTGTGAACAAAGCTTGATAGTGGGCTATTGGTAAAGCTCCATCTAGTGATCATTAAATGCAAACTATGGCAAGTTACAAAATTTATAACTTGTTGGTTTATCATATATATATATATATATATATATATATATATATATATATATATATATATATATATTGTACCTATATTGATATAGGCACATATAATTTTTATCTAAAATTATTATTAAAGTAATCTTTCATAAAAGAAAAACATAAAATTAAATGTTGAAGAGTTTATTCAGTTTGTTTTAGAAAAAGATAGGAATTAAATAGTTTTTATTAGTATTCGTAAAAATATAAATATACAAATCTCTTTTCATTCAATTTTAATTAAAGAAAAAATAATGTTAAAACTAAATAGTAAATTGTATTAAAATATATGTGCGTATATATTTGAGATTTGTAAATAAATAAAATGTATGCGAAATAAAAGAAGATTATCATTAAAAACACGGCAATGGCTATTAATAAAATAAAACAACATCTCTGCATGGCTATTACTAATTAAGCAATCTTCCAAAACACGTTTATCAAAGGATTAATTGATAAGGAATTTGACAACAGATCTTTGCCGGAGATATCAGAAAGACAACAAGGCGCAGGTATAAATAGACCTTTTTTATCGGACAGTAATTCAGTTCCACAAATTAATTGAGTTGAGACAATCAGTTCCACAAAGTAATTGAGTGAGTGCAGTTCAGAAATTAATTGTGCAGTTAACAAACAAAATGCAGTGTTGAGAAGATCTTTGGAACGCACGTTCACCTCCAGCCCAGATGTCCGAGAAAACAGCAGATCTGCCCGTGAAATAATGTCAGCTTAACATCTTAGAAAATCTCCGTCAGTATCTATTTGTCTCCGATAGTAATAATCGTGAAAATCAGGAAACTCAGCAAGGAAACGTCCCAGCCGGCTGGAAGCATTCATACTGGAACCATTCATACTGGAAGAAAACAAAGTGTTAAATCTACGTTCAAAATCCTAGGTAAAACATTTGCTTATTTTCGTTTATACTGTAATAGCCATTGCATTTCATTAATTCGTGCGAATCCTCCAAGAGTCTAATTATATGAACTCGATATCATACATAAATGAACTATTGATGTGTGTGATTAAATTTCAAATGCTATGTAATACTTTAATATTATTATTGTGTGTGTGCATGAGTTAATATGTGCGTGATCATTATATCAATATTTATTAGTTAAATTAGAAAAGTGTTCTGTTATGAAAGTATACAGGAATATTTAAACTATTTAGAAATGTTAATTTAAAATATGCGTGTGTTTTATTAGAATTATAAAATGTTTAAATTTAGTAAATAAATGTTAGTTAATAAATTATCTTTAAAATTAAACTTTATTTGTCGGTCAATTCTTTTTATCAATTTTACAATTCTTTTATCAATTCTTTTACAATTCTTTTACAATTTTTTATAAATTCTTTTTAACAAATTCTTTATCAAGTCTTTTAACCACTAATTAAGTATAATCTATTAGTGATTACAAACAACTGAGCTAGTCGTGGATTTAGGCGTTGGGTTAGTTGCCACTATTCAAAGTGCGTTGTCTATTCTTTTAGAATAAGCAGCTGGCGCCCGTGTTTATACACAAACAAAAAAAGTGCTTTGAACTTGGTGTTGAACTCAACAGTCGAGAAGAAGTTATGTCCTGGAAATGTAACGTTAGTTATATACTTTATAGCTATCGTTTGGGCATACATACTCTCCGAGTATGTTCTTCTCTGCCTAAGAGGCCGGTGATTCGAATACACATATTCGAATACGGTTCAAATGGCTAGACCCAACTTGGGGCTGAACCTAAGAAACAATAGTAAAGAAATACTTTGTTTCTTGTTTGAAAAATTTGTTTTATACAAAAGTTAAATTACGTATGTAAAAGTGTTTTAATTTTAAAAAAAGAATTGACCGAAAACTTTTTTTTTCGAAATGAAAAGAGATTTTGACATTTATGCTATCAAATCAGAGTCAATTGGGTGTTATGGGCGGAGTTAAAGCATTAAGAGCGGGTAGTGAAAAGGACAAAAGGCTGGAGTTAACGTGAGTTTCCGTCTTAGTAAGAAAAATAAATAAATAAGTCGTATTTAAATTTAGTTTAACATAAGCGCTAGTACTTTAAAATTGAAATTTTCGAAAATGGATCCGAAAGAAAGCCCAATATATTTTAAAAATCCCCAGTTAGTAGAAAAGGAGAAAGAAGAAGTATCTGAGATGCGAATGATGATGAAAATGATGATGAATATGATGCAAGAGTTCAAAGCAGAATTGATAAAAGAAATGCGTCAAGAAATTAAACAAAGTCAGTTAGAACTCAAAGCAGAATTGAAAGAAGAAATTAGTCAGGTTAAAACAGAAATTAAAGAACTCAGAGCAGAAGTAAGAGAAATAAGATGTGAGATAACGGTAAAGGTAGAGAAGAACCAAGAAGTTATAGAGTTAGATTTAATTAAAGAAAGTCAGGAAGTTGAGGTCACAAAAGAGGTAGAAATTGAATTAGAATCAGATAGCGTTGTGATAAATAAAGTAGACACAAATGTAGATCAAGAAATAGAAGAAAAACATAAGTTCAAGGTAGTAGATAGTGTAGAAAAGTTTTTACAAAAATTTAAAAAGGTTAAAGTAAACGTTCGCATTCGCTGTAGACGTAGATTTAAAACAAAGAGGAAGCGTAGGAAAAAATATTCACGATTAGGAAAAATACGGAGGTCTGTAAAGCTTAAAAGTTTTCTAATTTACAAGGCAGAATATAGAACGGAAAGAGAAAGAGATAAAATAGATTTTAACCAAGAAATAGAAGTGAGAATATGGAGTATGATTTATATTATAAAATTAGTAGAAAGAAAGAAGGAACCACCTGACATAGTTTAAAAGTTAGTAATCGGGCGGAATAGTAAAGGAAATAAACAAAAAGGACCGGAAATGGACTATGAGTCTAATATAATTATTTTGACGTAGGTGAAAAGCCTGAATTAGAATTTCGCTATTTAAAATGATGGATTGTTTTGTCAAATAATAATAACGGAGGCTTCGCAAAATAAAAGATTTTTTTTTCTCCACGCACATATTAATTAAGGAAATGTTCGTAAATAAACAGTTCAAATAAATAAAAATCAATAAAATCAAGTTAAATAAATGGGTCAAATTAAGGATTTAGAAATAATGTTTGTAGAATTAAATAAATGAATAAAATAACGGAAATACATAAAATAAAAACAAGTTAAATAAATAAGTATAATATATCTGTAGAAAATAAATAAAATATTCGTAGTAAAATAAAATAGTTTTTCTGAGTACACGCATGTTAATATATAAGTTAAAGTAATGGGTTAAAAGTAATATCGTAATATAAATAAATATGTAAATTGATGTCCGTGATAGTTTAGAATAGTATTGTAAGTTAAATAAATATGTAAGATAATGTTCGTAATAGTTCAGAATAATATAAATAAATATGTTAAAGTAATGTTCATGTGTATTTAAAATAATATTGTAGGATTAGTGATAAATAATATAAAGTCAATCTAAGTTATATTAGGAGCGTATAAGGGTTTGAATCTAAAGGGATGAGGGTAGTATTGAAATAAGTTAGATAAGGATTAAGTTTAAAGCTCTCGACTGGATAAATTCTAGCACCCGTAACGGATTGGCCGGGATCATTCCTCTTTTAAAAAGCGCACTGGCAACAACCAGAGTAAGTCATAAGTCACTTTTCAGGGGAGAATCCCCATATCTCGTACCTCGTTTTCCAAAGCGTAAGTCGGAAATGGACAGTTGAAAATTCCTGCCATTGTAGCTGCTTAGTCAAAGTCCGATCAAGAGAATCGGCAATCGTTTTCCAGGGCGTAAGTCGAAAATGGACAGTTGAAATTCCTGCCATTTGCAGCCACCTTTTCTTAGTCAAAGTCCGATCAAGAGAATCGGCAGCCGAAGCTTCGTTTACAAAAGATCCCTGTGCCACAAATTTAGTTTGTCCTCGTGGTCATTATCCAGGACGAACATTGTAAGCAATGTTACCAGCATAGAAAGAAGAAAAGCATAATTGGAGATTGCCCTTAGCATGGAAAGGAAAAGATACCAAAAAGGCAAACTTAGAAGGAATAATAAATTAATATTTAATGTTGTCAGAGATAAAATGGTCAAAAATGACGCATTTTACTCTCAAAAGGAAGGGCGGTGTAATGTACCTATATTGATATAGGCACATATAATTTTTATCTAAAATTATTATTAAAGTAATCTTTCGTAAAAGAAAAACATAAAATTAAATGTTGAAGAGTTTATTCAGTTTGTTTTAGAAAAAGATAGGAATTAAATAGTTTTTATTAGTATTCGTAAAAATATAAATATACAAATCTCTTTTCATTCAATTTTAATTAAAGAAAAAATAATGTTAAAACTAAATAGTAAATTGTATTAAAAATATATGTGCGTATATATGTGTGATTTGTAAATAAATAAAATGTATGCGAAATAAAAGAAGATTATCATTAAAAAACACGGCAATGGCTATTAATTAAAATATAAAACAACATCTCTGCATGGCTATTACTAATTAAGCAATCTTCCAAAACACGTTTATCAAAGGATTAATTGATAAGGAATTTGACAACAGATCTTTGCCGGAGATATCAGAAAGACAACAAGGCGCAGGTATAAATAGACCTTTTTTATCGGACAGTAATTCAATTCCACAAATTAATTGAGTTGAGACAATCAGTTCCACAAATTAATTGAGTGAGTGCAGTTCAGAAATTAATTGTGCAGTTAAGAAACAAAATGCAGTGTTGAGAAGATCTTGGGAACGCACGTTTATCTCCAGCCCAGATGTCCGAGAAAACAGCAGATCTGCCCGTGAAATAATGTCAGCTTAACATCTTAGAAAATCTCCGTCAGTATCTATTTGTCTCCGATAGTAATAATCGTGAAAATCAGGAAACTCAGCAAGGAAACGTCCCAGCCGGCTGGAAGCATTCATACTGGAACCATTCATACTGGAAGAAACAAAAACATCTTCCAAGAACAAAGTGTTAAATCTACGTTCAAAATCCTAGGTAAAACATTTGCTTATTTTCGTTTATACTGTAATAGCCATTGCATTTCATTAATTCGTGCGAATCCTCCAAGAGTCTAATTATATGAACTCGATATCATACATAAATGAACTATTGATATGTGTGTGATTAAATTTCAAATGCTATGTAATACTTTAATATTATTATGTGTGTGCATGAGTTAATATGTGCGTGATCATTATATCAATATTTATTAGTTAAATTAGAAAATAAGTGTTCTGTTATGAAAGTATACAGGAATATTTAAACTATTTAGAAATGTTAATTTAAAATATGCGTGTGTTTTATTAGAATTATAAAATGTTTAAATTTAGTAAATAAATGTTAGTTAATAAATTATCTTTAAAATTAAACTTTATTTGTCGGTCAATTCTTTTTATCAATTCTTTTTATCAATTCCTTTTTATCAATTCTTTTACAATTCTTTTTATAAATTCTTTTTAACAAATTCTTTATCAAGTCTTTTAACCACTAATTAAGTATAATCTATTAGTGATTACAAACAACTGAGCTAGTCGTGGATTTAGGCGTTGGGTTAGTTGCCACTATTCAAAGTGCGTTGTCTATTCTTTTAGAATAAGCAGCTGGCGCCCGTGTTTATACACAAACAAAAAAAGTGCTTTGAACTTGGTGTTGAACTCAACAGTCGAGAAGAAGTTATGTCCTGGAAATGTAACGTTAGTTATATACTTTATAGCTATCGTTTGGGCATACATACTCTCCGAGTATGTTCTTCTCTGCCTAAGAGGCCGGTGATTCGAATACACATATTCGAATACGGTTCAATATATATATATATATATAGATCATCAACCATTATCAATCCACTGCAGGATGAAGGTCTCTCCAAGTTTAATCCATCTTCTCCGATCTTTAGCTTCTCTTCTCCACATCACCCCTGCACACTTTCTTATTTCATCCATCCATCTCACATGTGGTCTCTTTCTGGGTCTTTTACAATCTCTTGGAATCCAGTTTAAAATTTCAATTGTCCCTCTATTATCATCTCTTCTAGCAATATGTCCAGCCCAACTCCACTTCAATCTTTTAATTTTTTCAATGAGGTCAGTAACACCTGTTTGTTCTCTTACCCATACATTGCGTTTTCGATCTCTTCTTGTTACTCCCAACATACATCTCTCCATACTTCTTTGAGTGGTCTGAAGTCTCTGTATTGCTCTTCTATTAAGTGTCCAAGTCTCAGATCCATAAGTAAGAACTGGTAAAACACATTTGTTAAAAACCTTCCTTTTCAAACACATAGGCATATTTCCTTTTAGTATCAAGTTATTTCTACCAAAAGCACTCCAACCAAGTTTAATTCTATGATTAATTTCCTCCATTATGTTTCCATCTGTATTAATAATCTGACCAAGGTATTTGTAACTGTTAACTTCTTCTAATTCATCATAATCAATCTTTATTTTCATATTTTGAGCAAATCGATTAAACATTACTTTAGTCTTTTTAACATTTATCTTTAGTCCTACTTTCCTACTTTCATCTGATAACTCCTGCAACATTTCCTGCAGCTCTGAAGCATTATTTGCAAAAACAACTACATCATCTGCAAAATCTAAATGACTTAAATAATCTCCATTTACTTTCACTCCTTTAGTTTCCCATTTTAATCCACAAAATACTTCTTGCAGCACTGCTGTAAAAAGTTTTGGAGATATGGAGTCACCTTGTCTTACACCTTTCTCAATGTTGACTTTCCCAGTATCATTATGTAATCTAATTGTTGCTGTTGCATTTTTATAAATATTCTTTAAAATATGACAATATCCTGGATCTATACCTTGATGATCCAATGCTTTAATCACTGAAGAAATGTTTATAGAATCAAATGCCTTTTCATAATCTACAAATCCAAAACATAATGACAACTCATATTCATTTGTCCTTTCTATAACTTCTCTCAATACCTGAATATGATCTACTGTACTAAAACCACTTTTAAATCCAGCTTGTTCTCTTGGTTGGTGGAAATCCAATGTTCTCTGTAGACGAGTTGTAATTATCTTGGTAAAAATTTTATATAAAACTGATAAAAGGCTGATAGGTCTGTAATTTCTAATATCTTCTTTATCACCTTTTTTAAATATTAATATTATTACTGCATTCTTCCAATCATCCGGTACATCTTTATCATTTAGACATTTGGTATATAACTTTGCTAAAAAATTTTCAGTTTCTTCACCTGCTTCTTTTAATATATCAATTATAATTCCATCATTACCTGGAGCCTTTCCTTTCTTCATACATTTAATTGCATTTCTCACTTCTTCATTTAAAATTCTGGGCAATTTGGAAGATGTAATAGATATAGGAGGTACTTGTTCTTTATTACTATATAATTCTTGATAAAAATTTTCTACCAATTTCATGATGTCATCTCTCTTTTTAGTAATAATTCCATCTTTTTTCCTTATTGCAGATATAAATTTCCTACCAATACCAAAATGTTGTTTTACATTCTTGAGACTTTTATTTTCTTCTACAGCTTTTCTTGCTAGTTCACAGTTATACTTTCTTATATCATTTTCAACTCTTTTCCACACCATTTTACAAAATTCGAGATATTCAATTCTTTTTAATGCATCATTTTTGTATATCTTCATATTTCTTCTTTTCTTCATAAATTCTCTAGTCTCAGTAGAAATTTTATTGGTCAATTGCTGCTTTTTTCTACCAGCTATCTTTGTTGCAGTTTTTAAAAGTGTATCAGTTATTTTCATATTAATTTCATTCAAATCTGAATCATGTTCAAAATCTACTAATACTTGAAACCGATTTGTAAGTTCTAATTTAAATTCATTAGAATGTTTCTGAAGATTAGGAATATCAACTGTAAATATTGTTTTTCTTAACAATTTTTGTCTCTCTAGTTTTACATTAACACGTAACTTACACCTTACTAATCGATGATCACTTCCTGTGTTAAATCTATTAAGAACATTACAATCTTGAAATATGTATTTCCTGTTAGTCAAAATATAATCCAATTCTGCTGTACCTTCATTTGGATGCTTCCATGTCCATTTTCTTTTAACATTTTTCTCAAAAAAAGAATTCATAATATAAAGTTTTTCTTTTTCTGCAAACTCCACAAGTCTATGTCCTCTCTCATTTCTATTACCATAACCAAAATTACCTACAGCACTTTCATCTTTCATTTGTTTACCAATTCTAGCATTAAAGTCTCCCATAACAATTTTAAAATGTTGTTTACTCTGATCAAAAGCCTTTTGTACATCCATATAAAAATCTTCTACTACTTCATCACTATGAGAACTTGTTGGGGCATAAACCTGAATTATCTGCATTTGGTATCTGCTATTAAGTTGTATAACTAATCTTGCCACTCTGTCTGATACACCATCAATCTCCACAATATTGTTCTTCCACTTTTTATTTATAATGAATCCTACTCCACTTGTATTTCCAATATTTGTGCCTTTATAATAGAATATATGTCCACTTTTTAAATCAATTGTCTCTTCACCTTTTCTTCTAACTTCACAAAGTCCAATAATGTCCCATTTAATATAAGACAGTTCTTCTTCTAATTCTTGCAATCTTCCTTCACTTGAAAGTGATCTGCAGTTGTAAGTACCTAAATAAAAAGTTGTCATCAAATGGCAGCCTGGGTCCGCAATCAGGGGATTCTTAGCACCCTCCACCTTCGGCCACCAACTGCTGCCTTGGTTGGTGACTTTACAGCCTCCTGGGAATAAGGGCCATGCTTTATTTTTGTCTGTCATAATTGTATATATGTATTGGAAAAATATTTATCATTTACACAAACATTCATTCTGCCTTATCAGGCACTGAGAAGAAAGACCATGGTGTTTCTTGATCTTAAACTCAGAGGTAAAAAGCCAATAAACTCACCATGCTGGCTAATGCGTGTTGGTGAGCAGCCCATCCATGTTCATATACTATATGAATAAACACATAGTAATAACAGTTGCAATGACAAGAACGTATGGAGTGGACATTAGGAATTTGCCCTGCTCGGTTCCTTTAAGGCCTCCAAGAGGAATCAAAGGGTCTCCTTTCAGTTAATAGCAAACTCCTTTCTGCAGCCATATATATATATATATAGTATAAATTTGTATAAAGTTGAAAGAGGGTTAATATCTATATATATATATATATATATATATATATATATATAATATTAACCCTCTTTCAACAGCAATCCTACATCTCCTACAAATAAATACTCGGGGTGCCAATTCTAGTGATAATAGAATAAACTACCTTTGACTCTACTTTGAGTCACTATCAAGACTTTTAGAGTAATTTCTAACTATAACTTAGCTCAGTGGGAGGGAGAGAACATAGAGTTCCATAATATGTAAAATGCAAATAAAATATAGGAGGAAATATGAATCAACAAAAGTAACATATCTACTTGGTTTTGCAATTAATAATGAGTTAAAATTAGTAAAGTTCTATCCATCCAAAGTAATATGTTACAGTTCATGTTTAGCTTCTTCCATCATCTAAATGCATTTCTGGCTAACCATGGTATTACTTTAATAAGTCAAAATAAAGCCATGGCACTGCTCATCCTTTACTGTATGATAAGCTTAAATTAAATAAAACAAAGATATAACACTAATCAACTTTTACTATATAGTAAATTTAAATTAAATAAAACAAAGATATAGCACTAATCAAAATTTACTGTATGAAAAATTTAAATTAAATAAAACAAAGATCTAGCACTAATTAACTTTTGCTGTATAAGTTTAAATCAAATGACTAAATTAATATCTATTTTGAAACAATAAGAGAATATCTCAGGGTTTTATTATATAACTTATTTAAAATACATACTATATAATAGCTATCAATTACCATCATAAAAAGTAACAACATAAAATTGAGTATTGTTCTAATGAGATAGAAGTTTGACAGCAAAAAAATAAGTACATAAACCTTCCCAGAAATTCATCAAATTATTAAGCATTTCATATAATGTTTGGATCAAAAAATAATATCATCAGATCTGAACATGTTCATTATTAAATTCATGAAATAGTGTAATTATATCATATTGGATAATTAGGTGTGGAAACTAGGAATATGAATGAATGTAAAAGAACAACTCTCAACAAAGTTTAAAATAAATGAAATGTTTATTACATTATGTAACCAAAATAAGTACAATCAGTTTATATTAGGATCAGAGTTTCATAGTCTACTGACTATATTTATCAATTATAACTCCTAAATTTACAAATATACCTAGCATAACTTGATATCTGATATTTATATTTTTCTTTTTCATATATTATATTTCAGAATTCATAACTTTATTTTATTACACACTCCTGTAACATGAACTGACAAAACAAAGTAATACCTTTAGATCTTTCCTTCACATATGTACATGCTATCAGAAAATTCTAATATTTCTTATCAACCAAACCAACACGGGAATAATTAAACAATGCAACATGGATCTAAACATATGAGTTAGAGAGGTCACACTGTCCTTTATGAGTTACTTGAACAATTCTATTAACTAGCTATACTTTCTTTTTTCCTTTTTTTGTTTACTCATTTAAGATGAGAATGAATCATTTTGTGGCTTGGATAATTTAAAATAAGTTAGTATGAAAAGATTTGAAATATCTACCAAGGCTTACAAATCCAGTGATAAATTTCTTCCATCTTTTTACAATCAACAGTATTTTGTGCCTGCTTCTGAATTATGCTGCCTGTTATAATATAATTAACATAACTACATCCCAGCAGTTTGCTTATGAAATTAAGAGATAAAATATAATACGGATAATGCCATATACCAAACAATGACTTTAGCACTACTTCTGCTTTAGATGCTCCATAAAGAAACTAATCCTACCATTTATTTTATTTGACAAACTATATTACACATAGATATGACTATACAATGGAAAAACATCCCAAAAAGGACATATGAGGGACAAAAAGACCTTTGTAATTCTACTAATCTAAACAACAAAATATAGTGATTCTTGAACTTTACTCACAGGTTCAATTTTGGCATGGACTCAGTCTCACCACTGAAAACAAGGGAAATGCACTACTTCACTTCATATAATATAATCATCATAATACACAAATTCTTAATCTAGGAAATATAATACACTCATGATACATATTTAAATAAACTAAGGGAGAGTTCTCTCAATCCCTGACAATATAATATATAACCTTAATGATTTCTTTTCTCATAGCTACTTAACGTATTTCATTCTAAACATAAAAAATAAATTTGTTCATAGATAAATTCCTAATTCTTTTATCTCTTTTGGCATATTATATTAACCAAAACCAATCAGAAAAAATACAAGTCAAGCCTCTATAAATTTAGCAATTATATAAATGAATTGCACAAAACAGGAACACATACACATAAATGCACAAAATAATTTCAAATCATTTTCACTATGTAGATATTATACCAAAATTAACCAATAAATTGAAAATAAATTTTTAATTCATGAAAAATTATAAATGCTTCAAATTTTTAGGTATAACAATTGTTATTAAACAAAGACTTCATCATCTCTAAGAATGCAAAGATAAAACAATATTTTTATGCATTTATCCTTTAAATTAGCTGCTAGCTTCATATTAGCAAATAAATACTTCTAATGCTAACATAAGTGTGTAGAATACATGTACATAAAAATATGTCAAAATAACAATCAATTACCCAGTATAATACTTTTCATATTATACATATCTGAGATGATCTTGGAGCAAAAAAAAAAATAATAAAAAACAACATAAAGACAAATAAATTAATCTACCTATCTACCATACATTAACAACAAGGGAAATAATTAAGTCTTCTTTAACTGAAAAATAAAAGTTTATTCATACAGTCTGTAAATAATGCCTCTTAGACATATACAAAGATAATGATAATAATTACAAAGGAATAGATGTTAGTAGACATATAGACAAATTCCCAATGGATGAACAATATGCATTTTGAATCCAATTGAAGAGCCGTTTCCAAAGTTCTTAGCAAATAGCTAATTAAAATTACTGACAATATTGCATGTGCAGTATTCAACATATTTTTTTTCATAATGCCAAATTACGCTTACAGCTGCAGATTTCTAGTAATATTTATTGTTTGATTAACGGTTGGTTTTACAGTTTTATAACTCAGTAATCAGTCTTGCAAATTTCAAAATAAGTATTAGTTTTCCACCAATTAATGTTGACTGTAATTATATTTATCAATAAATTCATAATATTTTTATCAAAGACCATCCATTAGGTGAATAGCTTAAGTCTACATAATTCATTAAATGACAATATATTTTAGTAATGTGTTAAGCATCAATGAGGATAACAATAAGAAAATGTACACATGTAATATTCATGCTCTTCCACTCTTCTTAAATTATATGTGCATTTAATAGAGGTTAGTTGTCCATTACTTTTATATAAGTTGCACATTCAATTCTTTAATCCTAGAAAATGTGAATGGTTAGATATAATTCTCATCCAATAATAATTTATGGCATGTTAGACACAGACATTTTTCCATTTGAGTTTTACCTCTCTATAGCCAAAAGAAATTTTTAATCTATAGTATATGAAATGTTTTAAAAGTTCAACGTAATTTTTCCCATAAAATAGCAAAATTTATACAATTCCATTTTTTCATTAACACTAAAGATTAAGATTATATAAGTTAAACTTGAGTTATAGACACACATATGCATTTTAAATGATGTTATTAAATACAACGTTAGTTAATTGAAAACATAGGATGATATACTTTGTTGAAATTGATTATGTTCTCATCCTTTTTTTTTTATATTCCAAAGAAAATTATTTTAACTAGTTTCGTATAAGGAAAATAATACTTAAAGAAAAGTTGTACTTTTAAATTGAATGTTAACCGCTTGATTTGGAAGAAGAACCAGGTATGTTTTATATATATATATATATATATATATATATATATATATATATATATATATATATATAATAAGAGAGAGAGAGAGAGAGAGAGAGAGAGAGGGAGGGAGGGGGGGGGGGGGAGGGGGGGGGAGGGGGAGGGAGAGGGGAGGAGAGAGGGGGAGAGAGAGGGGAGAGAGAGGGGGAGAGGGAGGGAGGGAGAGGGAGGGGGGGAGGGGGAGAGGGGGAGGGGGGAGAGGGGAGAGAGAGGGAAAGAGAGAGAGGGAGTGGGGGAGAGAGGGAGAGAGAGGGAGAGAAAGAGAGAGGATTGTATTAAAGCAGATTACTTTCTTGTATATATCTATTTTTTGTTATGATTATTGCTTAGATATCCATTTCTTCCACCAATCAAGAGGTTACTTCTTCCAAAGGTCAACTTCAAGAAGGTCAACCCCATCTTTTGCACTAAGATAATTAGCTGGAAATATTTAAGAAATCTTTTCTCTCTTGGGTAGAAAAAAATAATTATGACCTTTAAAGGATATTAAATCAAATTGAATAAAAATATTCCTTACACTTCTAAAAATGGAATAAAAAATAATCACCCAGGAAATAAAATAATTTATAGTGTAATTGGTCTGTCCAACAACTCACTGATCCATCTACCTATCAATTACTTAAAATGTTTTTAAATTGGCTATCAAAGATATTTATTATAAATTTAAATATTTCACTGTGAAACATAATATTCTGTATCAGAATCAAATACATGAATGAAAGATGAAGTTGTAAGATGGCACAAAACAGACACACATATGCTGTACTATAACTACTAAACCAATCTGATCAAAATAGAAGCTTATATGACCATGAGTCAAGTATACTGTACTAACTATGCTATGGACTGGAATATCAATGAGAAAATATACCAGAAAATCACTAAACAAATATCAACCACTGTCTTACAGACAAATAAGACAAATCTGTGTTAACACAACCTATACATTAAATTTCTGTGACAAGCCACCCTCTTTATATCATTAAATACCCAACAAAAATACTAAATATCTTAAAACTTCTAAATAATATCAGTAAGTAACTTTATAAACAAGGTTATGGATTATTAATGAATTTTTTTAAAAAAATATCATGTTATTTCACTTTTTTTTTTTTAGCTAAACGCAATTAGTTATTACTGATACAGTGCTATGTGCTTAAAATTTGTTTCTTATGTCCATTTAGAAAGTCACATTATATATATATATATATATATATATATATATATATATATATATATATATATATATATATATATATATATATATATATATATATATATATATTACAATAGTAAAAAAATTAATAATCAAATCAAACCTCATAATTAAGGACACCAAATGTAATATCTTTTCATTGAGTAAATGGTCATTTGCAGGCTCTACTTCAAGTGCCAAATAAAATTGTAATAAAATGAAATGTAGAATTTTTACCTAACACTCTGGGTAACTAATGAAGTAAAACATGAATAAAAATATAGATTAGGTTTAGGTTAATGTATAATGAACATGAAAAAGAATATTGGCAACAACATCTTGTGGATAGCAAACATATCCATTATATATTACAATAGAGCTATGATATTAAAATCTATAATAGAACTATATAATTTAGAACACATTTTTTTAGGATATTCTTAGTAAGATGTAAATAATTCTGTTAGTAAGCATATCATAAATTTATGGTCAGTCACTCCAAATATTTTGATATAATTAGGATAAATTTTCATAATATTACAGCAAATATATCTCTCAAGTATTAATTAATTCATTATACAAATTATTTTACATTAGTAATAATAATTGAAATTTATCAAAAATTATTAAATATTTTCAGGAGAAAATATTTAATTTAAACATTATATTCATGACAATTGTGGTCTTCATAGCAATGTTCAAAAGGAAGAAATAATTTGCAGGTTTTAAACATTTTGACTAGCTTATAAAATAATTAAAATGTAGAAAAGTTATTTCAGTTTATTATATATAGTGCACTTTTTTAGGTAGATTTTATATTTCCAATTTTTATCAATTAAAACATTTTTAAATTTCACATAATATTTATTAATAATTCATTGTAATTTGATTGCCATTATTACCCTGTCTGGAGAAAATGATTTATTTATTTCTTTCAGGGGTAACAAACAAAAACAATTATAAGTAAATTCTTTTATGCTGTTTTTTCCAATAATAATATTATAATGTTTTTTTATTACAATCCAATCCAAATAAAATATTTTATTGATATATAAAATTATTATTAGTTTTACATTATTTTATAGATTTAATAAATTTGTAAAACATCTGAAAATATATTTTCTATATCAAAATACAGTTGTTATCTTGAGTTTTAAAGTCTGTTATTTTAGCTAAATGAATTTAAGACACTTTGACATAAATAAATATTTTCAAGAAAATATAAAGAAATTACTAATATTTTTGTAGTGTTCTTGCCACTAAGAAACTTAAATATTTCATGGCAGCTTTAATTATAATATAGATGTTCAATTAGACTTTGTAATTGACAATTGTTCTTAGGTCATGATAATGGAAATAACAATAACTTTTGAAGTTTTCCAATGCAATAAATTTAAAAAATATTCTAAACATTGTAATAATTAAATATATTATCAATAAAACAGGCAGATATAGAGATTTCAGTTTAGATAATTATATCAAGATAGTTTCAAAATATTCTATCATACTAATCTAGAAAAATAATAAAGTTTAAAAAAATTATATTTTTTAAAATTTAAAATACAACTGCTCAAATTAAACAATTGAAATAAAATGAAACAAATGTGTAATAATTCATTAAAACAGGCAAAACTCTATATATGTATTGCCACTCAATGCAAGCCAGAGTAATCAATGGATACCAGAAGGCTTGTGCATAAAATCCATTGATTACTTTGGCTTGCATTGAATGATAATCCATATAGAGAATTTTGCTTGTTTTAATGACAATCATAAGCAAGCATAAGAAATGATGATCATGTAATGTGTAATAATTCCTGAGTGATTCAGATGTCTGTCTCACATTATTTATACTATTGATTATGTGACCATTTAGATTGTTTATTAACCTTTTAACTTACAACCTCTTCCCTGATTAGTTTAAATCCTTGACCTATTTATCACTAGGTTGTTAATCAAAAATTATCTAATTAATATTCAATTTTAAAATAAGTCAATCTTATTAAACAAGTGAGATTAATTAAAAACATTTCCTAGTTGCAAACAAAAATAACCATTTAAATTAAAATACTAGGATAAAATAAAAATATTACATAATTAAAATTTATATTACATATTTAATAAAACAAATATTACAGACAAAATTTAATATAATTAATTACCATTTTTTAAAATCGAAATAAGGATCTTAGAATATTTTAAATTGTCTTTCTGAATATTTAAAAAAAATTAAATAAATATAATATTTAGTCATTCATTTAATATTTATTTATTCATTGCTTTAAAATTCTACATTTACCTATTGGTTTTATTAAACTTTTTTCTATTTAATAGTCTAAAATATTTAATTAGATTATTATATATTAATGTTAAAATGAATTTAAATATTATAATTTCAATTTTAATTACTAGCAAACCAAAATATAAGATTTGAACTTGGTTTCTTAATTTTAAAAATTAATACAAGCTTTTTAAACATTTTAAATGATAAAATCATGACTAAACTAACATTATTAACTTAAAATGCATTATTTATCATTGACATAACTACCTATTTAAATATTTAAAAGTTTTAGCAGGATAAACACTTATTTAAGTTAAAACTCTTATTATTTAAGCTACCTAAAATTATTTTACATCTGTATAATCTATAAAATATAGATATAGCAGCTTTTATGTGTAAAAATTATGTCAATATAAACTACTAGAAACAATTTATTTATAATAAAATTAAAGTATATCATTTTTTTTAAGTATGTCTTGGCACAAAATTTGATTTAACATTTAGCTTCTGCCAAAACAACTGTTTCTAATGATATATATAAAATTAAGGGGCAAATAAAATATTTTTGTTGAATAGTTTAAATTTGAATTGATTACTAGTTATTTATTATTCTTATTATATTATGTTCTGGATGTATCTATCATATGATGTATTCAATGCATTAACAAATCAAAAACTAAGTTATATACCAGCACAAATATTGCTAAAACAGATACATAAATATATATTTTGCAAAACATAATTAGTATGTTTAATTTGTTTACTATTTTTATTGTCAAAATAAGTATAATCTTATTAATTTGCATTTCATAAAAATATATTATAGATGTTTATTAAATATAAAACTATCATTAATATCACTCATACATATTTATGCATAATAACGATCTTTCCTTTTTTTAAAAATATGAATGAAGAAACAAATAAACATACTTTTATTTAAACAAACTAAAATTATTTTTAATAAATAAATTGTTTTTAATTTGTTTATGATTTACACTGACCTTTTCTTTTTGGTGATGATACATTTTTCTTGTATACAAACAAACACATGTATTCTCAAAACAAAGAAATTATAAAAAAAGTATACTGTTTGATCAACTTTTCTTTTTCACTTTCAACAAATACACATCAAATGGCAGCTTTATCAAAAAACAATATTTATTATTTACAACAAATTTGTTGAGCCACCTAGACACATTACATAGACACACACACAAAGTAATTTTTGGTCAAAATCTTTTATATATTCTGCTGAAAATCCCAAGACATCTTTTAATGTGTGAATAAATTTTATATGTAATTCATATTTATTCCAGTTTATTAGCATTCAATTAAAATTATGCATTTTGACCACATGTTTTATTTTTAATGAAGTATTTCATAATTAACATATTATAGCGTTTAGCACATCATTTATATATAGTTATAGCAGTAGTTAATTTTTTTAAAAAAATATCTTTACAAAGTATATCACAGCACTTAACTGTGATATAACTATTTATCAAAATAAGATAATTTTTATCTATTATTACATTTAGATTCTCTAAAGACTTGAAGTCTTCTGACCAAAGGTTTTATGGATTTAGACAATAATATTCATTTTAAACTTTAAACACAGTTATTGATTTTTACACATATTTTGTGTAGATTAGCTATTGAGACAAAAATGAGACAGCAAGTCTAATGTAAAATCAGGGGTTTAAATTGTTTTCTCCCAATGATGTCATACTTATGTCATTATCAGAGATATTGTTTTGGAATGTTATGTTAAACACTCTATTTTCATTTATTTTCATGTTTTTTTTTTTTTTATATCAAGAATCAAATTTGTAATTTTTCCACTATATACAAATTCTTTTTTTTAATACACTAACTTTTTATAAAAACTTTATAAAATTAAATATTGTAATATATTTTAAAAAATATATAATCTACCAATCAAATACAAAATAATCTCAAAATTATATTTAACTAAAATCGACATTTCTTTTTATTTATCTATTTTAATAACATAATCAATATTTAAAATACCCATTTTAAATAAATACAATATTTTAATATAATATATTGAATACTTAAAATTTAATGTTTTTTTTAATTATCACACAACATAGAAAACACACATCCATAATTTAACAATAATTTATTATTCTAGTTGTTAATAATTAAATCTTAATTTTTAAATATATGCAGTAAATAAAATGTCAACAAGTAAATTTATCAATACCTACTTTATTTTATTATTGCCAACATATAAAACTATTTACATACTTTTATTAATGTACTCCTAAAATAATGTATATGTTATTACTTTTATTATATTATCCCAAGGATAAAAATATTAATTTTAAAGTTTTATCACATGGTATTAAAATAAACATAATAAATTTTGATACATCTCTTATTAAAAATATATATGACCATTTACATTATGACGTGTCTTCAAAATTATCATTTAATAACATGGTAAACTATTTAATTACGTTTAAATTAATTTAAATAATTCTATAATTAAGCTAATAAACATCACAATAGTGAATGGAGAGTTTTGCCTGTTTTAATTCTATAATTACAATAAAAGAAATAAGCTAACAAATTTTTTACACAAATAACATTTGCTAGGTTTAAATTCAACTCAAAGTGCTATATATATATATATATATATATATATATATATATATATATATATATATATATATATATATATATATATATATATATATATATATATATATATATATATATATACTCTGTATCTACAAATTCTAAAGAGAAGATGTTACAGGTTTAACATTTACTTTATACTTTCAGCAGATATTTCTAATTTTGGGTGGAGACCACCAAGTTCTTTTATTACTTGAAAGATGGTTTAGACCTAAATCTCAATCTCTTATAAAAGTATCTTGAATATCAGATTTCTATGTTGTACTGAATGACACTACAAACTTAATATTCTTCTTTGACATGGCAATATAAACTAACAATAAAAAAATTAAATTATTATCATTGAAAGCTCTTTATTACATTTTTCTCTGTTATACCCTAAACCATTAATTATGATAATTATTTCCAGAATAGGTAAACAGATCATGATTTGTTTTGTAATGAATTGAATCACAATTGATTTAACACCTATCCCATAAGTTTATAATTTTACCACACTCTGTTCTATATTTATCAAACTAGTTAACATACTAAAAATATAAGTATTTCAAATGGATTAGAATGCTATAATTTAGTTATATATCAATTTTCAACAATTTATATTGAATTTAAATATATTAAACCTCAATTTTAAAATTTCATTCTAACTTGAAAAACAACAAAAGTTAAACAAATAAAATGATTTTCCAAAATTAATAAAAGCATTTAGTAAAAGAGATGTAATATGGAACAGGGTTCTCCCTACATGTGATTTATTTTTTCTGTAGTAGACTAAAATAGAAACTTAACAATCTTAATTTGTGATATTAATGGTTTTGGGTAGATTGTAAAATTATAATTTTATTTAAATTAAAATTATGAATAAATTATTTATTACTTTCTAAAGTAGAATTACTACATACATAATATATCTAAATAATTGTTTAATTAAACAGATTTCATACTTTAAATAAATAATGATATTGTCTGGATATCACTGAAATATAAAGTTTTAATTTTTATATATTCCCACACTATTATCAGTGTATTCTTTTAAACATTTTTTTTCTTTAAACCAAATTATTAATCTAATTTTTGATCAATGTTTTATTATCTTTTATGTGCCATTATTGAGAATCTTTAAAAAAATATATAATTAAAATATAGTCAATAAAAAAAAAACACATATATTTTTAAAAATACATATTTATTACCCTAACTATTGTAATTCATTTATTAATATTTTTTTTTTCTGAGCCAACTTAATATCTGGTAAAATGAAAATACACACAGAAAAGGTAGTTTGTTTAATAATATTTAGGTTTATGACTGCCTAGCATAATTTCAATATATTTTATTATAAAAATATATTGAAAGCATGCTAGGCAGTAACTTATCTAAATATTATTTTTTTAAAAATTATCATTTCTGTGTGTATTTTCTTTTTACCAAATATTACCCTACCTATATCTATCTATCTATCTATCTATCTATCTATATATCTATCTATCTATCTATATATATCTCTCTCTCTCTCTCTCTATATATATATATATATATATATCGGTTTCAAGTATTAGTAGATTTTGAACATGATTCAGATTTGAATGACATTAATAGGAAAATAAGCAATACACTTTTAAAAACTGCAACAAAGATAGCTGGTAGAAAAAAGCAGCAATTGACCAATAAAAGTTTTACTGAGACTAGAGAATTTATGAAGAAAAGAAGGAATATGATGATATACAACAATGATGCATTAAAAAAGATTGAATATCTCGAATTTTGTAAAATGGTGCAGAAAAGAGTTGAAAATGATATAGGAAAGTAAAATTGTGAACTAGCAAGGAAAGCTGTAGAAGAGAATAAAAGTCTAAAGAATGTAAAACAACATTTTGGTATTGGTAGGAAATTTATATCTGCAATAAGAAAAAAAAGATGGCATTATTACTAAAAAGAGAGATGACATCATAAAATGTGTAGAAGACTTCTATCAAGAATTATATAGTAATAAAGAACAAGTGTCTCCTATACCTACTATATCATCCAAATTGCCCAGAATTTTGAATGAGGAAGTGAGACATGCAATTAAATTTATGAAGAAAGGGAAGGCCCCAGGTAATGATGGAATTATAATTGTTATATTAAAAGAAGCAGGTGAAGAAATAATTTTTTTTTAGCAAAGTTATATACCAAATGTCTAAATGATAAAGATGTACCAGATGATTTGAAGAATGCAGTATTAATATTAATAATTTAAAAAGGTGATAAAGAAGATATTAGAAATTACAGACCTATCAGTCTTTTATCAGTTTTATACAAATTTTTTACTAAGATAATTACAACTCGTCTACAGAAAACACTGGATTTCCACCAACCAAGAGAACAAGCTGGATTTAAAAGTGGTTTTAGTACAGTAGATCATATCCAGGTATTGAGAGAAATTATAGAAAGGACAAATGAATATGAGTTGCCATTATGCTTAGGATTTGTAGACTATGAAAAGGCATTTGATTCTATAAACATTTCTTCAGTGATTAAAGCATTGGATCATCAAGGTGTAGATCCAGGATATTGTCATATTTTGAAGAATATTTATAAAAATGCAACAGCAACAATTAGATTACATAATGATA
Organism: Epiperipatus broadwayi; assembly: GCA_028023455.1. Taxonomy (NCBI): domain Eukaryota; kingdom Metazoa; phylum Onychophora; class Udeonychophora; order Euonychophora; family Peripatidae; genus Epiperipatus; species Epiperipatus broadwayi. The sequence continues at coordinate 28,657 of JAQFVV010006785.1, forward strand.
GTAGGAAAATCAACATTGAAAAGGGTGTAAGACAGGGTGACTCCATATCTCCAAAACTTTTTACAGCAGTGCTGCAAGAAGTATTTTGTGGATTAAAATGGGAAGCTAAAGGAGTGAAAGTAAATGGAGATTATTTAAGTCATTTAGATTTTGCAGATGATGTAGTTGTTTTTGCAAATAATGCTTTAGAGCTACAGGAAATGTTGCAGGAGTTATCAGATGAAAGTAGGAAAGTAGGACTAAAGATAAATGTTAAAAAGACTAAAGTAATGTTTAATAGATTTTCTCAAAATATGAAAATAAAGATTGATTATGATGAGTTAGAAGAAGTTAACAGTTACAAATACCTTGGTCAGATTATTAATACAGATGGAAATATAATGGATGAAATTAATCATAGAATTAAACTTGGTTGGAGTGCTTTTGGTAGAAATAACTTGATACTAAAAGGAAATATGCCTATGTGTTTGAAAAGGAAGGTTTTTAATAAATGTGTTTTGCCAGTTCTTACTTATGGATCTGAGACTTGGACACTTAATAGAAGAGCAATACAGAGACTTCAGACCACTCAAAGAAGTATGGAGAGATGCATGTTGGGAGTAACAAGAAGGGATTGAAAATGCAATGTATGGGTAAGAGAACAAACAGGTGTTACTGACCTCATTGAAAAAATTAAAAGACTGAAGTGGAGTTGGGCTGGACATATTGTTAGAAGAGATGATAACAGATGGACAATTGAAATTTTAAACTGGATTCCAAGAGATTGTAAAAGACCCAGAAAGAGACCACATGTGAGATGGATGGATGAAATAAGAAAGTGTGCAGGGGTGATGTGGAGAAGAGAAGCTAAAGATAGGAAAAGATGGATTGAACTTGGAGAGACCTTCATCCTGCAGTGGATTGATAATGGTTGATGATGATGATATATATATATATATATATATATATATATATATATATATATATATATATATATATATATATATATATATATATATATATATATATATATATATATATATCATGAAAGATTAAAACTATTATAATATTATAACTTTAAAATTGTCATGAATAATCATAATTCTTTTTATGTATATTTAACTTTACTTTTAAAATTTTGTATTTATTTTTTTCTCCAATTACTATTTATTTATTTTTTCAACTTTTTTTAAAATAGAAAATTTATTATTCTTTACTCCTCCACCTTCCTTCAATTTAATTTTTAAAATAAACATTCATATAGCATATTTTCATTTAATTTATATAAAATTATTTTTTTTTAGAAAAACATTTATTAAAAAAGTATACATTAAAGAACAGAGACATATTAAAAAGTAATTAGGAATAAAATATTACTAATGATAGTGATCATCATATTTATAGAGATAAATGTATCATTAATGATGAAGTTGACATAAATTACCATATTATAAATTTAAGAGTTAAGGTATTAAATGAAAAAGAAAGAAAATTATTAAATAAAAGATCCAAACATGTTTCTAAAATAAAGGTAGATATAGAATAAAAAAATTCGAAACTGAAGCAAAAACTGAAATAATTATTAATAAATGTTTAAACCAAAAGAGATAATAAAAAGCTGGAACTAATAAATAAAAAAATATTAAATGAATTAAAGTGCAAAATTAATTTATTAATTAAAAGACACTATAATAGGAATAAAAAATAATAATAATAATGAATACATGAAGTAATTAAAAGAATTCATACTAAATATGTTAATCTAATATTTTTAACACGAAATAAAACTTCAAATACTAATTATTATTGATAAAAAGGATTATAATATTAAAACAAAACAATTATTAGAAGAGGTATGTTTTTTTTAATATTAATAGAGATGAGAATAATAAAAGGAATTAAAATGAATAAAATAGTAAGTGAATTATGTAATAGGGAAAGTATAAATATAATGACTGAATAATTTAAAAAGAATAAAAGTATGAATTGCAATAATGTATTAAATCAAAAATACATAAATTAAATATAGCACTTAGTCCAGTTAAAAATAATATAAATACATCTGTTGAAAAAGTATGAAAATGAATGTATGTTAACATTTTAAAAAATATGTATAGAAAAAAAGTAACAAAAATAATGCACACAATTGATATAGGTTTCTGAAAGGTTAAAAAGTTTGTTAATTTAAAAAAATAAGATTTTTTTAAAATTTAGACACAAACAATATTTATAGAAATATTAATGAAGATGAAACAATTACAATGATTATGAATATAAATTAATGACAAAAATAAAGAAATTAAAATAATTTATACCAGTATAAAAATATATTAGAAACATATTATAAAAATATGACTTTTAAAAGTATAATAATGATTATTATAAACAAGTAAAAGGATTAAATATGGTTGTTTAGCTGATACATATATATCAATGAAATTGAAAATAAATATTTTTAAAGTTTAAATATAAACAAAATTTTTATGTTAGATATGTGAATGATTATTTTTTTAATATTTGAAGGCAATAATAAAAATAATATGTTCTTTAGGTACATTAAGAATAAAAAGAAAAATGTTAAATTTAAAATGGAAAATGAAAAAGGGAGAGGGGAGAGACAATTTATTTCATAGACGCCATAATAAAAAAATCAGGAATAATAAAATATATGTATAAAACAAATATATATATATTTAAAAAAATTCTTTTTTGGTTGTTGACAAATTGGGATTCTGACATGAATAACAGCAGTAAAATCAATATTATAAATAATAGAATAGTGAGGACTTTAAAGATATATTCAACAATAAATTGTTAAAAAAGAAAATTGTTAAAATAAAAATTGAAGCCATTAATAATGATTATCCAAAAAGTTTGATTAATAAATTGACATAAAAAAAATAATAATAAAAAATAGAATGAAAAAATAAAATAACGATAAATAAGTGATTTATGTATATTTAAAATAAATCAAATATGTACAGTTTATAAAATAATTAAAATATAATTAGGAAATAAAATGAATTTAAAAGAATTATTAAATAGAAGTAAAAACCAATGAGATGAGTAATATGAATAGAATATATATATAATAAAGAACAAACAATGTAAAAATATATATCGTACTTTTGAACAACCAAAAATAAATTGAACTCAAGAATGATGTTTAAGTAATAGAATTTCCAATGTATATATGCATACAAAAGAATGTAGCTATACTATAGCATTAAAATGATAGAAAATATAAAAAATTATCAAGAAAGATTGGTTAAGGAATATTTATATATAAAACATTTAAAAAAATCTTACATAAAATAAATGAAAATAATATCGATATTTATTTTTAAAAAAACGAATTGGGTCAATTGGGGTGGTTTGGTGATGATCGTGAAGAATAATAATTTTTTTATTAAAGAAAAAGTTTGAATAAACTTTAAGTTATAATTTGAGAATGGATAATGAATAAAAAAGTAATGAAAAAAATGTTTATGATGGTTTTAATGTTTTAATTTTAAGATGGTGTTTTATAATGAGAACAGTACAAATGCTAAACATATATTTTTAAAATTGTATAAGATATTTATTTACTATATTTTAATTACTGCATATTTAATAGACTCTTTACAATTGCCTAAAAAGTGACTGAAATATTGGGCAACAACATATATTTGATTCAAACAAAGTAGCATAAGTTTAAATAAATAGTCTGATGATATTATGAGATTATATATAAAATCAATACATTGTGAGTCAAGTTTGAAAAAGAAAGATACAAAATCACTATTGGATTTGTTGAAGTAATAATGAAGTTTTTAACTAGTAGCTGCTGATGGAAAATTGGTGAATTCCTGAACTAAATTTTTATTTGGTTGTTTTATTAAGTTGCCTCTTCATTTACTGAGTAAAGTATGATTTTAATGATTTTTAATTTTGTATTTCTGGATAACAAATATGAGAATTAAATTATTTATGTTCATCCATGTGTACTTGCACTGATATTTCAACTAGGTAACACCCTTCTATCATCTATGTAAAAAAATGTTATTTTAAAATATTTTAGAAATATAGCAAGTGATGTAGGAAATAGGTTAAACGTTCACCTAATAAACTATTTTCTTTTGATAAAAGTGAAGACAGAGGACAATATCTGTTGATTTTATTGAATTATTTATGCACTGTTATTCTTATTTTCACATTTTTAAAAAAATATTTTTATTGGTTAAAGTTTTAATTTTATTCTACAGGTTTGCATTGTCTATACAATATTGTTTAATTGTTACCCAGATAATGGTAAGTGTGATTCAACAGAAACATCAGATTAATAATTTTGTAAATTGCATATGAATGAATTTGGATAATATCTATCTATCTATCTATCTATCTATCTATCTATCTATCTATCTATCTATCTATCTATCTATCTATCTATCTATCTATCTATCTATCTATCTATCTATCTATCTATCTATCTATCTATCTATCTATCTATCTATCTATCTATCTATCTATCTATCTATCTATCTATCTATCTATCTATCTATCTATCTATCTATCTATCTATCTATCTATCTATCTATCTATCTATCTATCTATCTATCTATCTATCTATCTATCTATCTATCTATCTATCTATCTATCTATCTATCTATCTATCTATCTATCTATCTATCTATCTATCTATCTATCTATCTATCTATCTATCTATCTATCTATCTATATTATAATGATCCAAATGAAGGTGGAGACACAGCAGTCAATTGTATCTGCAACTACCAGGGTGCCATCTAGGCATTTGAGCCTAGAAAAATTTATAAAGTAGGCAGATACGCGCTGATAAGATTTCACTTCATTTAATATTTAGATCGTTAGCCCAAGTCACTAGCTCAGTGGAGATGCAGAGATAATAATCTATATCTTAATTTATATCTTAAATATAAATAAATAAAAGCTACTGCCAGAAATTAACACATAAAAATATTTATTTACGCACATATATAGTTTTGAATCATTTTTAAATTTTGAGGAACAACATTAATTATTTTTTTAGATTTTAATATTCTGTTAATTTAACTTATTATTTTAAAATTTTAAATCATCTACAGATGAATTTATATTTATTTTAAGATTGTCAAGTATGAATAGACTACATAGATCTGCATTTGAAAAGAAAATATTCTATCCCTTATTTAACCTTAGGCCAAAAAGTTCGCAGTCAAACTGGCGTCAATCCATCTGATACATTTATGTATTCAATGTAGCATGATAATACGACAACACAAAATACTATACTGTCAGGAATGTACGTCTGAACAGTAAGTAGAGTTAGAGAAGACATTGTCTCTCCACCAACAGGAATGCTACATCTGTTGGCGAGTAGAACAATAACATAAAACTCCATAGGAATGGATTGTGGTCCTTTGCCATCTTACAAACCCATCCATAGGCAAACAGAAGGTGTGACATATATATGCAATTCTGCCCATAGTGGATCTCATACTACATCTACTAATTACACAAATATATCCAATCCATTGAGCCAATTCAACTACGAAACAAATAACCTAAGATTACCCTCCCTTAATATAACTTTACAAAACTATATAGCCATTCATGCCCGACTTAAATTTAACATTTAGATATGTTCGCACAGATGAATTTTATACAATTTGTTTTATAATGTCGAGTATAGATTGGCTGCACAGATTCCACGGTTAAAAACATTTCAAAATAAACACAAACGATCAAAATACAAAATCATTGATAACTCAATTGCATAGGGAATACACAGATCCCATTAGCATTCATAGTAAGATGCTGCAGTGACATCGTTGACCTATATATTCTAATCGAACGTGAAAACCACAACATAATCAACTGCTAACGAATCTATGCAACGTCTATACCCAACCTTAAATTTCCTCATTTAAAATTTAAACAATAAATAATTTATACAATAAGAAAAAAATGGAAATGATGTTTATCAATCGGAAAACATATAAAATTAAACATTATTAATATCACTTTTGTGATTGTAATTTATTTTACCTCTTGAAAACATTATAGAAATTCATTTCCTTCTCTTTAAAACATTTATCTTTTAACAGATCCAGGGTCAACAGAGAATAATCCATTTTTTATATTTCTAAAATCAAGCCTGCAGGTACTTCTTTAGAGATTTATATGCCATTTGGGATCACCTAAAAATATAATATTCTCTTCACCATAAGAAAAGGGATGTGTTGTGGGTAACTTAACAAAAATCAAACATAGGTACTCCTTCTAGTTTCCATGGTTCAGCATAGAAATTAATGTTCTATGATGTAATTTTTATAGATCCTAGATTTGAAATTTTATGCATTCTTTATAGCATTCAGCATCAAGAAAATCTCTGCATATTATGGAAGTATATATTCTGTAAAACACTATTTGTGAAAATGAAATATAAAAAATAATTAGAGAAATGAATAAGTTTCCAGTAAAAATACAAATGAAAAATGAAAAGTTTCATTGTCCTATTGTCTTATCTTAAAGAGAGGGAATGTGTATCTATAACAAGAGCTATGCTATAATGCAGAGAAAAAGTGTTTTGAATTTGTAACTATAATAATAGTTATGCTACAGTGTAGAGGAAAAAAAGGTTTTTTTTGATTTGAATAACAGATATACAAACTGACATTTACGTGGTACATATATGCATGTCATTTAAAAATAAAAGTGTAAACTCTTCAAAGATTAAGAAAAAAATGAATTTATGCATATTATTAAAAGATTTTTAAATTTATTTTGTAACATATAAAAGAACAATAAAATGGATCGTAAAGGAAGAAAGAAAATTGCTTTAGATATGCAAAAGAATTTGAATTGTGTATTTTTTTAAAATCTATATTTGAACTTTGTTTAGTTTGCTTTTCAAATTGAAGATTTAATTATGAGGTTTGATTTGATTATTATTTTTTTTTACTATTGTAATATATATATAAGTGAAAATTTTATTTTAAAAATAGATCAGATAAAACTGAAAGTTAATTGCATATTTTTTAATTATACTGTATGTAATAAAAATTATTTGAAAATAATGTTTACACTTAATTATGCTGCAATATTTTTTATTTTGTTGTTGTTAATTTGTAATGGCTTGAAGTTTTTATTGTTGGTGGTGATTTTCAAATAAGAGCGTACCAAGTTATATGAGTCATTATATTTTACAATATTTCTTTATATAATTATAAGAAAATTAATACTTTAAGATAGGATAAAAATATATTTTAATTTTTTCTTAAATTAGCTTTTGTGCAAAAATAAATAATTATAAATCCTTTTCTAGTATGCAAGCATATTAAATATTAATAAACATTTAAGATTACTGACTTTTCAGAGCCTTTACATAAATTCTATAATTATAAAATAAAGCTATTGAACTGATGGTAGATCAGTTAATCTGGTATTTAGATAATCTATGAAACCAAGAATTTGAATGATTCAGTTAAATATAAATATTTCTTAAAAAATAATTTTATTATTGGTAATTTTTCGTGTGAAATCTAATTTTAATTTCCTTTTTCATGTTTTTCTTTTTTGTAATACATAAACTTTTTTTTTTTTTTAGGTAAGTCTATTAAATAATTTACTCAATGAATTGATTACTAAATTGGTAAGATCTTTTTTCTTATTTGATAATTTTATTTTTAACTGATTAGCATTTAATTAGTGTCAATAAAATATATGTAATTTGTAGTGAATAAATTATTGTGACAGCAGGTATTATCTTTGTTTTAAAATATTTCATAGTTCCATATCATAATTATTTTCTAAAATGGCAGATTTTGTATATCAATATAATAACTGCGACTACGCTTTTTGTACAGTTCTATAATCTTCAATCGTGTCATTTTTTTAAGATTAATAGTCTTTTCTTCTACCTACTTTTACCTAACCACTATAGATATTTCTATATGAATATAACCAATTCAATTTCTTTTTTACTACTTAATTTTCTCAATAAATTATTTCGCATTTTAATTTTTTCATGCCTTGAATATTATATATCTTAGTTTTTCATGTTACTATTTTCCTTTCTTTTTCATTATCATATGTCAAAAATCTCTTTTTTACTAACTATCAAAATATAAAAATATACTTTAAACAAAACATCTAACAAGCCTCTTTTAAAGTCTAAGTTTTAATAGCTCAATGAAGTCATTAAAAACCTGCTTGATCATTTTAATTTTTATTTTAATATTTTTCATCAACAGACAAACATATTTTTAAATGTAAACAAAGGCAAAACTCTCCATACACTAGTGCCATCCTGTGACAAACAAAGTAATCAATGGATGCCAGAAGGCTTGTACATAAAATTCCTATCTAGTGCCTTCTCATCCAATATCCCCAGACTAGTTTCTGTGTGGCCATAATCAGTGAGGAGCCTAGGATCTGAGAGCACAGCACCTAGATCTTAGGATCTAATGCAACCCTCCATCAGCCACCTGTTAACTCTACTTTACTACAAAACTATGAGAATGAAATTGAAAACACAATAATATTTTCAATCCAAGCTCAATAGCTTATATAGTCATATAGGTCTGAACTCAATTCAGCACCCATATCTTTAGGTGTCTTTGGCTTTTAAACAACCATAGCCACCACTATCCTATTAGGCAGGATTGGTGTTAAACCTTTAAACATCACATGATCACCATTTCTATACTAGCACATAATTGTTGTAAACAAAGGCAAAACTTTCCATACAGTAGTGCCACCCTGTGCCAAACAGAGTAATCAGTGGATGCCAGAAGACATGTGCATAAAATCCTTATCTAGTGCCTATTCATCCAATATCCCCAGACTACTGTATGGAGAGTTTTGCCTTTGTTTACAACAATTATGTGCTAGTATAGAGATGGTGATCATGTGATGTTTAGTCATTTAACACCAATCCTGCCTAATAGGATAGTGGTGGCTATGGTTGTTTAAGAGCCAAAGACACCAAAATGTATGGGTGCTGAATTGAGTTCAGATCCATATGACTATATAAACTATTGAGCTTAGATTGAAAATATTATTATGTTTTCAATTTCATTCTCATAGTTTTGTAGTAAAGTAGAGTTGAAAGGTGGCTGCTGGAGGGTTGCATTATACCCTAAGATCTAGGTGCAGTGCTCTCAGATCCAAGGCTTCTCACTGATGATGGCCACAAGCCAGAAACTAGTCTGAGGATATTGGATGAGTAGGCACTAGATAGGGATTTTATGCACAAGCCTTCTGGCATTGTCACAGGTTGGCACTACTGTATGGAGAGTTTTGCCTTTGTTTACAATAATTATGTGCTAGTATAGAGATGGTGATCATGTGATATTTTTATACATAAAAAAGCAATCAGTTCTATGATTTATCACACATTTGTAATTTATATTATCTACAACTATAATAATTAATTTAGACTTATATATATGTATTGATTTTCACTTTAAGTTGCTATAATTTTCATTAATATATTTTAGCATTTTATTAATTCCATTTTTGGTACCTGAAAACAATATTGATACAATAAGCTATCTTACTTATTTTAAATCGATCCTTAACAAAAACATTTATTAAGAAATGCATTTAAATAAGCAGTAATCAAAATGAGAAATGTGCATTAACCTTGTCTTTAAACTGTCTTATGTAAGAAAAATAATTAATATAAATATTGAAATCACATCCCTTATAAATTTTATATAATCCAATATTTTATTTTTTACATTTGAAAAAAAAGCTAACAGTTTTGACAGTTCAAAAATCTTTCTCAGAGCTTTTAATATTTAAAAAACTGTTTAAGAAACAAAATTTAAAATCATACACATACTATGATTTTTAATAGTCAGTTAAATATAAATGTTTCTTTAATTTTAATTGTCTTATTACATTTACTTTCCTTCCAAATAATTTATTATAAACTTGAGTATTTACTGACCACAACATATTGGACCTATACCACATTTATTATGGTTTTTTGGCTTACACATTTAATTAGCTGCATTTACCTATCTTATATTGTTAAGCTAATAATCTGAAATTAAAAAAACAACAGAACTATACAGTTCTAAATTAAAAAATATTTCTACTTATTTGTATAAATATATGGATCAGACATTTTGCAGACAATATCTGGCATTTTTGAATTTTTGACTAGAATGATTTAAATTAACTAAATATCATATAACTTTCTCTACTTACATTTAACAAATGTTTTCATTCTATTTCCTCCAGAAACATATACATTATAAACCTCACTTATGATTAATATATAATCTTTTGTTCATATATTCAACAAAACATTCTAATTCATTCCTCTGAATATCATCTCAAATTCAATGGCAAAAATGTTTTTTTTTTCTTTTTTTATTTACATCAACAATAATGCTCATTAGTTATATTGCATTTTTTGTTTGTTTTCTTCTGAATACAAACTTCTCTTCATGCATTAATATGTATAACTCATTACAAATTAATCTATTCAACATTTTGTCTAATACTTTATATCATGTAAAATGAAGCCTGTTCTAAAAATTCTTACAATTTATTACATTATACTTTTTTAAAAGCTCTTTTTTCTCCATAGCATTCAGCAGTGCAACTCTCTTTGTCATCTACTCCATTTTTATTTAAAGATAGACGAGATCTTGTTATTTTTTAATGTATAAATCATGTCCAAATCACTTTCATATTATTTATATCAATTTAATTCATTTAACTTCTTTTCTAACATTTTTTTATTCTTATATTGTTTTATTTCTGAAATTCTGATTATTCAAAAAATGTTTTTAAGATATATTAAATCATTTTTCTGTAATTATTAAGCATATAGTCACTATATTCTTATTTTAATCATATTATATATTTTAATCTTTTATTTGTTTCAATATTTCTAAAATATTTACATTTTCTATATTCTATCTACTATTTAATTAATCATAAAGATGTTAATCAAAGATTGCACTTTTAACTTTAAATCATCATTGATTGTAATAAAGTTTTTAAAAATATTTCTTAAATATATTTTTCTCTATTAAACACAAACTTACATTTGCCATTATGTTGATGTATATATAATTTTATACAATAAACTTGGAAAGATTTTTTATAATTTTTTTTTTGGGGGGGGGGTGTATAATCTTTTATATTTTTAAATTTTAGTTGTAATTCTGTTTTAGTAAATTGAGTTTGAATTTTAGTCAGTTTTAGATATTTTTAAACTTAAACTTATTTTAAACAAACATTTAATTTATTTCATACAATTTCTTGACAAATGAAATTTTCCATGTTTACATCATTCTCATGAAATTTCACATTCTGCATTTTCTTACAAACCTATCACTCTTTCAGTTTGATTATTTCTTAACCCTAAATAGTAATTTATCATAATCTAGCATGTCTTTCCTGAATAACATTTCACTTTATTAACATTATTTGTAGCCACTCATAAATTAGTACAAACTTTCAGACTTCAAAAGTAAAAAAGAAAAAGTAACAAAGAAATAAAAGATTATTTATGAACAAAAATACATTTCCATAGTATTAAGAACTGCTTGATCTATTAGTTTGGTATTGTGTGATGCAGTCTTATAATGTTTTTTTTTCCAGCAATTTTTTTCTCTGGTAGATTTGATGTCTTGTTCATTTTCTTCTATTTAAATCATTCCATAAAAATAAAATCAAAGTAATTTATAAGTATAAACAAATTTTTATTGGTATAATATTAATAATATATAATTGTATTGTGCTATAATAAAACAACAGCATTTATTTTTATGTATTGATATTTAATATACTTAATCAATATATGAATAGTAAATATTTTTTTAAAACATAAATATATGAATTAAATAAGCTGAGCTCAACAATTCACGGTTTTTTAAAATAATAATAAACAGTTACGAATTTAAAAAGTATAAAATTAACATTTACTTTATTTATATTAATGCTTTTTTAAAAGACAACTAAGCATCAATTGGATTAACAATTTGCTTTTAAACATAAACCTATTTTAAAATTATTTTGGTAAAATGAAAATACCTTAAATAATTGATAATGAATATTTAGCAATATTGTTTATTATATTTATATTTAAAAATGAATATGACATTTTTTAAATCACTCTATATGTTTTACAAGCTATTTTAATGCTTTAAATTGTAAATTCTTTTTTCATAATTTTTTAAAATTTTATATTTGATATTCTATATTTGTTTGGAACTTTACCCCCTCCCTTTCACTCAAAAGTTTATCTGGAGAAACTGTAATTAAATTTTTATTAATACTATGCCTTTTATTTTAAAATTTTAAATAAGGCATTATGCTCTGAGATAATTACTGAATATTTTTTATGATAAGTTCTAATGATGACTTCCACAGAATACTGCATTTACAAATGACATATGATGTATTCTTTTATTTATTTTTAATAGTTTCTAATTTTATATTTATGTTATTAGCACAGTATTTTACTGTAGCTATAGAAATTTTTGAAAACAGCCATTATATTTCCAAATCATTAGGGTTTTTTTTGAACTTGTGCATGTGAAAGGATTTTAAGTGTCCTACAATTATTGGATCATGATCATGTGTTAATAGTCAGTAAAAATGTGAATTATAAGTTCTCTTTGTGTTCCATTTTCAGGCATATTCTAAGAAAAACAATTAATACCTCATTTTATGAGAATGTTTGCAATGAAAATATGGCCCACCTTTTCCACAAAAACTATATTCAAATTTACCATAAAATATTTTTAGGCATTCTTTTATCTTTCAATTACTTTAAATGACCAATTCAATAAAATATATATTTTAAAACAATAGATTCAATATCATATAAAGAAAGTGAAGAAAACACTGATTGGTCTTATGATCTAGTCATTATAATTTTAAAATTTTATGAATATTTTTAAATAAAATTTTTTCAATCTTTTATGTTGGCTCAGTAAGTGTTCATATTTCATTTTTAAAGCAACATATTTGTAAGAATGTCTTCTTATTTGTAGCAAATTTGATTGAAGTATTTATAGCATTATAATAAAATATTTTTCAATTTGCTAAATGCAGAAGCAGCAATTTGGAATCTATGCTGTATTTCAACATTCAAGTCTGCTTTTCTAGTTTAAAATCTATCAAGGTATTTAATTTATTATTATAAAATTACTCTTGTATTCAATTTGATTAGGTCATCAGTAGAATAATTAGATCTTTTGAAATATATTCAGCATTTTTACCAACAACCTATTGTTTATAGGATTATTGTATATAAAATTATATTTTACTAATGGCCTTTTAACACATTTATTTATATAATAAAATAATAAATGATCTCCATTTTTTATATTTTAAGTCCATGATACAGATACATCATATATAATCCTATTCATTAATAAAATTTTTCCATATTTTGTCATTTAGTTTTTTTGTATTACATATGCAATTGTAATATCAGATTTTCAGTCAAAAATTTTGTAACTAAATTATGCACTAAATGTTTATGTGTAGTAACAGAAGAAGAGTATGAAATGGATGTCACCAATCAACAAAACGTGGGGGGGGGGATTTCACACAAATCAGAAAAATCAAGCTTCAATGAAGAAAGTCAAGGGAAGGAAAACACTTGGAATGAAAAAGAAAAAGCAAGAATGGAAATCACCTACTCAGATAAACATTGCATCATCGACAAAAAAAAAAAGGAAAACAACATTCTCCCAAGAAAAACCAATCAGAGACAAATCAAACCCAACAGGCTGAATAGTACAACAATGCCGATTACCAAGAAAGAAACGAATCCACAGAACTCATCTTTTTGGATAATGATTCACTAAGCAATAGCACAATAAGAACAGAAGACACTGAAATCCAATCAATCAATTTGAATCAATTTGAAAGTGGTAGACTTCAGACACTCAAAGAATATCACTGATTATGAAAGGTAAAATAATTGGAGTCAACATTAGAGGGATTAACTCATACAAGAGAATCCTTGCACCTAAACCCTGGATCACTACCACCTAACCACACATCCTTCTGATTTGAGAAACAGAGTACCATCACAAAACCAATCCCAAAATCAAACAAGAACTTGACAAATTTGGGATACAGTGGAGTTGGAGTCCTCATCAACAAAAATTACCCACCAGACAAGTTCAGAAACCTCTATACTGACAACAATATAATTGTAATTAACATAAGTTATGGAAGAATGAGAATAAACGTATTCTACATATACACAAACAATACAGCATCAAATTACTTAAGAATAATAAACACATTCAACATAATATGGGCTAACAGTAACTACCTTGCATCATAATAGGTGCTTTCCACACAACGTATGATGTCTTCAACAGAAAATACATCCACCTCATCAACAGATGTATGAGTGGAGATGGATTCTTTCCTCTGGGAGCCGCCTCATTCTACACAAAAAATCACAATTCTTTAATAGACTTCATATTTTATTCCTCAGAGATGCACTTCATACTTGATGCTAAACTAGAGCCTGTGGCCTTTTCCAATCATCTGGCCCTCATCATTGGGATTGAGGTAGGAAGTCTAGTCCCATGCAGACTAAATAAATCTATAAGGATGATAACAAAAACAAGTTTTCTCGAAGCAATTTTTTCAGAAGCCTACATATACTTTAATAAAATAAAAATTTGCTCCTCTCATGCTGTAGCAGTATGGTTCTCCTTTATAGGAATCATGCAGTCACTAATTACACATCATTCCCAAAAACACAAAGGTCCCACCACTCTACTAATAGATTTAGAAGACTTGAACAGCCAACTGAAAAACTATTCTACAGAAGCCAACAAAATTGAAGATTTAATGCACACTAAAAACCTATATAAAGTTAAAGAAAAAGCCCTGGTGGAATACATCTCAATAAAGTGGACTAAGATATACCCCTCAAGTCAACATTTCTGGACCAGAGGCTACCTTAGGTGGGCACTGGGGGCAGAAAGAAAACAAACTACTCCTTCTACTACTAATTTAAATGGTCAATCACTCATAGTAGAACCAATGCTAGACAAAATCATGCACTTTTTCCAAAAAACTTCAAAGATATCATCAAAATGAAGACTGTGAATGGACTGAATGTGGAGATCAGGAGGGGCATGGAATTACAGAAAAGATGTTAAAAGAAAGCTTATATCTCTCCCTGACCATGTTCATCCAAGCCTTCACAGCATCCCAAAATTTATAATATCATATCTCAGAAACATAATCATTCATATCATGCTTAAGATGATCAACTACCTTGCAGAACAAAAAAATACCTAATTTATATCCAGTGACACTGGTGCTATTCATCAAAACACACCAAGATGCCTCAAAACTCACAAGCATAAGGCCAATATCCATGACACCACTATTAATCAAAATCATGGAATCAGTGATAAAAGATCAAATTCAGGCAAAAATCTTGCAAAATATTATGCCATCCCAATTTGCAAAATAGGTTCTTCAGCAATGACAGCCATAGGAAAAATTAGAATTGTAATAGACCATATTAGACTTCACAGACAATCTAAACCCATTGTAGTGCAACTGGATATCACTGCCACATTTGATTCTGTCAGAATAAACAAACTTCTGAATGTACTCAATAACTTCACTGTTCCCAGGGAGATAATCCAAATCCTGGACAACTTTTTAGAAAACAGACAAATTTTCATAACATTAAATGGTAACATTGCACAAGAATTTAAAGCTGAAATTTCAATTTGGCAAGGTTCCCCCCTCAGTGCTTACTTTTCATCTCCTATATTAACCCACTGCTTAAAGAAATAGAAGATCAATTGCCAGGAATATACATCCAAAACTACTCAAATAAATTAAAGCATTTGCTTACATGGATGATGTGCTAATGGTTCTACCATCCACTAAATACCTTAGCAAACTACACAATATCATAGAACAATTTACCAAAGAAACCAGCCTAAGCATCAATCCTGAAAAATCAGTGGTTTGGAAAATCAGTTCTGGCAAGAAAATTAACACCAAATTCACTGC
Source organism: Epiperipatus broadwayi (assembly GCA_028023455.1). NCBI lineage: Eukaryota > Metazoa > Onychophora > Udeonychophora > Euonychophora > Peripatidae > Epiperipatus > Epiperipatus broadwayi. The sequence goes on from JAQFVV010006785.1 coordinate 44,674, forward strand.
TGAAACACAAAAATTCCTCAGTTTCTCAATACACAAATCACTTAGTGCTATGTCCAAAGAAATTAAAGACTCTATTATACTATCCACAGAAAGAATCACCAGTACACTTGCCAAAGTATACCTCTCTTTACAAGGCAAAGTAGCACTTATGATTATGAAAATAATGAGGAAAATTAATTATTACCTTCCAATCATCAAAATAAATACCTTTATTAAAAAAATAAACTCCCTAAGTGCCAGACTATTTTGGGATGGAAAAATAGCTGCCATCAGCATCCAGAAGATGCAACAACCTAAAAGATTATTTATATGTTGTTTCATTCCATCTGAGCCTTCTATCTCCAGAAATCTCACACCTTAATCAATAATCTTATCAAAAGGCATAGGCATAAACAATTCACAGAAACTGTCTCCCCAAGAAATCAGCCACCTCTTACAAAAAAGATCTGGATTGACATGATTATTGAACTACTCAACACTCACATGTCTCTCACAAAGGAACTATTCGGTAAGAAACAAAATCTGGGATGCATATGAACTCCTCAACCAAAATGTTAAAACTGGTGACTTGAACCTTGTCATTACCAATAAAAGAATCACATCACTTTTCAAATTCTGGAATATAGAACCTAAGTATCTTGACCTTATAATAAAAATCAACTTGGAGGCAATGCCTACCAACACTTTTTTATTCTATAAAAGACAAATGACAAAAATAGAACCAATCTGCATCAACTGCTAGAGACAAGAAGAAACATTTCATCACATTATATTCAACTGCACAGGCCTGGGAAATATCAGGAAAATTATCTTTGACCACTCAAAAATTGATTACTACAAAATTCTTTCATTAAAAGACTGCCTAAAAACCAGAACAATAGCAGTGATTAGACTCTCGATATTCTTAACATATGCTATTTGGACAGTTAGGGACATGAAAATTTTCACAACACTGCACCTGAATGAGGACACTTATTTCATACAAAAAACTAATCAAAATGAAGAAAAGAGATGAAATCCTCACTTCAAAAGCCCAGTTTGAAGACACATGAAACCTTTTCACTATACCACAACTGCCTAGGACTTAATGCTTCAAATTCAACTCATCACATAAGACACACTCTAAAATTATCAACACAACAAGCAACAAAACATACTCAGGATCTTCAATGCAGATAGACAACCATTGAAACAAAGAATTAACCCTCCTTTCTAACACCCTACTAATCAACATGTAACAATAGTAGCAATAATAAATTTATATTTTGAAAGAACTTCTGCAGTTTATAATAATCTGTTTTTTCTTCATTATTTTGAAAACATTATAATGACAAATAAAAATTATTAATTGTATCTGTTATGTTTTAACACAAATTTATTTATGCACAATTATTATCATTAAATATATATATATATATATATATTTAATGATAATATCAAACTTAATGTATATATATATATATATATATATATATATATAATACATTAAGTTTGATGTCTGTATTCTTTTCAAAATATATGTAATATTCAAATCAATACATATATGTCAAGATACAGTAAAATTCACATAAATTATAATTATTTTTAGAAGTACTTTTGACTATACATATTGGAGTCTTCATCAACTATATAACATTGAATAATCAAAATGAGACATCCTTTCACAATACCCATAGTTCAATTTAGATTTAGTTCTCCCACAATTCTGTTATTTTAATATTTGATGATTGCCGATTTATTAACATTTGACGATTTCTTGAAATACCATAGCTTTTTTTATTTTACATTTATTGTAGCAACATTCAATTTGCATAATTTTTATATTTTTGTAATCAAATTTAAATTCATATAGACAAGATTTATTATGATCAAATATAACAAGATGATAAAGGTTTTTTTTACATCTTCTCCTGATTGTTTCTCTTTTTGAATTCTATTATATAAAAGCATATTTTCTTTTAGTCTCTTTTTCAATGTACATTTAGATTTACTTATGTATTGTAAGCCACATTTACTTTTTAATTTATGTAATACAATTTTTAGTAAAATTTGAATTTTGAATTTTAGAGTTATTAAGTAATCTATCTGTATTATTTGTTGAGAAAAAAGCAATATGACACAAACAATTATAAATTCTCCTAATAAACTTGACTTGCTCATCCGATATAAATGGCATTGGAATCCATTATATTTTAATATTATTAATATTTTTAGTTTATTATATTGTTGATTCCTTTTAAATTTTTTAATAATATTAGTGATATCATTTTTATTATAACCAATTTTCAACAAATCATTAACAAACAAATGTACATTTTTTTATTTTATCATTAGAATATTTGCATAATTTTTCATTTCAAAATAAGAATGCCTTTAATCCAGATAACTTATGACTTATAGGTACACGTGATTCATATGGAATAAAACCTCTAGTTTCAATTGGTTTAATTGACATAAAATAATCCAAATTGTATTCATTATGTATAACTTGAATATCCAAGAATTTTATTAAATTGTATTTTTCTTGAGTTATAATTCACTTTATATCCTTAAACTGATTTAGTTCATTAAATAAATTGATTATTATATCATGTTTTCCACAAATCAACATAGCAATTGAAATATCAAGCAATTAAAATATATCATAGATATGTAGATGTTGTTTTTATTTGTGGAAAACATAATATAATAACCAATTTATTTAATGAATTAAATCAGATTAGGAATATAAAGTGGGTTATAACTCAAGAAAAATACAATTCCATAAAATTCTTGAATATTTGAGTTACATGTAATGAATACAATTTGGATTATTTTATGTCAAGTAGATTAATTAAAACTAAATGTTTTAATTCCATATGAATCACATGTACCTATATGTCATAAGTTGTTTGGATTAAAGCCATTTTTATTTCAAAATGAAAAATTATGCAAATTTTTTAGTGATAAAATAAAAAGGTAAATTTATTTGTTGAAGATTTGTTGAAAATTGGCTATAATAAAAATGCTATTATTAATATTATTACAAAATTTAAAATGAATCAACAATATAATAAAACTAAAAATAAAAATAATATTAAAATGAAATGAATTCCAATGCCACTTATATGGGATGAGCAGGTCAAGTTTATTAAGAGAATTTATAATGGTTTGTATCATATTGCTTTTTTCTCAACAAATAATATAAATAGATTACTTAATTATTCTGAAATTCAAAATTCAAATATTAATCAAAATTGTATTATATATAAATTTATATGTAAATGTGGCTTACAATATATCAGTGAATCTAAATGTACATTGGAGAAGAGAATAAAAGAGCATATGTATTTATATAATAAAATTCAAAAAGAGAAACAATCAGGAAAAGATGTAAAAAACCTTCATCATCTGTTATATTTGATCATAATAAATCTTGTCAATATGGATTTAAATTTGATTATAAAAATATAAAAATTAAACAAAGTTAACTTTGCCACAATAAATGTAAAATAAAAGAGGATATGTTGATTTCAAGAAATCATCAAATGTTAATGAATAGTCAATCAGCAAATGTTAAAATAACAGAATTGTGGTAAAACTGAATCTAAATTTAACCATGGGTATTGTGAAAGGATGTCTTGTTTTGCTTATTCAATGTTATATAGTTGATAAAGACTACAAAATGTATAGTCAAAAGTACTTCTAAAAATAACTATAATTTATGTGAATTTTACTGTATTTTGATATATATATATATATATATATCAAATTAAAGGGCTAAGCCTACTAATATATGGAGTATCTGAATTAAGTTCAGGCCCATATGATTTTTTCAGTTGGAGAGCTGACTTTAAAGACATGTAGATGTCTAAAAGTTTCAGATCTTCTTCTAACAATTAACTTTTAGATAAATGCTTTGCTTGAGTTGGTTTTTTAAATCTAATGTCCCAACTCCTCACTGAAGAGACCCATAGGTCGAAACCGGTCTGGGGATATCTCTTGTAGTAGCATTTATCATAAATAAAAAAAAACTTGTTTTGAGCTATTAGCATGCTCTTAATTTTACATATTTGTAAGAGCAAGCTATATATAAGTCATGTAACATCTGACTTGTTATTATTACTATTATTATTTTGCTGTTGTGGCTTTAGCTAAATTAAAGGGCTAAGCCTACTAATATATGGAGTATCTGAATTAAGTTCAGGCCCATATGATTTTTTCAGTTGGAGAGCTGACTTTAAAGACATGTAGATGTCTAAAAGTTTCAGATCTTCTTCTAACAATTAACTTTTAGATAAATGCTTTGCTTGAGTTGGTTTTTTAAATCTAATGTCCCAACTCCTCACTGAAGAGACCCATAGGTCGAAACCGGTCTGGGGATGGGGACAATCCAAGATAAAAATGATTTGAATGCCTTCTCTTGTAGTAGCATTTATCATAAATAAAAAAAAAAGCTTGTTTTGAGCTATTAACATGCTCTTAATTTTACATATTTGTAAGTGCAAGCTATATATAAGTCATGTGACATCTGACTTGTTATTATTACTATATATATATATATATATATATATATATATATATAAGCCAGCAACACTTAGACAATCCCAATATAAATAACCATTAAGAATTTTAAACTGTTATCATGGCAACTTGCTTTTAGCAGAGGTGCTATTCCATCTCTATTAATACCACCCCTATTTCTGGTCCCATATATTTATAAAGACACTAAATATTGCAACATGACTACAGAGATTAAAATTATTTATAGAAATAAGTTTAAATTGGCCTCCTTAAACCTGTAAATATAACCAGATCTGAATGTAAACTAATAAATAGTCAATTATAACATTACAAATTGCAATTATAATTTTCAAATTGCACCCAAAGTATAAATGAGTTTGTAAGTGGCCATTAGGAAACAGTCAACACTAAAACAATCCCAATATAGGTAGCAATAAAATTCTTGATTGTTATCTATACTGAGAATTTCAAAATCTTATCTATGTGCTAATTGGTTTCTAATGACCACTTATAACCCATTTAGCAGTAAGATTTATTACATTTATTATTTAAGTAATACTTTGGGTGCAATTTGAGATTACAATTGCAATTTGTAATGTTATAATTGACTATTTACTAGTCTGTATTCAGAACAGATTATATTTACCTGTTTAAGGAGGTTTATTTAAACTTTTTTCTATCAATAATTTCAATCTCTGTAGTTAAGCTGCAATCTTTAGTGTCTATATAAATATGTAGGACCATAAATAGAGGTGGAATTCCACCTCTATTTCTAAATAGACAACAGTTTGAAATTATATATATATATATATATATATATATATATATATATATATATATATATATATATATATATATATATATATATATATATATATATATATATATATATCTTGAAACAATATTAAACCTCTAATACATCAGTTTCCATATTTATTTCTATTCATTGCCACAGTATAAAAAAATACCAACCTCTATAGGACACTCATTTCAGATCATTAAACACCCTTATCAATTGTTTTTAAAGAAATAATCTATTCATAATAATAGCAATATTATGTTTGAATGCACACATTAGCACTTTTATTATTATTTGGAGCTGCTCATTAATGTTATATAACATTCCTTTTTTTATACAGATGGCAAATAATTTGCTACATACCAGATATAAAAAATATGCTATAAAGAAATATAAACTCTCAAGGAAACAATAAAGCCAATTTACTCAAGGTTTTAATAGGTTTATAATTGTTTCTGATAGCAATCAACCTTTAAATTATCAACAATATCAACCTGCAGTCAAGGCCACCTCTTTTAACAGTAAATGTGGTGGTATCACCTTTATTTATGTTCTGATATATTTATATAAATACTCAACATTGCAACTTGACCAAGGAGTGTGAGATTAATAATGCATAGAAGCTTAAACATACCTCATTAAACAGAACAGTATAGCGTCAGTTATAACCTCTTTGGCCAAGTTGCAATCTTTATTGTTTAATGAACAGATGAGACCTTATTGTTAAAGGAGGTTGCCTTGTCTACAAAAAGAGACTGTTGATAGCTTAAGAATTGATTGTTATCATCTACATTAATAAATCTATTAAAATATTTGGTAATTGGCTTCATTATCTTAGTAAATATATACTGTATATGGAATCTGGAAGTTACAAATGACTATTTATGAGTCTGCTTTCTGAATCTGGAAGTTGTAATTGACTATTTATTAGTCTGCTTTGTGAACAGGTTACATTTGCATGATTAATGAGGTTTTTTAAAACTCTTTGCATTATTAATTTCACATTTCTTTGTCAAGTTGCAATTCTTATTGTTTATGTAAACCTATCAGAACATAGATAAAGGTGGTTCCACCTTTATTGGTAAAGGAGATTACCTTGACCACAGGTTAAGATTGTTGATAGCTTAATGGTTGACTGTTCTCATCTATATTTATAAACCTAAAATAAATATATACTTTATGTGGAATTTTAACGTTATAAATGACTATTTATTAGACTGCTTACAAATGACTATTTATTAGTCGGCTTTCAGAATCTGGATGCGATAATTGACTACTAATTACATAGCTTTCTGAACAGGTTATAGTTGATCAATGAAGTTTATTTAAACTTCTTTGCATTATTAATCTTACACTCCTTGGTCAAGTTGCAATCTTTAGAGTCTAACATATCAGACCATAGGTAAAAATGGCATCACATTTTTTATTAAAGGGGATTGCCTTGACTAAGGCTGTAATTGTTGATAGCTTAAGGGTTGATTGTTATAAACTTTTAAAAAGTTCATTCATTGAAACAACTAAAAACTGAACATTGTTATATTTCAATTGCAATGTGTAATATAAATCTGTTTTTGAACAAATAATATATACAATTTACTGAAAATTATTAATTTACAAATAAAACTGATTAGAATTTTATGTTGTTATTAATAAAAGTAATAATAATTGTAATCCATTGAATGATAATAATAAACAAAATAATAAAAACACAAAAAATAAAATTTCAATTCAATATTCAGAAGAAATATAGCTTTAAATATATATTTATGTATATATTAAAAAACAAAAATAAAACATTACTTTTGAACTTCAAATTTATATTTAAAATTTCCTCCAGGGAAATTAAATATCAATTTTTAAATTTACTTTTAAAAGAAAAGCACCAATAACTAAATTTAAAAGTATATATTATTGAAAAACTACAAAAGAAAAATAATAAAAAATATTATCTTTAAAACAAATAAATAAAAAAATAGTTATAAAAATCTGTGTTATTTATTAATGTACATAATAAAAGTAAATAATGTAATAAAAATATTTGATTAAAATTGTTTTAGTAGAACAAAAATTTAAATACCTCTTGATATTATATAATAAATATAAAATAACTTGTTTTATTCATCAGTGAATGTAAGCCTACAAACCCAACGGTAAACAAACTTATGAATTAAACATTATAATATAAAGCTTCAAAAGATTAATAATAAAATTTTGTAGAAACAAAGGAATATAATATGTAATAAAATTGTATTGTATTCTTGATCATGTATTAGGAATGTTAAGATACTTATTACTTTGTCTTTAAACTTAATTGTATTTATAATACATAATAAAAACTTTATCAATATATATATATTTCTACATCTTTTAAAGCCTTTATTTCACTACATCTTCTTGAATTATATGGATGAAAGATATTTAAAAGAAAGTAAATAATTCACAACATGCATTGATTCAGATCCCAATGACTTAAACCTGTTTTTCTTTCTTGCTCAATATTTATCAATAACAAATTATTACAATTTGATTTACAAGTTCCACACTTGTCATATCAATTTTAGATAAGATACTTAAACAATTAATGCTAATTAGTTATAAGGCTAGATATTGCAATACTTTTAGTTCAGGTATAAATTTTAAAATGTTATAAATATTCAGGTATACATTTTAAAATGTTATAAATATCCACTAAGCTTTCTTAATCTAATCCCATATAATTTTTCCATAGGTAGGATATCTTAGACTATTTTTACCATGCAGTTATTTATAATAAAATTATTTGAGGTTAATAAGTTTATATCTGACCTAAAAGTGAGATAGTATCTATACTTATAACTTATTATTAATAATTATTATTGTATTTATTTAAAGTGGATAATGCAAAGGTATATGTATAAGTAATTTGGAACTTACAATTCCAATTAAAATAATCTATCTATCTATCTATCTATCTATCTATCTATCTATCTATCTATCTATCTATCTATCTATCTATCTATCTATCTATCTATCTATCTATCTATCTATCTATCTATCTATCTATCTATCTATCTATCTATCTATCTATCTATCTATCTATCTATCTATCTATCTATCTATCTATCTATCTATCTATCTATCTATCTATCTATCTATCTATCTATCTATCTATCTATCTATCTATCTATCTATCTATCTATCTATCTACCTATCTATCTACATATCTACCTATCTATCTATCTTATCTATCTACCTAGCTACCTACCTACCTACCTACTTATCTATCTATCTATCTATCTATCTATCTATCTATCTATCTATCTATCTATCTATCTATCTATCTATCTATCTATCTATCTATCTATCTATCTATCTATCTATCTATCTATCTATCCATCCATCCATCTATCTATATATCTATCTATCTATCTATCTATCTATCTATCTATCTATCTATCTATCTATCTATCTATCTATCTATCTATCCATCTATCCAACCATCCATCCATCCATCCATCTATCTATCTATCTATCTATCTATCTATCTATCTATCTATCTATCTATCTATCTATCTATCTATCTATCTATCTATCTATCTATCTATCTATCTATCTATCTATCTATCTATCTATCTATCTATCTATCTATCTATCTATCTATCTATCTATCTATCTATCTATCTATCTATCTATCTATCTATCTATCTATCTATCTATCTATCTATCTATCTATCTATCTATCTATCTATCTATCTATCTATCTATCTATCTATCTATCTATCTATCTATCTATCTATCTATCTATCTATCTATCTATCTATCTATCTATCTATCTATCTATCTATCTATCTATCTATCTATCTATCTATCTATCTATCTATCTATCTATCTATCTATCTATCTATCTATCTATCTATCTATCTATCTATCTATCTATCTATCTATCTATCTATCTATCTATCTATCTATCTATCTATCTATCTATCTATCTATCTATCTATCTATCTATCTATCTATCTATCTATCTATCTATCTATCTATCTATCTATCTATCTATCTATCTATCTATCTATCTATCTATCTATCTATCTATCTATCTATCTATCTATCTATCTATCTATCTATCTATCTATCTATCTATCTATCTATCTATCTATCTATCTATCTATCTATCTATCTATCTATCTATCTATCTATCTATCTATCTATCTATCTATCTATCTATCTATCTATCTATCTATCTATCTATCTATCTATCTATCTATCTATCTATCTATCTATCTATCTATCTATCTATCTATCTATCTATCTATCTATCTATCTATCTATCTATCTATCTATCTATCTATCTATCTATCTATCTATCTATCTATCTACTTGTATATGTAATGTTTTGAGGTTATATTTATATATAATATTGATAAACTTTAAAATATATATATTTTAAAAAATCTAATATTATGAATAATTTAAAACTTGAAAATTGATCATCCAAAATGAAGAGATTTTTTTATAAGTGGATAACCCGCAAGTCACAAGACACAACAAATAACTTGAAAATGTGTGAATATGCAATAATAGATTAAAATCTTTATATATTGAACTTGAGAAATAAATATTTTGTGTATGTTTATATATAGACACAATTTTTTAATTCAGTTATAATGTTAACATAATTGTAATTGGAATGTATTTATAAGCTTAAGTAATAAATAATGAGGTAATATATATCATTATTTATTTTATTTTTATTTACTTTTTGATATTCCACATATTAGTTAATTGTATTTGGTTTTCTAAATATTTATAATTATATATATATATATATATATATATATATATATATAAACCATAAGTTCAAACAGCTAATTGATTATTATTTGTAAATTACTTTACCCATCTGTCTTTGCTAAAACAAACGGATAGAAAATTACAGAAATCCACTATCAAGGCATCATAAGTGTTCATTTAGATTGCTTTATTAGTATACTGATTTACTTTAGTATGAGGGCTATATAATTAGAGGAACTTGATAATTTTATATCAATAACAAATATTTGTAAACAGTAGTTTATATATAAACAAGGCAAAACTCTCCATACAGTAGTGCTACTCTGTGCCAGCCAGAGTAATCAATGGATTCCAGAAGTCTTGTGCATAAAATCCCTATCTAATGCCTACTCATCCAATATCCCCAGACTAGTTTCTGGCTTGTGGCCTTCACCAGTGAGGAGCTTTGGATCTGAGAGCACTGCACCTAGATCTTAGGATCTAATGCAACTTTCCAGAAACCACCTTTTATATCTACTTAACTATAAAACTATGAGTAAGTGATTTCAATTTCATTCTCATAGTTTTATAGTTAAGTGCATTAAATCCTAGGATCTAGGTGCAGTGCTCTCAGATTCAAAGCTCCTCACTGGTGAAGGTCACAAGCTAGAAACTAGTCTGGGGAATTTGGATGAGTAGGCATTAAATAGGGATTTTATGCACAAGCCTTCTGGCATCCATTGATTATTCTGGTTGGCACAGGGTGGCACTACTGTATGGAGAGTTTTGCCTTATTTATAAACAATTATATGCTAGTATAAGAGATGGTAATCATGTGATGCTTTATAGTTTATATATACAAAATATATTGACACAAATCTATTTACAATCAGTTTTTTATATCAATGCTAAAATTAGTTTTTGTTTAATTTCCATATGTTTAAACATATTACAATTAAATTTAAAAACAGTAATTGATTATTGATTACAAATCTCTAACATTATTATTATTATTATCATCATCATCATCATCATCATTATCATTATTATTATTATTATTATTATTATTATTATTATTATTATTATTATTATTATTATTATTATTATTATTATTATTATTATTATTATTATTATTATTATTATTATTATTATTATTATTATTATTATTATTATTATTATTATTATTATTATTATTATTATTATTATTATTATTATTATTATTATTATTATTATTATTATTATTATTATTATTATTATTATTATTATTATTATTATTATTATTATTATTATTATTATTATTATTATTATTATTATTATTATTATTATTATTATTATTATTATTATTATTATTATTATTATTATTATTATTATTATTATTATTATTATTATTATTATTATTATTATTATTATTATTATTATTATTATTATTAGCTTTCAAAAGAAATTTATTGCATATAACAAGAGAACTATTTTACCACATGCTGATAAATTAAAGTTAATATAAATAAATTGAAAATTGTAATTTGGGGGGGGGACATAAAAAACAAAGAATATACATGTGGTTTGCACATTTGAGTTTATATTTTTCTACATATACATCCAACCAGTTTTATAGACTGACAAAACTCTTAGTTTTCTCTTTTATTAGTCTCAATTCATGCTATAATTTTGAGCATTGTTGCAATATGGGCCAAATGGCTGTGTACATCTCTTGGGATAAATTTTTTTCATCCTTTATGTGGATTAGTTTCATTTTGTTTCAGAATGTATTTGAATGTTTTCTTGGATTATTGTTATACATGAAGGAATATCTTATACACCATAGTGAAAATAATGTAAAAGTACTTGCTCAAATATGTGTGTAGCTACCTTTAACAAATGATTGTAAAAGAATTTGAATGCCACAATTTCATTGTTTGTACAATGATGGTATGGATGATCAAATATTATCAAATGCAGGGCAGGTAAAATGAAAATGTTATTGTTTCAGTCTCTCTATGACATAACCACACATGTCTCATGTATTTATGCCATGCCTTCTGTATCTATAAAAGTGTATTGTTGGTAGTGCTTCAATATTTAATTTGAGCAGAAAGTCATAATATTTTGGTTCTAATGACCAGAATTTGAATTTTTGGGTTAATTATCTCTTGTTAATGTTTAGAATTGGTCTTTTATCATTTAACACAAAGGGATAGCACATTATCTGGTATATATCCCAATGTGTAAATTTATCTTGAGGTAATGAATAAGTAAAGTTTGGAAAGTTGAGAAGTAATGTTAGCAAGATTTTTTAGTATCCATTGACTGGTGTTGGCTTATCTGTTCGGATAATCTTGAAGAACTCTTTCATGTATGGGAATAAATGAGCACAAGCAGAAGTAAGACTTAATGTCTTTTGAATGTTAAAAATATTAATTGAATGTAGTCCCAAACCATTTGTATTAGAGGAGCCTGAATATATTTTAGTGAAATTTGAAACAATCTTCTTCCCCACAGCAACTTTCTACATAGTGAATTTATTTTACTAGTAAAAGATTTTAGTGTATAATATTATTGAAGAATAGTATGAGATTTGAGTCATAATTAATATATTAAACAGGGATTCTATTATTTCTAGATTTAAATACATTATTTATAAGATTGTAATTATTAATTAAAATAGTAATAGTTTTTTGAGGAGACTGATATTTACCAAGTCTGTGTAGAAGAAACAAGTTTTTCTTCATTCAATCACACAACACTGTATTTTTCAATGACTTCTATTCACTTTCAGCTTTGAAGTATCAATAAATTGTATAAGTTTGTCAGCAGGTTGTAAGAATTATGCAGGGATATATTGCTTGAAGAAACATTTATGAGTTTTTTCCTGGAAAAACACCCATATTATCATTCTTGACAACTATTTTCATAAAGTTTGAAATAAAATACACATGAAATTCTGTTACTTTTTTCATGGTATCTAGGAGACTGACTTTATTCAGCTTTTATAAATTGTATATAAGGATGAAATATATTTACATAAATGTTTAATTACAGATAATGATAAATATTCATTTACATTAATTATGAGAAAAATTAAATATTATTAGATTAATAGCCAAAAGTGAAACGTTTGACTAAAATAAAACAAAAATAAAAACTTGTATTAATATCTTGGTACTTGTTAAAAAGCCACTGTACATCACTTGGTGGCTGTGTTTATGTGCAAAAACACAGAAATATGCCATTTACACATCCAAACTTACAGCATATAGAACTTTTCTTTCATATTAGCCATTAGCAGGCCTAGATGGAATTGCACACAAATATTATGGCCCACTTATGTGCTTCATGACACTATGCATATAGCGCACAATTCACAGATAACTACCGTATGATGTGAGGGTTATACAATTCAACTGGTCATAATTGTTTTAATGTGCATTTGAAGTAATGATCTTAGATCCTAGCTGATATAATATTAGATACTAATAATTGTAATCATGTCCCCATGCTTCCCTACCCAGCTTGGAATGAGAAAAGAATTGCAAAAGAGTAGGTCCAAACACCATTTCCCAGAACTCACACAAATAGGCATGTTTTCATGAGAAGAGATATGAGACAAATTGTTAGCTTGGTTTTATCAGAGTAATGCATCTTTTGGACAATTCTTCAGATCAACAAGACCATCATTCATCCTGGCCCCTGCACATTCCTTCTATGTTAAAAAATATGTGCAAAAAAGGATGATAAGAAAAGAAAGTGGTTTGGGCTATTACAAGGAATCCCCATTCTATCAATAGAAAAGATTCTTCTATCCCATTATTAAAAAAATGGAAATTTAATTTACATACTGGGTCTTATTTACATATTAGTCTTCACCATTATATATATATATATATATATAGATATTGAAACAGTAAGATTCATATTCGAATCTTAAGTTTCACCTTTTTCTGTCGTCTCTCACTGACCGGTCTATCCCGCCCAAATTTAAACTTTTTGGTATCGAATTGTGTGTGTAGCAATATTAAAAATGTATAAATATATGTAGAATTCAGCATAAACACACACACATTTCGATCTCAAATTAAAGGCAATAAATAGGGATAAAATAATATAATTTAGATTTCTTTTAGTTATATAATTTTGTATAATTTTAATCATTTATTTTGGATTATAAAGTTCGTATTTATTGCTTTGTTTAAATTTCGTTTAATAATAATTCTAAAAAAATCTGATGTAATATTTAATTAAAAGTTAAAATAATCTTATGTTTCCTTTTTGTCTTTGAAATTTAAAAGCATCGGTCAGTGATAGATAATAGATTAATTAAAGAAAAATTCCCCAAAATGTAATTAGTAAATGTAAAATGTAAACAATAGAACGGCAGCTTTCTTTAATTAAAAACCAACAAAATGCATTGATTATCCTCAGGGCAGATTAAGTAGAACCTAAAAATACCTTAACAAAAATGTGAAAGATCAAGATAAGAAAAGAGGCCATCTTAGACTTGCTGGAGACATTCACTTAAACTTTAGCTTTGCTCTCGATCACTGAGAGTCTCCAAAATATAAAAATAATTTGTTCCTGCCAAGGTATGACCGAGTAAAGCACCTAGATTATTCTCCATCGGGAGATGGCCTATCGGATGCCGAACTTTCCATTGCCCATCATAAATTCACCATGAAGATCTGCTGCCTGAAATAAATGAGAAAGCTGCTGCTGCTGTGAAAGTAAATGAAATATCTAAATACAAGAAAGAATTGCCACTCGTGAACTTTTTGCTGCTAAACTAATGGAATCAGAAAACTTCTTATAAAACAGGTACCTGTCTGTGTTCAAACTCTAGAGTACTCTAATAATATGCTATAGCTCTTCTTCATATTACTTATCTAAATTATAAAATGTAAAAACTACCATTTGTATAACTAAAATTGAATAATTAATTTAATGTGTAAATTTCTCTAATAATCTAGCTTACCTCACTCTATCTTTCTTGGGTGCGTATTTCTCAAATCTACATTTTATCTATAGTTATTATTTAATTATTGCATGCTCATAATTGTCTCAATTTTCAAAGTTTAAATCTATGATCGCTTGGAACAATGAATGCGTGTCAAATTTTCATTAATATTTGCTTTCATAACTAACTTAACTTTCATATAAATCGACACACATTCAATGCATCATTTATTGTAATGCAGGGGTCTACTACTTCGCAAATGGCTGACATATTAGTTATAATAATTCCCAATTTATATATGTTTTGTATTTATTAAATCATCATGAATAATTCCAGAAAATTACATTTCTTTGAGAGTCACCAACGTTCTTTAGTAAATGTTGATAATGTAGGGCTGAATTAGAAATCTATTTAAATCTCATCCTAATCATTTGTACATAATGCATATGTTACATTTTAGAGATGCGATGACCCATTCCGCCATGAAATTTCTGGATTCTTCAGGGTTGAAATTAACCCCAGTCATCCTACACAAGCGGGCATAATGGGTGCTCCCTTAGGATTTGACAATGTCATGCAGCCAGCTGGCAAATTGCGACACATACCACTTGTCCCTGGTTATGCTTATGTGACACCTTACTTTGTTGGGCCGAGGCAGAGACCAGCCTGACAGTCTTATAAACTCATTCACGGCATTGCAGTTTCAATATACTGCCATTCCATATCGCCTTTCTAAAGCGTACCATGTGTTCCTTTACTTAGTTTTATTATTCTATATATCACTCCGCCTCTGCATTATCTTCATAATTCACTCTCAAATAAATGTTTGCCCTTAGTCATAAAATAAATATTTTAATTAAATAAATATATGTCCGCCGCTACTCTTAAATCTTACTTTAGACTCTTGCATTGCAAAGGTATAAATCCCTCCAGGCATGCATTAGAAATACTTACTCGAGAATTTTAGGTAGCTAGATTATGCCTTCAAATAAGTGAATTTCTTTTGTAAACATTACAGTATCGGAAATACCGCTACTGAAGTCCTCAATATAAAATAATGTCTAAATAAATAAATGTATTCTTTAAAATATAATCATGTTGCAAATCCCGCTACTGAAGCTTTGAATCCATAAAATATTATTAGTAAATGATTGTTTTATTAAAATGTGTGAATAAATAATTTTAAACTATACGTCTGCAGTTACGTTTCATTTATTCGATACCCATTCTATATAATATTTCCTCGATTATGTAAATATGAATGTTTAATTAATATTAGTTTGATTATTGGCTAACTCGAGAATAAAATCATGAATCTCTTGCATATCCCTGACCACCGTGCCTAAGGAAATATTTACTAATGTCGCATCAGATGCATTGTTTCATGGATTGTATTGTGGAACCGATAAACTATGTTCGAACTCAGTAACACGGGTGGCTTCGCTACCTCGATGGTGCTGCTGTTCTGTGTGGTGGTCGAATTCTGCACTATGTTTACGAGTCACACGTTTTCTGACTGTTACATAGTTAAATTTTTTTTTTAGCATTTGGCGCTTTCCAACGTGGAGCTTTCGATACAAAAAACCCATATATACCCTGAGCAAAATATAACGCATATAAATTTCTTTTAGCGTTCGTTACTCGAGTTAGCTAATTATTCTATATATATATACGATTTTGTTTTGATAAAAATAATGAAAAAAAAATAAATCGAGTGAAATAATGTGGGTCGAGTAAATGAAAGGACAGCAGGCATAATAACAAATTTAAGGAAAGCAGGGATGTGTGTGTAAGTTAAGAAGGAACGAAAATACTCGGATCTAATGAAATATTTTATATATATATATATATGTCAAAAAAAAAGTAATCAGTCGCTAAATGAGAAAGCAGGTAGCATTGAATAATTTATTAAAACACCATTATATATATAGCATAGACAGCAGAAGCTTGTTATATATGTTAATAGTAAATATTTTGTTAAAGTACAAATATATATATCATAGACAGCAGTAGCTTATTATACGCGTAACCAGTAGTTCGCTATAATATATATGTTAAATATGTTAAACGCAGCAATATAGAGATAGGGCAATGTAGAGTAGGTGAGGGCAGTGAAAGAGTGTTATAGGGCCAATATACTGGTGGGGAGTAGTCAAATGCTAGTAGTATAAAAAAATAAATCATATTAAGAAAATGGAATCAGAAAATATTGATATACAGCAAGAAGATTTATCTGAAGCTTTGGAGTCGACACCCGAGTGAAGGGAAGCTCCGCAACAATACAGAGGATCAATGGACTTTAATTTCAAGTTCATTGAGGAAATACTCAGACAGAATATGCAAGAAATGAAGAAAATGTATGAGGAGGAAATGAGAAAAAGAAGAGATGAAGAATCAAAACAGAGACAAGAAGAAGAAAAGATAAGAGTTAGAGAATATCAGGAATTTAAAGACATTATGTGGAGAGAGTTAGAAGCCATAAAGGAACATTTTGGAATATCCCCAGCTAGTAAAAAGGAAGAAGAGATTAAAGATATGGAAAAGGAAAGGAAGTCAGAGAGATCAGACGAACCGATGATAGTAGAAGGGCAAGCAGGTAGTGTAGTAAATATGAAAAAGTGTGATGAGCAAAGAAACCTCATTCCAGCCGATGAAGGCCCACAAGAACCGGAGAAGGAAGCCAGCATTAAAGAAGAGATGAAGATGGACACTGGACACCAAAGCTATTTAGCAAAGATGATCCACATCAAAATCTTTAGAGGGGAGATAGGAGAAAATCCTCAAGCCCACTTAGAGAGCTTGCAAAAGTTCTTCCAAGTTCATAAGACAGGGCCAGATGAGCAGATAGTGATAGCCAGTTACCATCTACAGGGATCTGCCAAGGACTGGTGGAATATGGTGAGATGGAAGCCTAAAACCATAGAAAAATACAAAGATGCGTTAATGAAGCATTACTGGAGCAACGAGCGTCAAAGCGGTATCTACAATACGCTCTGCCAGGAAAAATATGGGACAATACCCCAAGAGACGCACACACAGTTTTTCCTTCGCCAAGCGAACCGGTTTAAATCCCTTACAACGTTCGCTTTTTCGGATTCACACATCATAGGAACCATCCAGCGTAGTATGCCGCTAACCATCCAACAATTAATGGCAGGCAGTCGGATCAAAGACATAGAAAAAATGATTGAATTTCTCACTACATTGGATTTTAACTATTGGGCCAAAGAACCACCCGATAAAAGGCAAAGATTAGAAAACCCAAGGCCGCCGTCATCGATGACGAGAGATCGGTATTATCCACCTGACCCGGGGTTGTAAAAATATTAGGCTATTAGGACGGTTATTAAACGTATATGAAAATAATAAAATGAACTTGATATAATGAACTTGGTTGAATGGATTGTACTTTAGTCAAATAGGGTTTTAGATAGAAATTTTATTATATATATTGTTGTTTTAATTACTATTACTCTTAAAATTTTTTTTTTATATTATACTAACTAATCCTATTCTAAGAATTTATATATATATATACATTCAGTTTAACTAATTATTACTATGATTTTAACCAGACACGGCCAAATTAGGCCATTTTAATTAAACTATAAATTCTAGATCCGGGTATATAAATTGTTCGTTGCTTCATGTAATCTCTGCTTTCTATATTTCAATATATCTGTAAAAAAAATAATAATTTTTTCGTATTTAAATTATGTAATGTAAAATTTTTTTTCTTTCTTGCCTCCTTTGTCCTTCCTTAATTGTTCACGGGAAGTACGGGGAAATGAAACAGTAAGATTCGTATTCGAATCTTAAGTTTCACCTTTTTCTGTCGTCTCTCACTGACCGGTCTATCCCACCCAAATTTAAACTTTTTGGTATCGAATTGTGTGTGTAGCAATATTAAAAATGTATAAATATATGTAGAATTCAGCATAAACATGCACACATTTCGATCTCAAATTAAAGGCAATAAATAGGGATAAAATAATATAATTTAGATTTCTTTTAGTTATATAATTTTGTATAATTTTAATCATTTATTTTGGATTATAAAGTTCGTATTTATTGCTTTGTTTAAATTTCGTTTAATAATAATTCTAAAAAAATCTGATGTAATATTTAATTAAAAGTTAAAATAATCTTATGTTTCCTTTTTGTCTTTGAAATTTAAAAGCATCGGTCAGTGATAGATAATAGATTAATTAAAGAAAAATTCCCCAAAATGTAATTAGTAAATGTAAAATGTAAACAATAGAACGGCAGCTTTCTTTAATTAAAAACCAACAAAATGCATTGATTATCCTCAGGGCAGATTAAGTAGAACCTAAAAATACCTTAACAAAAATGTGAAAGATCAAGATAAAAAAAGAGGCCATCTTAGACTTGCTGGAGACATTCACTTAAACTTTAGCTTTGCTCTCGATCACTGAGAGTCTCCAAAATATAAAAATAATTTGTTCCTGCCAAGGTATGACCGAGTAAAGCACCTAGATTATTCTCCATCGGGAGATGGCCTATCGGATGCCGAACTTTCCATTGCCCATCATAAATTCACCATGAAGATCTGCTGCCTGAAATAAATGAGAAAGCTGCTGCTGCTGTGAAAGTAAATGAAATATCTAAATACAAGAAAGAATTGCCACTCGTGAACTTTTTGCTGCTAAACTAATGGAATCAGAAAACTTCTTATAAAACAGGTACCTGTCTGTGTTCAAACTCTAGAGTACTCTAATAATATGCTATAGCTCTTCTTCATATTACTTATCTAAATTATAAAATGTAAAAACTACCATTTGTATAACTAAAATTGAATAATTAATTTAATGTGTAAATTTCTCTAATAATCTAGCTTACCTCACTCTATCTTTCTTGGGTGCATATTTCTCAAATCTACATTTTATCTATAGTTATTATTTAATTATTGCATGCTCATAATTGTCTCAATTTTCAAAGTTTAAATCTATGATCGCTTGGAACAATGAATGCGTGTCAAATTTTCATTAATATTTGCTTTCATAACTAACTTAACTTTCATATAAATCGACACGCATTCAATGCATCATTTATTGTAATGCAGGGGTCTACTACTTCGCAAATGGCTGACATATTAGTTATAATAATTCCCAATTTATATATGTTTTGTATTTATTAAATCATCATGAATAATTCCAGAAAATTACATTTCTTTGAGAGTCACCAACGTTCTTTAGTAAATGTTGATAATGTAGGGCCGAATTAGAAATCTATTTAAATCTCATCATAATCGTTTATACATTATACATGTGTTACATTTTAGAGATGCGATGACCCATTCCGCCGTGAAATTTCCGGATTCTTCAGGGTTGAAATTAACCCCAGTCGTCCTACACAAGCGGGCATAATGGGTGCTCCCATAGGATTTGACAATGTCATGCAGCCAGCCGGCAAATTGCGACATGTACCGCTTGTCCCTGGTTATGCTTATGTGACACCTTACTTCATCGGGCCGAGGCAGAGACCAGCCCGACAGTCTTATAAACTCATTCATGGCATTGCAGTTTCGATATACTGCCATTCCATATCGCCTTTCTAAAGCGTACCACGTGTTCCTTTACTTAGTTTTATTATTCTATATATCACTCCGCCTCTGCATTATCTTCATAATTCACTCTCAAATAAATGTTTGCCCTTAGTCATAAAATAAATATTTTAATTAAATAAATATATGTCCGCCGCTACTCTTAAATCTTACTTTAGACTCTTGCATTGCAAAGGTATAAATCTCTCCAGGCATGCATTAGAAATACTTACTCGAGAATTTTAGGTAGCTAGATTATGCCTTCAAATAAGTGAATTCCTTTTGTAAACATTATAGTATCGGAAATACCGCTACTGAAGTCCTCAATATAAAATAATGTCTAAATAAATAAATGTATTCTTTAAAATATAATCATGTCGCAAATCCCGCTACTGAAGCTTTGAATCCATAAAATATTATTAGTAAATGATTGTTTTATTAAAATGTGTGAATAAATAATTTTAAACTATACGTCTGCAGTTACGTTTCAGTTATTCGATACCCATTCTATATAATATTTCCTCGATTATGTAAATATGAATGTTTAATTAATATTAGTTTGATTATTGGCTAACTCGAGAATAAAATCATGAATCTCTTGCATATCCCTGACCACCGTGTCTAAGGAAATATTTACTAATGTCACATCAGATGCGTTGTTTCATGGAACCGATAACCTATGTTGGAACTCAGTAACACGGGTGGCTTCGCTACCTCGATGGTGCTGCTGTTCTGTGTGGTAGTCGAATTCTGCACTATGTTTATGAGTCACACGTTTTCTGACTGTTACAATATATATATATATATATTGTACCCTCACTTTCAAGAAATATGTAATAATAATAATTTGGTCTAGCTCAGATAAATAATTATACTCATCTAAAATGTATCTAATCAATAATAAATATATTCTTCAATACTGAATGTTATGAAACTAGCTCTAATTAATAAATAATAATATGGTTAGGTTTCACAAATTATTTAAATAAATATCTAATAAAAATCATGAGTCTATGAAGTGAGTTTACAAGTGGCAAGAAGAATACATTGAGCCAATATCCCATAGAATATTGCCTCAATGGCATAAGAATATTATCCTACTTATTACTATCTCAAACACTAAATCTATAGCATTTCTATGTCTTCAATAATTACTTAATTAATTACAATTATCCCAATAAAACAATCTTAATCTTTTTATCTAAATAATCTAGCTCAAATAATCTCAGGTTCTTTTAAAATAATTCTAGGCAATTATAATTTCTGTAATTAAGCATTATAAGGGATTTAATATCATTCTCAAATACATCAGACTAACACTAATAAATATTAATAATAATAATAATAATAATAATAATAATAATAATAATAATAATAATAATAATAATAATAATAATAATAATAATAATAATAATAATAATAATAATAATAATAATAATAATAATAATAATAATAATAATAATAATAATAATAATAATAATAATAATAATAATAATAATAATAATAATAATAATAATAATAATAATAATAATAATAATAATAATAATAATAATAATTTTCAATGTATAATTTAATCTGATCTATTTTCCCATTACAACACTAATCATGAATAAGAATAATAATAAGTAATATAATATAATTTTTCTTATTCTTCACATGGCATCTTATAAATATGTAGTATAATCTTATAATCTGAGAATATGTGGCCACCAATACTACTATAATTCTGTGTAAATATCTTATAGTTACTCTATGACCATGATAATAATAATATGACAAATGAATTATAATTCTTAAATAATAATCTTATTTATATTGTGCAAATATTATATTTGAAATCAAATTATCTGTGACTATGTATCTGTGATATGGAAAAATTGAGTCAACACCAAGATTTATAAAACAAGTTTAACAAATTTTATTTATAACTTCAACAATAAACTTATATACACTATTTATATTATTAATGAACTTTACATTATCACACTTTCTGCACTCTTCAGAAATAAACTATAAAAAAAAAAAGTTATGGAACATTTTTTTCAAAAAAAAATCTCATATTAAAATATTATTATAATGCATCTCTGTTACATGTACATTAATTGTGTAAACTCAGATACAAAATGAAAAAAATTAACCAGTTTAATATTCATCTATTAACTTGTACTTATTTTTTAAAAAATAATTTAATATATCATGTAGTCATTTCCAAATTAATAATGGCATGAATAAATTTAATTAACAACATAGCGGTATAATTATACTACTGATTGAATATTAATTTAATATCAGATGAAATGTATGTGTTGGTGTATATCATTGCTACAGAATAACATTTACAAAAATCTATAACTATCTGTATCATTTTAACACAATTCGGTTTCATTATATTACTTGTCAAAAAATATGCATTATATGTAAGTTTTAAAATATTTAACAGTTATTCAATATTTTTACAAACCAACTTTAAGTATCACTTACACATCTTAATCAATTTCGAATATGAAAATTTTATGATTCTTTTCCTGATAAAGCACATTCTTATAATCTTTGTATTCATTTAAGACAACCTATCTTATTCTTTTTAATATGATTCACACCTCCAAATTATTTATCATTTCCTATTTTAAATACCATCCTATATGATGTAATACTAGAAATTTTGATAGCGAACAGATGCGTAGGCATATAAAACAAATTAGAGTAAACGTGCTAGTACCTCTATTATATAATCATCAGTGTATAAAAATGAGGTATGACTTATCTGTCTAATAACCTCTTCCACAAAATATAATGTCCAGGCTATTTATTCAGCTCTATGGAATGTTTAACTTCACCACCAAGAAAACACTGCCATGGAAAATATATGAGTTACAAGGTAAAGTCATCTATATTTGCATAATCATTATCGTCGATTATCCTTGTTCCCATATTAATACATCCTACATAAAACATCATCTTGGTTTTATTTAACTTATTTCCAAGTCATTATCCATATAACTTCTTTAAAGATTTACCACTCTACATCGCTAAAATTCTTACACATCTCTACAACAATAAATAAATTCACATACGAGTAAAAACCTAATTGTCAACAATTACTTTATTCCTTTAATAACTCTTGAACTAAGATATAATAATTTGTATTGATATAATACTTCAACACTTCAACTACTTAAAATAAGTATTTAGTTCAATCATGATAGAATCATACAATTATATTCCCATTATGTTAGAATATATTTATGATATAAGATAAAAGTATGCATATTTTTTTAAAAATAAATAAACTTCTATAAGCTCTGTGTATGCATCATGTATTTATATGTTATTTCACATCCACACAAAAAATGACTTAATATTTTGACCATCTAAAATAAAAAAAATACATAAAATCATTAATATTTTATAATTATTACCATAAGTGATATCATCATTGGTTAATCACTTAATTGACATTTCTGGTCTACAAACTAAATAACAATACTTGCATAGTATATCATGCATTCATTATTATTACACCTAGAATATTAAGTTTTTTTAATTATTAAATATCTTTTTATAAAAATCTAAGTATTATGTTAGTAAATAGTTTAATATGTTTATGATCCTTTCCTATCTCTAATCCATTAATAAGCATTAACACTAAGATTAGTAAAAAAATAATTCAAAAAGCATATTTATAAAAACTGACCATAAGTTCATTGATGAAAAATGTTTTTTTTTCCTCTTGGGTATTTCAACTTCCCAGTGCTTGTTGATAAAGACTTCTACTGATGCCAAAATCATGCATGCTCTGTTGGTTCCATTTTAAAACAAAATGAACGACAACTTACAAAAAAATAATAAAGTAAATTGATTTTTAAAATATTCATATTGATTCATAAATAACCATGGATTTGTTCCTAAAAGTTTATAAAATAATAGTTCATGGTTCCCATTATTCAACAAAAAAAATAATTATTGAAAGTACTTTTCATTATCATATAATAAAACAATTCCAAAGTTCAGCTACTTTCATTCAAATGCCATGATGATTTATAGTGTCCCCGGTACAGTAATACTAATTCAGCGTTTCTCGACACTTATTACACATTTAAATATTTCCATAAATAATTTTCTAACATCTTTTGTATGACCAGCATACATATATTAATAATAGGTAATTTTGTTACCTATTACAAAAATTTCTTTTAATAAAATGTGAAACGTTTCAATAACAGTCTTGGTTTTTACATTTTTTAAAACTATTATAATATTCCTAAAATAGATTTTTAAATATTTCTTCATAAAAAAACATTTCTGCATTTCCCAATATAATTATTTTATCAAATTAAAAGTTTTTTAAAACTTTACTATTTTATTTGCTTAGTCTTAATTTTAAAATCAGTCCTTCAAATAAAGGCATTTTTTTTCTTTTTTACTTTTAATTTCTGGCAAATTTTCTTTAAACTTCCCATGCAATGTCCAATTTGCTAATCTCAATAGCAAACTACAATTACTAACTAATATAAGCAAAACTATACACTTAATGGAAACATAATAATTTTGACATTTTTTACATAAATTTAAGTTTAACGATGATCTATTCATGTGTAACATGACGTTAGAATTAAGCTTAATAAATTGGTGGATAAGGAATTACTTAGCTTTTAGCAAGGAATTTCTATATTATATGATCTTTTAATAAATTACTGTACTATTTTGGAAGTAGAAATTAATATAATTGACTATTAATGGTACTCATAATCTTTAGACTGCAAACTAATAGAAGTTAAGTTGTTTAATACAGCACACTTAGTTAACAGAATTAGTAGTAGTAGTACCTCGAAAATAATTGTGCATCGATTTTTATACCCGAATAAATTACTCCTTTGATTGGTTAACTAAACAATGCTCTGCTAGCTTATTTACATCCCTAGACAACAATAAAGACTCAAAATTAAAAATAAACAATGATTTATCTAATATTTATTATTTATTATATTATTTAATTCCTAGTTAATTTTCATATTTTATTTACATCTACCAAACACTTCAAAATAACTGTTAAAATCATATCATAATATTTATTATTACCTTTAGCTTTCTTAAAATGTAGTTATTTTTCAAAACAAAACAAAAATCTAATTTTACTTATTACATTCGTTTTTTTTTTTAAATAAGAAAAAAAAAACGACTTAATATTTTATACTAACTAATTTTATTTTTATCCTGTGGTAGTCCAATATAATATTTTAAATTTTATAATAGAATTTTAAAACAGTTTTGCAACTTTACTAAAAAAACTCTCAAGCATGTGTGTATCGATATCTATCTGTCACATGACTTACAACCCAGATGAAATGCTTACAATTTAGCTGAAAACAAACTAAATAATTCAATTTACAAAAAAATATATTTTTTATAGAATAATAATATAACAACTTTTAAAATAATAGTTTAATATCACAAAACCGAATATTCATTTTCTACCACAATACTACTTTTAAATAAATATTTTACATTAAATTATTAAATATTAATTTTTATTACTCAAATATATTATTTATTTAGCTTCAAGTTATTACTTGTAAAATTTACTTTAAACATTTATTTATAAGACTTATTAATGCAGTATTTATTATGGCCAGTTTCCCCAACCATTCAATATTATAATTTATCTTTAGTTGACTGTTTTTACAATTTTAACATAATATTATACAGTAAATATTATTATTTCCTTTAATTAGACTTTTACAAGATAGTCAACACAACATATATATATATATATTAACAACACATTTTTATTTGACACTATGATTCTGGAAGTAATGTGCTGAAAGCTAGCTCAATGCTTTTAATACTTATTTTAGTTTTATATTTTCTGTTTTATATTAACTTGAACAGTGCATGTTTTGTAGTAAATCAAATGTTTGACAATCTCTAATTTGCTATAAATTCAATGGAAAGTAATTTATGGAACAAAATTCACACTCCAAAATAAAATGTATATTTATAAATTATTTGTAAATGAAAATATAGCTGTTATAATACAATAATAATGAATGTTATGATTTGAAGCATAATTAATAAATGTTCCAGTTCATCATTAACACAATACAAGTTCTGTAAAAGTCTAATTGTTTAATTGATATTATGGGGGTAAATGATAATGCCAAAGTATGTTTTATCTTAAATTTAGCTCTACCACAGAGTAATAACTGTACATTTATTAGATATTCTTTCAGTCAAGAACAGAACAGAAATTTCAGATAAAATATCAAGGTATGCTAAACAGTGAGCTAACTATGCATAGGAGTTAATGGCACAAATCTAAACTAATCTCATAAACAGCAATATTATAATAATGTTCTTTTCTACATTTCACTGTGTTTGTGTGGATGAATATAATTTGTGGTTATGAAAAACATTTTAACCAATTTGATTTTTAATTTTGTTAATATCAGTTTATACTTTGTATTCTTCTATTTTGCACTTCATTATACTAGCATTAGCTATTTTTAATACAACATGACATCACTCTTCCCAAAGTGAGGATTAAAAATTGTCTAATTTGTCACATTCTCTAGGGACAGAAAATATTATATGACAATGAATATGTGTATATAATTATCATATGAAATTTGAGATGATTGGAGTTTCATAAATTAGAAATATATCTAAATATATTTATTAGATGCAATTATTAATTATACATTATATGAAAGAAACTTACTACTAAATTTTAAATTCAGTATATCATTTATAATACTTATTGCTACAAAACACAAAATAAGTCGACTAAACTTATATATTGTTGACCATAACAACACAATCCAGATTTGTACTATATTTTGTATTCAAAGTCTGTAATTGTTAACACATATTAAATTATGTTCAAAACAGTTGAGTAACATTAAACACTAGAAAATATATTAAAATTATTTTCAATGCATTTACTAATACTTCACATTTAATTTAGTGTTTATAATAACTAACAATTTATATAAAAATTAAACCATAATCAACTAATTTAATTTCAATTTAAATATATGATTTCCATGTTAACATTTAAAAATTTAAAAATAATCTCTCTCTCTCTCTCTATCTATCTATATATATATAATACATATTTTGCGGGTTCATCCATGTTAAAAACTTTTAATATTAATATACTGATGTTTCGACTTGGTCACACAAGCCATCCACAGAGTTATAAACAGTAGAAAGATGGTTGTAGAGGCGCTACAATCGCTGATTTAAATAAAATGTTAAAATTCCACCAATAGCAAAAAATGTTAAATTTAGAAATGTTTTTTAAAAAAATCCAAATAGGAGGAAGTTTGCATGTATCATCTCGCTTATTGATACAATCTGGCCTTTTAAGTATCTCAATGGCTTCTCTAATTTTGCATTGGTAGAGATTATCACATCTGGATATGATCCTGGTACTAGAAAAATCAATTTTATGACCTGAATCTATAGTATGGAGTGAGAGTGCTGATGATGATGAGTGCTGTTTAACTGCATTAGCATGCTCATCTCTCCTAACACTGATGCGATGATTACTCATATCTATGTAAGAAGCTTTACAATTTTTACATGAGATTTGATAGACACCATGAGATTCAAGAGGGATTGAATTCTTAGGCTTGGTTATTATATTGTTGATCTTTTGATGAGCAGAAAATGCTGTATCTATATTATAGCATTTTAATATACGTCCGATACTGTCTGTAGTTCCTTTTACATATGGAACACAAATCCTAATAGCTGATTTATCATCTTTTTGTTTCCTATTTTGTCTATTTTGGGCTTGAAATAAGGCTTTTTTTTTATAAATTTGTAATTATAACTATTTGCTAATAAAACACTATTAATATGATTTATTTCTTTTTTTCAGATGTGTCTCATCTGAAAGGATAATTGCTCTATTTAAAAGAGTTTTGGCTACAGAAACTATCTGAGTTGGGTGATGATGAGAATAGAAATGTAAATATCTGTCTTTGTGTGTATCCTTTCTGTAAATAGAAAAAGATAAACTATTTGGTGTTCTGGTGACTAGAACATCAAAAAAAGGGAGTTTTCCATCAGACTCTGTCTCCATTGTAAATTTAATATGAGGATGCATATTATTTAAATGTAAGAAAAAAATCATCTAATTTATTTTTTCCATGTTGCCATATGACAAAAGTGTCATCTATGTATCTGAGCCAAATGAATGCTTTAAAATCATCATCTTTAAAACCTCTCATTTGGCTCAGATACATAGATGACACTTTGTCATATGGCAACATGGAAAAAATAAATTAGATGATTTTTTCTTACATTTAAATAATATGCATCCTCATATTAAATTTACAATGGAGACAGAGTCTGATGGAAAACTCTCTTTTCTTGATGTTCTAGTCACCAGAACACCAAATAGTTTATCTTTTTCTATTTACAGAAAGGATACACACACAGACAGATATTTGCATTTCCATTCTCATTATCACCCAACTCAGATAGTTTCTGTAGCCAAAACTCTTTTAAATAGAGCAATTAACCTTTCAGATGAGACACATCTGAAAGAAAAAATAAATCATATTAATAGTGTTTTATTAGCAAATAGTTATAATTACAAATTTATAAAAAAGCCTTATTTCAAGCCCAAAATAGACAAAATAGGAAACAAAAAGATGATAAATCAGCTATTAGGATTTGTGTTCCATATGTAAAAGGAACTACAGACTGTATCAGATGTATATTAAAATGCTATAATATAGATACAGCATTTTCTGCTCATCAAAAGATCAGCAATATAATAACCAAGCCTAAGGATTCAATCCCTCTTGAATCTCATGGTGTCTATCAAATCTCATGTAAAAATTGTAAAGCTTCTTACATAGGTATGAGTAATCATCGCATCAGTTTTAGGAGAGATGAGCATGCTAATGCAGTTAAACAACACTCATCATCATCAGCCCTCTCACTCCATACTATAGATTCAGGTCATAAAATTGATTTTTCTAGTACCAGGATCATATCCAGATGTGATAATCTCTACCAATGCAAAATTAGAAAAGCCACTGAGATACTTAAAAGGCCAGATTGTATCAATAAGCGAGATAATACATGCAAACTTCCTTCTATTTGGAAAGATTTTTTTTTAAAAAACATTCCTAAATTTAACATTTTTTGCTATTGGTGGAATTTTAACATTTTATTCAAATCAGTGATTGTAGCGCCTCTACAACCGTCTTTTATCTTTTATAACTCTGTGGATGGCTTGTGTGACCAAGTCGAAACATCAGTATATTAATATTAAAAGTTTTTAACACGGATGAACCCACAAAATATGTATTTTATATATTTAACCCGTGCAAATCTTCATTATAACATATATATATATATATATATATATATATATATATATATATAACTGATTTTGCTATGTTGCTATTGATGAACAGATGTTGTAATTGTAGAATATGTCATAAAAATAAATTGTGCATGTAATATATATGTAGTTTGCCATTTTATATTATATAATAGCCAACACAATTCAATATAAAGTGTAAATTTTGCAGCATAGAACTAAATGTTTTTTCATAATGGAGAGTCAGATATTTGAGACCAATAGTTCACATAAAACATGACAGAGGGTCTTCTGACTTTCTCTGCTTATGGATAGTTGTGATATAGCAGATGTGAAATGAAAGAGATATAAAAATAACAAAAAAGTATTAATGTCAGGATCATGAAATAGTTTTAGAGAATCATTTTTGGCTAGTGAAAAAATAATAATAAAGGTAACAAATAAGTGGCGACTGGTACAATTTGAGTATTTTTTTTTCGTCAAAGAACTCTAATTTGCAATGTATCTTAATGTTCAAATATTTACTTATTACAAACATGTTAGCTTCTGAAATGAAAAAAAAAGTAACTTGTATGAATTAGTATAAATTCTTATATCACACTTCTGAAAAAAAAACCTTAAATATTTAAATATTATTTTCTGTGATTAACTATTTAAAATTTATTGATTTTTTTGGTTTTTGTTCACAAAGTGAGGATGGTTTTGTAAAATGGTGATGTATTTATGGAGTACATATATAAAAGCAATATATACTTAAAATGTTTTTAGACATGAAATTATTCTAGTCTTTACAATAAATAAAAATAATAAGCTCATTATTAAGAATTTGTACATATATTTAGGAAACGTGGGTTTTGACAGATAATTTATCATTAGCAGTTAGGAAATAATATTTTCAAATTTTTTTTTCAAATTCTTAAATTTAAATAAAACGAACTAATAGATTGAAAGGTTAAACAATTATATATATAAAATGTGTAGATTAAAACTACTTTTTTAACTCTTGACAATGAATGATTAAGGAAAAATATAATAAATGTGAATGAATATTGAAAAAAAAAATGTTTCAGGACTATGAGGAAAAGCTTAATTAGTTGATTTGGATAAATGCTTATTATATTTTATGAAGGCGTAATAAATCTTAATATGCTTCGCTTTAAATCAACTATAGTTGAAAGTGAAGAGAAAACTCACCAATTTATTTTATAGCTGTACATAAAATTGGCAATAAAATTCTTTTCATAACATTTATTTAAAATAATATTTTTTGTTTGTTTAAAATAAAAGCAGTATTTAGATGTCAGTCATATTTTGTAAATTTATTTTTGTATGCAGTCTCTATATTGATTTTTTTTAACGTTTAATCTAAATAACTTTTTCAAATTAATCATTTGTCTACAGACATTAGCTGGAAGCAATTTTAGAATATCAGAATTTTTACTTTTATAATGGATTAAGAATAAAATATAATAATTTTGATTAAGAATTATTTGAAACCAGTGGTAAGCCATTACTGATGATGATCAAACATTGATTACTTAATTGCAATAATTGCCTAATAAATTCTATAGTATCATAAAACAAATCAATAATGTATATAAGATTAATTAGTAAACTGTTCTTAAAAAGTTACTTTGATAAATTTTTATAAGATTTCTTTGGGATGAAATCTAATAAAGATATTTTAAAAAATAGGCTGTTGCCTTATTTAAATAAAAAATGGTGCTAAAAAAATGCAGATATATATTTAATTATAATACGAACATTTATATATTAAAAAAATAAATTTGAAATATTATTTTAATATGAATATATGAGTATTTGCAGGTATTGCTCTCAGATATTTACAGAATCACAGAAGGCAAATTGGAGGGTTAACTATCAATAATTAATAATCAGTGACTAACTATGACTATCTTCTGATGGCTTTTTATTAAGACATTGCATATGGGAAACTGTAATCTAATATTGGCTTCTCAAAAACTATGTATTGTTTTCCTTACAAACAAGCTTTCTTGCATTTTCTCTGTGTTATACTTCTTATTACTCTTCTTTTATTTTTTACCTTACTAATTTCAGACAATTGATAGAGAATACAATTCTCATGATTTTCTCATCATATCAGTCATTTCTTTGAATTAATATTATAAATATAGCACTGAGATTGAGTGCTTTTGAAATCATATTTTGAGGTTTTAATTACACATAAAACAATTATAATCAAAAGATACTTTTTATTATGTGCTTGCAAGTATTTAGAAATATGTTAGTTACAAAAAAGTTTTAACATTGATAAGATAATGATAAATTCAGTATTCTATAAGTCTTTAGCTGTGATTTTTCATAAAGCATTATATTAAAAAATAACTCATTTTAACTGAGTTTAGATAGATGTGTTATTTGATAAATGAATATTTCTGTTTAGGATTCCCTCTATTGCCTGAAAATATAAAAAGTTTTAGAAAAAAAATCTAATTGATAAAAGCATGTCTGGGATGCTGTTCTGTATATAGAATTCAATTAAGCATGGAAATAGTTGTCATATTGATAATGATGGAAAAATAGGAAGGAATTATAGTGATACTAATAAATATTTCTTCTTATATATCAACATATAAAATACATAAATTTTATTTGAAATGGTTCTCAACATCTGAATTTAGAAAAAGCACTTAATAGCTGTAAAATTTATAAAGTACCTAAACTCATATTGCAGAAAAAAATATCATCAGTTAAAGTAATTGACTATCACCTTTATTAGAATAGAAATTTATTGATTGAAAGTAAAGGGTATGTGGTGTTAGACATGGTATATGATTTACTTTGTTTTGTGCAATGATTATTTTTTTTTAGTATTTATGCTGGAATTGAAGATTCAGAAAATGAAACATAATTTTTTTATTATTGAAAGTTGAAAGTATTATTGCATCAGTATGAATAAAATACCAAATTATTCTTTTTGACAAGTTTAATACAGTTATAGGAATTCTGAAATGTGGTCTATGTTCAGTTTAAATAATAATATTCACTCTGAACTCCAGTGATCCAAATTTTTATACAACATGTAAATTGATTTTCACAAACATTTTATTTTTGGGGAAAACTTGGATGTATTTACAGTCAAAATGATCAGATTCTTACATATTTTGTCAAAGTTAAGAGTCATAATGTAAAAGAATCTAATATTACATGGATAATTATATAAGCAGTTTGTTAAATTAACACTATATATTAGTATGTTACAATGTTAAAATGATAGTTGTACACAAATAATTATTTCAAATACATTGTTAGGAAACTGGTGTTAATTTTTTAAAATAATTACTAGTCATTCTATAAATATCTGTTAAATGCTAAAATTACCAATGTAGAGGTTGAAGCTTATTATGTTGCTTTGTTTTGTGGATATGAGTGCCTATATTTGGATATTCTAAAGACACAAATCCTGATTAATTATCCAGTAGTAATTCAGTTATTAGTAATTAAATAAAAATATGTGGTTTACATTAATTGAATAAATGATAATGTGAATGTAGGTCATTGCATGCAATAAAGGATTTAAATATAAAAGGTTCAGTGACTTAAGAGTGATTAGTACATTAAACTGGCCAATTGAATACAATTGTTTGCTGATAATGATTACTATAAAATTTTTTTGATTTATTGATAATAAGATATTGCCCTGAAAAATATAATCCTATTAAATTAATGGTTGATAATATTTGTATATTAGTGAATATATATGTTATATATAGAGCTTGCATTAATGGTTGATAATATTTGTATATTAGTGAATATATATGTTATATATAGAGCTTGCACATAAGCTCTTAACAAGATATTCCCAAGAGCTTATGTGCAAACTCTAAATATAACAGTTGTAATTGTTAAATTAGGTCATGTGACATATGACTCAATTTCTTTCTAATATCTATCTATCTATCTATCTATCTATCTATCTATCTATCTATCTATCTATCTATCTATCTATCTATCTATCTATCTATCTATCTATCTATCTATCTATCTATCTATCTATCTATCTATCTATCTATCTATCTATCTATCTATCTATCTATCTATCTATCTATCTATCTATCTATCTATCTATCTATCTATCTATCTATCTATCTATCTATCTATCTATCTATCTATCTATCTATCTATCTATCTATCTATCTATCTATCTATCTATCTATCTATCTATCTATCTATCTATCTATCTATCTATCTATCTATCTATCTATCTATCTATCTATCTATCTATCTATCTATCTATCTATCTATCTATCTATCTATCTATCTATCTATCTATCTATCTATCTATCTATCTATCTATCTATCTATCTATCTATCTATCTATCTATCTATCTATCTATCTATCTATCTATCTATCTATCTATCTATCTATCTATCTATCTACCTACCTACCTATCTATCTATCTATCTATATAAGGAAAAAAGAGGATATTTTGATTATATTTTGGACAATGGTATAAAAGTTCACATAAAGGCATATAATTTTACATTCATTCAGTCAACTCATTTAGATGTATGCAAAGACATTCAGTTTTGTGAACTTTAAACAGTTCTTTGTATTCTTGAAATTAATCAAGAATCAAGGGAAGAATCTTGAAAATATGAAGGTTATATGTCTCTTAAAATTATTTAATATGGATATATATTCTATGTGATTTTAAAAATGCTTTACAGGTTGTCACTCACCAAGAAGATGAAAAAAAAAAGACATTTATCATTGTAAAATATTATCTTTTTAAAAATAGTTCTTCAAATATTTTGACAGTTTATTTCTATTTATTAATGAGTGGTTACCAAAGACTTAATGTGATGTTAAATATTTAAAAAATACTGGAGATATTGTATTTGTTGACAAGTACATATAGCTATGAGTCAATAAATCAATGCTTATAAAAGTTTATTCAAAATGAGACATTTGAAATGTATACCAAATAAAACAGTAAAGAATACAAGTGCCAACTTTTTTTTTTACTTTTGAAATGATAGTAGTATATATTTGATAATGTTTTAATTCAAATCTATTAAAAACAAAAATAAAATCGAACTTGATATCTGAGCTTACAATTTTCTGATAACTCTATTAATAATACCAATTCAAAGGATAATCTACAAAATATTATTTACATTTTGATTCTAAAAGTTTGATTTAATAATTAATGAATAAAGACAATCAATTTATTGGCAAATGCCAAAGACAAGAATTTAGAAATCTTTAGATTGAGTTATTATTATGATGAGAATATAAATTAATTTTATTAGGTTTTTATTTAAAAAGATATAAATAGACGGTAATAGAAAATGAAACTTAGAAATATGTATTTACATATTATAACTAAGCCATCTATATTATTTTTTTATGTGACTGTTATTTTGCCCTATTTATTGTATGGAAATGACACATGAATGTCTATTAAAATAATACTACCATTTTTAACACACTCCATAATAGCCTAAAATATGATAGTATGATTATAAGCTCAATTAGTATATCTGTACAATGTTCTAGATGTGATATTTGAAACTATTATTGAAAATATCTTTGGTGTTGATCTGTAGAGTTTGTGAAAAGTATTGAGCTTTCTAAAAAAAGTATTATTAAATAAATTTGACCATGTTTTTTTAATATTATTTTTACATTATAAAAATTTTGAAATAAACTTAAGGAGATAAACATTAATTGCTTTCATTAGAAAAATATGAATGATGATATAATACAATTGAAAGCTATTGTGAAAAAAGGTAAAACAATTTTGAAAGGAATTTTCTATAGAAGGAATGGAAAAAACCTCAAATTTATCAAGACAGGCATCTAGACTCAGGTGTTGATAACTGTAGCTTATCTGATGAGTGATGGATACTCATGAAATATATATTGAGAGGACAGTCTGAGTTTTTGTGTTGCTGAATGGTTATGATGAGGAAATAAAAGAGGAATGATATGATAAAAATTTTAAAAAAAGTTTTAAAAAATCACACAAAATATCAAATAAAAATATTAAAACTAAATTGTAATGTATGTGGAGATATCTATGTTTTACAAATTGGTTTAAATTCGTATTTGATGTAATTATATGTTTATTTTTTTACTACCTTTTCTGATATTCTTATTTAGAACATATTATTAATGATATATATATATGCAGCTAGAGGGCAGTTCAATTATTATTTAAATACGTTTGTGAAAATTTTCTCGTGTTGTTATATATATATATATATATATATATAAACAAAAAAAGAATTATAAATCCAAGAAATAATATTATATTTCAACCAAAGGACTGGTTTTCATCAGAAAGAAAAAAAATACTGTGTATTTAATAATATTACAGCACTAAAATTAGGTCATAAGCAAAAGAAATAATAATAACAATAATACGAAGTTTGGGCGGTACTGACATAATAGCCACTGATTCTATTTTACCTGTTTTCTAAATCAATATTAATTTATATTTTATATATCTGTAAAGTTTCATCAGAAAAAAAAATACTGTGTTTTTTTTCTTTCTGATGAAAACCAGTCCTCTGGTTGAAATATAATATTATTTCTTAGATTTATAAGTCTTTTTTTGTTTTTATATGTATTTCCTTTGGTTAGTTTTATATATATATATATATATATATATATATATATATATATATATATATATATATATATATAAACAACATTTAATGAAATGATAAATGAATATATATATATATATATATATATTGCCAAAAAGGTATTATTTTTAAAAAAATCTGTGGTAACCATTATTCAGCCACAATCCTCCATTCAATGGAATTTAATTTTTTATAATTAGTATAATATATTATTCTCAAATGTGATCAGAGTTTATTTTACAACAAATTTGTATTATATAATTCAACTCCAAAAGAAAAAAATAAAAGAAAAAATATACTAGAGATGAGTTTTACAATGACCACATAAAATAATCCATAATCCTAAGTATGTCCATCTATATAATATTAGATCCAAAATTATGTTTATTTAATAATTTCTGTTGCATCTTTTAACTTTTGTAGGAAATTCGTCTTTGTGAAATACATCATTGCCTTGTCTATTTGAGTTGTATGTTGTATTTTATTCTCTGTTATATTTTCCAATTAAACATTTAATATTCAAATTTTTAGAGTATCTTCAAGATAATCTTTATAACATAAACAGAGTCAACTTCTAAAACCTTATTCAAATTCACCAATAAAATACTCATTTAAGAAGTCTTATATCATTAATTTATTTCAAGTGTTCAATCCAATTAAGATATAATTTTACAACAATAGAATCATAGTATTCCATATAGAAAGTCAAAAACCTAGTGATTGGTGTTAAGATTTTGACATCATATTTTTAGGATTTTTTGAAAAATCTTTAATGATATTTTTCTTATGCCTTAATGTTGCATTAATAGGAAGTCTAAGTTTCACTTTTAAGCTATAAATTAGATATAATATATCTGTGTTCTTCACATAACCTATTATTTAATTTGTTAAAAAAGCAATAGTACCTTAGAGTCTTTGTTACACTTCAACATCTAATCCCACTTTTTTGCTTAAATAATTATCAATATATTTAAAATGATTAATGATTATCAAGTTAATAGTTGTACAAAATAAAAATTACTTAAATTTTTTTTTTATCACTGGCTGATAAAACCTATATATGTTACACTCAAAACATTAAATATATTTTGTTGATTATATTTTGAATTAACAAAGACATAAAGTAACCAGATTACAGTAAATCCAAAAGCTAAGTTGATGCAGATATGTATTTTGCTTTTAATTGATTCATTTTTTTAAAAAATTCTCTACCAAACCTGTATTATATCTTATTTCCTGATTCATGAAAATATCTATAGACAATTCCAAAGACTATAGTCATAAAAATGAAAAATAACATTGGTATTTGTACAGATCCTTGCTTAACACCAGTTTTTTTTATTTCAAATGCTATAATGATAGCATCTCCTTTTATTATAGCATATAGAAGTTGTATAATATAAATAAATTTTAGAGAACAGCCAAATAATTTTAAATATTGTCAACAGATCTGTTTAATTAATTGACTTAAATACCTTAAGCAAATCAATAAAAGTAATTTATAAATTGATCCATTGTTTTCACCAATTTTCCTAGCAACAAAAATCAGGTTTATAAAGCTTCTTGATTTTAAAAACCAGACTGAGTCTCTAATAACCATTCATATATAACTGGGTACATCTACTCATTAAAAATTTTGAAAGCATCTTTGGTGACAATAATACTCTAAGAAAATTGTTGTACTCATGTCAATTCCCAAATTTTTAAAAAGCTATAATAATAAAAGTATTCTTAAAATCAAATGTAACAATTTTATGAGATCATTTAGTGCTAAAAATTTAAATGAGTAGGTAGAATGGATATATTATTAAAATCATCACCACAAATCTTGTCTCATTATTCAATATATGATCAATGTAGTCCTTCCATCTGTTTAACATATCATTGTAAGCATATACAAGAGTTCCATTGATAATTCTAATAACATTATCATGTCTTTTTATATCAGTATGATATTTTCAATGCATCAAAAATATATGAAGTGACCATGATAAAAAATATCTATTATCTCTTCTTTAATGTTAATCCTCAAATCAGTTCTTAAACTTCTCACTTTAAAGCTCACTATCACTTATGAAATTTCACATTTTATTTATTATGTTATCAATGCAGAAAATAACACATACTTTTTTTCCATCAAATTACCAATAATAATATAGTTGTAAGAACTAGTTATGATTTGGTTTTTATTGAATCAAAAAATATATACATACTGGTACCCATATTTAAGTCATTAATAAAATTCCATACATCAATAACATGATATTAGTGGGGTCTAAATTAAGGTTTACCTTTAGTTCTACTTTCTTCTTTTATCTGATAGCTCTTGCAACATTTCACAAAACTTAAGAATTATTTAAAAAAACAACTATATCATCTGTAAATTTAGATGACATAAATAATCTCCATTTACTTTTATACCTTTAGTTTCCCAGTTCAATCCACAAAATACGGCTTGTAGTACTGCTGTAAAAAGTTTTGAAATATGGAGTCATCCTCTTATAGACCATTCTCATTGTTAATCTTTCTAACATCATCATGTAATATAATTGTCACTGTTGCATTTTTATATATATTTTTCAGAATATGACAATATCTTGGGTCTCTACTTTGATGATCCAATGTTTCAATCACTGAAGAAATGCTTAT
Source organism: Epiperipatus broadwayi (assembly GCA_028023455.1). Taxonomy (NCBI): domain Eukaryota; kingdom Metazoa; phylum Onychophora; class Udeonychophora; order Euonychophora; family Peripatidae; genus Epiperipatus; species Epiperipatus broadwayi. The sequence continues at coordinate 83,867 of JAQFVV010006785.1, forward strand.
AGAATCAAATGCCAACTTTTATTCATTAGTCCTTCCTATAACTTTTCTCAATACTTGGATACGATTCACTTTACTAAAACTATTTTTAAATCCAACTTATTCTTTTGGTGCTGTAAAAATTTAGCATGAACAATAAATATTGCTTAAAATTGGCATCACATTTCCTTCACATATAATTAAAATAAAATACATTTTAATACAACTATTATTATAACATTGGAGCATATTAGTTTATAATCTGGTCTAACAATCTGCCTTTGTAAGTGTTCATGTAATAAAAATTTTTCTTGTATTGGAACTGCTAGTTATAATACATCTATTACATTCCATAATTTTGTTAATGGATGCATTCATATTATTTTGTAATGATTTATTCTTTTTAAACAAAATATTTGTGATAATTAAAGTAAGTATTGTGCAAAAATTTAATAACCATAAACCATTTGAGTTTATAGAGAAGTATTATTTTCAACAACTTTTGGATAATATTTACTGTTTATACCAATATGTGCACTAAGAAAATTTTGTTCTTTTATTGTAATAATATTATACTGAAATGAATAAAACATTTTTCCCTCTGAATTCTCAAAATCCAATTTTGTACTAATTCCATTTAAAAGAGGAGCTTTTGTAGATTGTATAAACCAAGTTTTAATATCATTAGGTTTTTATTGACACTTAAAAAATTTCAAAATGAAAAAAAAGTTAAATAAAATTATTCAATAAACCCAAATCTATATAATTTTTTTTTACTGGGTGAACTGTCTTCCAAAAAAAACAACCATGTAGTATTAAAAAAAAACTTATTATATTAAATTTCCTTTCTTTGGAAGATGAGTTTCATTAAGAGCATTTATATCAATCTTAAATATTGTAACGGTAGCTTACAATCCTTTTGAGACCATCCATGCCACCAAATCAAACCCATTTAAAATATAAACTTAGATAACAGGTGGTTGCTTATACAATATCATTTTTATGTTTAAACATACACACACACATATATATATATATAGATGACAAATGTTTGTTTTCTTAAGTACTGAATTTAACAAATGTCACAATGAAGTCAAGCGTTGTTAGCTGAGAGGTCATCGCAGCTGCCTCGCAAGCAAGTAGTTGGTTGCAGACGGTTGTGGGTTCGCATCCCAGTCGATGCTATGACATATGAAAAAAAAATGTCACAATGAACTAATTTCCCTTTTTTAATAAGTAATAAAAATCCAGTTAAAGAAATCCACCTATATATATATATATATATATATATATATATATATATATATATATATATATATACCAACAATGAGTTATTTGTCAATGTGTTGTAGGTCATGAATAAAGACAGACTTGGTAAACATAGTGATGACCTAATGTCGAGTCAATCTCTAAGCAACCAAGTAGGGAAATAAAAATAAAATTCTATTATATAACTTTATTTTTTATTTACAATCAATATAATACATGCAGCAATAGACACCTACAGCAATAGAAAAGAAAATGGAAAGGCTAGTATATTAAGCACTGGAAACTAAGCAGGGTATAAAAGCAAACCCAGTTCATTTACATGGTCTTTTGTTATTTTTCAAATGATATAATAACTGCAGAAATCCAACCTTTAAAGATCAAATGTTTGATTCCAAAAGAAGATGGATGACTTGTTCAAACATTCCAGATTATCTGTATAATCTTTGTGGCACAAACTTATAAGAAATTACAACCAACATTTAAACAGAGAAGAGTTTGATAAATTCTTGCAATTTAGTGAAAAAATGAACTGATTTTAAATTGATATTTAAAAATAAAAACTGCACTATTATTCGAACATGGGAAAAAAAGAAATAAAACATCACCAGCATATATATAAATGATGATGTAACTTTTTTCTTATATAAGCCATTAAATCCAAATAGTAATTTAAGAAAAAGTAAATGTGTTATTAACTGCAGTCTAATGTATTCTCGCAAAATTAACATTGCCATAGGACTGGAGTGCTACAGACCTACCATAGAAGTGTAATGATTAGATCTTATATGATGCCTAAAGAAATATCAAATATCCTACAATAAATGTCTAAATGGATTCAGAAGGAAAGCAACTGCAGAAAATGGAAATGACATTTCAAGTGTGTTGCCGAGGAATTCTAGCAAGTGATGAATGATTTACCAAAGGAGGATGATCAAAAAGGGAGATAGACTGCATTTATAAGAGTCATTATTTCCAAACTCATAGATATTAACCAAAATAAATTAATGAATGTTTTGGTTTACTTCAAAGCTTAAATGTATCTGTAACTTGGAAGAGTCCACTATGATTGAAAGCAACAAAATGAAAGGGGGGAAATTATTATATTAGACAAAATACTTTTTTTATATTAATTAAAGTTTAGGTCAGCTTTCTCTCTGTAGTGACTTAATATTTGATCATTACCACTATTGATATAAAATGAGATAAGATTTTTTTATATTATTCCATATTAAGGACATACACTTACTACAGGACAGAGTTTGTTTTATTTGTTGATTGTTAACTAACAATTATGTATGTTTATTTTTTTGGTATGAATGATAAACTTTGTGTGAATGCTCTTTCCTATAAACTTTAGGGAATTGTAGATGGGATTGTCCCTAAAGAAGGTGGAACATCAATAACTGGAATTGAATGAGTAGGCTATTATGGATGTACTTGTATAATATAAATTAGTTAGTCAGATTCATGGTCAATTTGATAAAAGATTTTTTTATTTTAATTTTGCTTTGTTAATAATTAATGCCTCATTATGTACTTTTACCATGGGTAATGGTTGGAATAGTAAATATATTAATCATTGATATGGTTGAAATACATTTTTGGCACATACAATTATAATCTTTTTATCATGTTAAAGAGTTTTTAATTTTTATTTTGTTATTTAGTAAACATTGCTAACTTGATTTAAATTACATTGGTCGCTAGTTTATCACATTTTTTTATACATTCATTCATCAACTTATAATTGCATATATATATATACATTTCATTCTTATATAATAATATGGTAATATGATTGGATGAATCTTTAATTCAATTGGAATCTATATAGAGGTACAGTAGTTGCTTCCAAAGGCATATTTCTCCCTGAAGTGTAATGGAATCCAAAAGAGGGGTGAGGTATTGATGAACTAGCCCAAATTGTATCTAAATTTAATGTGTAAACTTAGAGCTAACCCATTGGTGGTAGATACAATCATAGGTTGGGTACTTCATTGCATCAATCACAGAATCCTATTTAAAGACCCTAGACCTGAATCTAGTGAGCTGCATTTTCTCTCTTCTGGTGGAAAACGCAGACTGTTACAATATTGACAACTCTTTAGTTACAAATTTTATTCTCTATTCAATTCTCAGAGTTTGTATCAAATAGAGTTTGCACACACCATATAGATGTATCTAATTTAACTGTAATATTGATATAACAATTCTTCCTATCTACTTGGCATAATAATTTATATGGACTGTGCAGAGAGTTTAAAAATTGAACTGCAAAAAAATAATAAAAGTTTTTTTTTTTGCTTAGAAAGTCACTCAAAAATAAATACATATAAAAGTATATAGATAAAAACTTTAATTTAGCCAACATTACATATTATGCTTAGCATGCGTTCAATTAATAAAAAAAATTGTCATCCTCTTAGCACAGACTGTAAGAGTATAATGTGATATTTATTAGAAAATAAACCAAATCAAGAAATTTATATAAAATTTAAATTGTAAATAAGTCAGTTTACATAAGCCACTTCTTTGAAAGGATGACATATGATTCTTTTTTGTTGATTACATATTGTCCTTGGCTATATGCCAGACTTCTTTCATTACATTCAACTAATTTACAATTCAAAGTTTTAATAAATTTCCTGTTTTGGTTTATTCTCTAATAAATATCATGTCACACTTACAATGTATATTATGATGATGTCTGTTAAGTAATCAAACCATGCTAAGCATACCATACTATGTTGGTTAAATTAAAGTTTTTCCCTATATACTTTTGTACATATTTATTTTTGAATTACATTTTCTGAGATAAAGTGTATTTAAATTTTTGAAGTTAGAAAGTCGTGTGATGTTTAAGTATCTAAAGTGATAGGTTAACTTTTGATTTGGGGATTTTTAACTATTCAGTCTATCACCTTGCCATTATATTAAACTGCACAGGTCAATTGACAATACTGTGCATATAAATTTTAAAACTGTTATATTTATTATCTTTTGTCTATAATTTTTTTATATCAAAATTATCTGTTTATTGCATTTATATTATTATCAATATAGCCATTCATAAATTATTATGGCTATTCTAACTCCATAAAAAAGACGGGGAGGGGAGGGAAGTAAGGTTTTGGAAATAAAGAAAGAAAACGTAGAGAGTTTTGCAACGACTGTACAAAATAGTCAATGATTCCCAAATGTAGTCATCAAATACATGTTATATTTTAATTATTTCAGAAACCATTAACAAAATTGTATTGCATATCATTATTTATTTTTATTTTAAAAATTCATTTATAATTAGTTTCCTAAGAATAAGACAGGTATGTTGGTTAGTGAATTTTTTAAATATATACATATATAACACTGCAGTTAATAGTTGGATAAATAATAGCATCTTTCATGCCTTGAAATATAATTTTTATCACAATAGTCAGTTGTATTACTTTTCATCAGTAACTAATATTTATTAATATCCATGGTGTTTATTTCATATTTCATTCCACACACTGTATTAATATATATATAATCAAATATTACAAAGTAAAAAAAAAAATCTATATTAACTCAATTTAAATTTGTGATTTAAGTTTGACGTGATGATTTTTATGTGCAGAAGCTTAGATAAGAAATGACGAAGAATAGAAAAAGAGCTATGAAGCAAAAATAAATTGTATAGCTTCTTTATAAAATTAATTTAATCTTAATTTAAATAAAGTATTATAAAATCTATTTTTAGCCATTTTTTTTCATTGGTTTAATAGAGTGGAAATATGTTAATTTTTATTCATAAATTATTTGATTATTTTAAATCTTCTTATCATAGTTTCCAGCATGTCACATACAACTGAATGAGTGAGATAGAAAAATATTGATTACCTTTATAAATTATTATTAAACTTATCTGATTATATATATAAACTGACAGTTCATTGTGCATTTATATAATTATAAATTACTGATTGTGTAAATAGATAAAAATGTTTATTTTCTTTTTTAGTGTAATTTATTAGAAAAATTGTATTTATAGATTATAGAATTAATAGCTTTAGTATTTAAGCATTTTTAGTATATATGTATATTTAAATAAAACTGCCTTAATTAGCTTAATTCAAAGACAAAAGTTCATCACCATTCTTCTAGGGTGATTATTGAAAGAGTAGATATGTGCAATAAATTGATTTATTTCCTGGAGGTGAGAGTTTTAGACATTTTTTAAGGACGAACTTTGACTTTGAGTTAATTCTCTGAAAAAAATGTCCACTTGAAACTTAATAAAATTCCAAGTTTATCTTTGATAAATTTGAAAACATATTGTAAACAAAACAAGCAGAAGTCCATCCACTATATCGCTTTATTACAATAAATCGAATAAATATAAAATAAAAATCTGGAGGATGTTTTATGTAATTGCTAATTTCTGAATAATAAATTAAAAAATGGAAGGCACTCTGTATTTCAGCAATCTTTAGCTGGTTAGGAACATCCTTATATACAAATCAGAATTATCCAGAATCTCATATATACAGTTACAGCTGACATCAATTACCATAGGGTGCCACTAAACACAATTCAGAATTCTCCATCTCTGTTTATAACCCTTAAAATTCTACTGCAAAATAACATTAGTCTCAGTGAAAGTTTCATTAATGATGTACATAGTAAATTTAGGTTTACTGGGTAAGATGCCCAATCACAAATCCCACAATCATCAATCCACACTACTATATATATATATATATATATATATATATATATATATATATATATATATATATATATATATATATATATATATATATATATATATATATGTCTTCTAGACCTGGAAGAACCTCAATAATCCTTTGAATATTTTGTTCAACATTGTATAACATTATTGATATAACAATAGGCAATAAATTAAACTTTAGACTAAAGTAGATAAATAGCAAATATTTATTTCTTATATTTTATAATATTCAACATAAATATACTTATGATTATATTTTATAAATATTACCACCTTTTAAAATCATCTTCATAATAAATAATCAATAATAATAACAGCATTAGTTAGCTATTATCACATATGTAAATGATATGCATATCTCATCATTAATTTTAGGTAATACTTCAAAATCATACAAAAAGTTAGTATATAAAGTATAGATAATTATTACATATACTAACACTCTACTAATAGGCACACGAATCATTAATACAAAATGCATTTTTTAATTTTATATATATATACAACTTTATATATATATATATATATATATATATATATATATATATAAGTTTTAAAGTTGTAATTAATAATTTGTTAAGCACATACTCATTACATAAGTAATATATAAAAAGGCTATAATCTTAAGACTGTGCATCTAGATATGATAGTAGGGACTTCTACAAGTCTTAACACAAGTTTTGTAAATTTGTTAAATATCTTACCAACATCATATAACTATTTCACTATTTTACTCACCATTGAACTAAAAAATGGGATTTTGTTTAAAAAGTTTTAATTAATAAATTTAAATCTACTTTATAATATTTATTTTTGCCTCCATTTCTATTTATAATTCAAATGTTTATATGTTTGTTCATCTGTATAATGATGTGGTTTCTTTATTCTTTATAATCTAAAACTGAATTCACTTTTAGTGAAGCTCACTATAAACAAGAGAGTTGTCTTTATGGTGAACTTCACTGAAAATGCATTGTTTTAGGTTATAAAGATGAAAAAAATCACTTCATTATGCAGATGAACAAACATGCAAATTTGAATTAAGTCTACTTTAATAAAATCAATGAGATAAGCTGTAATAGATTTCCAACAAATTCATAAACTTTTCCCAACTTATAATATTTTGATCATAGCAAAGTATTTAATAAAACTGAAAGTATTATTGAATTTCAGATTTCTATAAATAATTTCCATTGCTATAAGCATAGTAATTTATTTTTTATCTGATATTTTCTAATTTAGATTATATTCTAAATAACAATAGTGAAAAAAGATGTTATGTCCAAAATAATGACAAGTGAAATTCAACCATTTGTAATTAACATGATTATAATAAAATATTTCATTAATTAAATTCAAAATAATTTAAGCTATCATATAAATAATAAGTGCTAATTCAAATGAAAGAGTGTTACTAAAAAAATAAATGATGCAATAAAAATAGCTCAATTTAAAATTTAAATAAAATTCAGAAAGTCTATAAACTTTACATGACTTTTATCTGATTACATAGGATTATACAAGAGTATCACTATAGTACTATCAGAAGGGTTTCCATGACAATTTTTGTAATTATGAATTAAATATTATTTTTCTTTTCTGTATATTTTATTTTAGAGCTTTAAATTATAGGAAGTTTATAGCTTAAGTTTACTATATAAGATCATAGGTTTTCTTTTAGTTTTATTTAACTTATTTTCTTAAAACCTTCCCAAAAACTTGAAGGGTTGATTTTATCATAATCAGTTTCCATCAATGGTAGTTACTAATAGTAGATTTGTATATAGTTGTTAAGAGCCAATTTGCTTAAAGTTCTTTGTGAGATTATTTATATAGAAGTTGACTGTATGCACACAGGAAGAAATTCCTGAGGACAAATTAGCCAGTCATATGAAAGCTTCTTGATACAATTAAGAAAGATTTTACTTGTTGCATATTAATTTGTCAATAACAATGATGTTGAAGATTAGCATGAACAAATAAGAATAAGATAGATCAATTTTTGTTACAAGACTATTTATATTAAACGTTATCAAATATAATGTTAACACCTTAATTGCTAAGAAATAATAATTGGAAATTTTTTTATTTCTGGATTAATGAAAGATTTATAATAAAAGAAATAATATGTATTGTAAAATATAATTAAAAAGTACACATACTGGATTCTAATTTTAGTATTTAAATTAATTAGTTTTTATAGTAATATGCACATTATAAATTTATTTTGACTTCTAAATTTTGATTATGCTATGATATACCTTAACACATCCTGTCTAGTTTTTATTTTGAATTCAAACATTAATTAATACTCTTTAAAATACATCTTTTATATATATATTGCAGAAGATTAAACTTGATTCTTTAAAAAAAAAAGAATACAAAAACTATTTTATTAAAAAAAATAAAGAAATTATTTCTAGACCTAAATTGTATATGTCTCTACATTTTTATACTTATCTATTTGCAGAATTTAATTCTATCTTATCAATCCTATTTTGTAAACTTTCAATGGCTGTACTATCTTTTAATTGTAATATTTAACACTTTACTTGATATAATTGAAATAGATATTTCTATCTAAATGATGTAAATGTTTTATCTGAAATTCGAGGAAAATGAGTAAGCACATATCAATATTGACATTTTAAAATAATTAAGCACCTATAAGATATATAATGTGATAAGGAATTTTAATCACCTTTTCTGCATCTATAATTTATTTATCTATTCATACATACATTAAACTATTTATCTATGTCGATATGTAAATATAGTAGAGGAATACAGCTCCAAACATTGTATCTAAATAATCTGATAAGTCTTGCAGGGGTAACATCTACTTAACATGTTGACAAGAAAGGATTTCACTTGTATTTGTAGTCTAAATAATTATATAAGAAGTCAATCTAAATAATAACAACTCTGAGAAAAAAAAATTAGTTTGAAGCTTAACTTCTTACATATTCAATCATCAGACTACAGACAAGAATTCTTGTCAAAATGACAACTAAACATTACTGCTATAAGACTTTGCATATTTTTAGATATAACATTTGGAGATGTCTTTATCTAAATATATTATATTGTATTTTGTGCTAGCAAAGAATTAGATTTTTTACAAAGTTATTAAAACAATAAGTTCTTAGTGATTTTACTTTGGAATTGTGAATCTGAGACAAAATTTATTAGGCATCATTTTAGCTGACATTGTATATAGTTATAATAACTTTTGCTAAAAGCAAAATCCATTTTTATCATCATGTTACTGCTACAAGATTTTGCACATTATTTAAGTAAGATTTTGAAGATATCTTTATTCTAAATATATTTTATAATACTTTATCTTTATGTAAATGATTTCATGATAAAATAATTAGCTCATCCATTTACCATATTCAAATCTGAAGTTTGGGCCAAATTGAACTTTTGTAGAAAGTTGCAAGTTTTAACTGATAATTTTTCAGGTATTCTCTGTATGTATTTTATTTTAGGCAGATAATTCACATTGATTCCAGATACTTATACAATTAATGGATAATAAATGAGTGTCTAGTTATTAATAATCAGAGATTAAAGTGAGAATGACAAAACTTGTGAATAATGCCTTTTCTTTTATTATTTTTAATTTGAAAGAGCTGTTTATGTAAATTATTCTGCATTAGGTATCTAATGACCATTTTAGCTTAATACACATACAAAAAAAAATTTTAGGGGAAAATTCTCTTTAAGTCCTAAATTCTATGGCTTTACAAAACAGACATCTCACTCGGTTATAAGATCATCTACTCAGGCCATAGAAAGTTACATAGCAAATAAAATATAACCAATTATTCCCTCCATGAAATCATATATAAAAACACAGCACATTTTATGCTTATTATTAATAATTTAAAAATCACATGAAATGATATCCTTGTGAGTTTTGATGTTGTTTTATTGCTTACTAACATACCAATTGATATGGCATTGAATATAGCTACAAAATATTGAAATTAACAGAGACATATTATCATATTATCTAAACATTGTCTTAATATTTTTTATTTACAATGGTTAATTCTAAAAACTAGTAATTGGAACCTCAGTGGGGTGCCAATTTGATAATGGAATAATTTAAAACACAGGCTTTAAACTCAGCATTATAGAAAATATTGATCTGGCTCAGGTATATCAATAACACATTTATAATTTGTCACATGGGGAAGAAAAACATGACTTTTTAATGAATATTAATAACTTACATCCCCAAATTAAGTTCATTGTGGAAATGAAGAAAGATAGAAACTTCCTTCCTTGATTTTTTTATTTCTAAAACAACGATACCATATCATCTTCTAAATATTGGACATCTACACATACTGATAAATACTTAAAGGCATCATCTCATTATCAGCCATCCAAATTTATTCTATAGGTAAATCACTTTTTTGCAAGGCCATTTTTACTTCCAAATACATCTGCATTAAAGAAAAGTGATCAGACAGATACAAGATAGCTTAGTATAGAATTATTACAATACCATTACTATAAATAGGGCAATGTTCAAATCAAAAAGCTCTAAAGGAATCAAATGCTTCTACTAGAGTATGCATTCCTCATATAAAAGGAACCCCAGACAAGATTGCAAAGTATTGACGTAGTGTCTCAATATCTTTCCAATCTTGTCTATAGTTCCTTTTTATATAAGGAATGTATACACTGATAAAAGTGTTTGATTCATTTTGGGTTTTTCTTTTACAAACAACCATATCTACTGTGGAAAAGATATTAATAACATATAATCAAATCTAAGGATGTAATCCCTCTGGATCTCAAGGAGTCTATGAGATTCCATGTGCAGGTGCCCAACTCCATACATAGAAAGGAGAAATTGGCATATAAGTGCTTCAGAAGAGATGAGAACACTAATGCAGGGAAATTTTTTTAAACATCTTTAGCACTTGCTCTCCATGTTTTGGACACTGGGCATCATATACATTTTTTAAATACTAAAATCATATTTACATGTAATAACTATGATTAAAGAGTATTTAGGGAGGCTATAGAAATATTAAAAAAGAATTGCATTATTAAATGTGATGAAACAGTGAAAAATTTTGTAAATAATTTTATAAATTGGTACAGACAGAATAGTGTGGGTTGAATAAAAATTAAGTGATGTCATAGATAGTTAAACCTTATTAAATGGTAATATTACTACAAAGTTTGCATATAGGTACAGGTCAACCACATCTGTTTTTAATGTTTATATTGCTTAGTTTTTTGGGGGTGAGTTCAGGCTTTCTTTACTTCATTAACAGTATGGGGGATGGGCCTGGAATAGGTGGTAAATATAGAGAAATTGTTTCCATGATATATGCTGAGGTTTTATTATGAATAGTATAGCCATTGTCATGTGTATGATTATAAATAAGAGCTTGTGGGACAGTATTAACCTTATTTGAGACAGTGTTGGCTTCAATTGTTACATTGGGAAAAAATGTGGAAACAATATTATCTGAGTCAGGGGTTGTTTGTATATCAATTAAATTGGCATAATTATCATTATCATTATCTGCCTCATGGAATATCAAATCAATAGGTGGTGCAGTAAGGTTGAGGATGGATGAGTGTATAGGAGAGATAATATTTGGATGGATAAACTTTTGGCTATTTATGGATGTAATCATTGAAAGGTTTGGTATTGGCTGTTTGTTGACTTGGGAATTTAGTTGATTAGCTGGTTTTCCTGAAAGTGAAGTTTAGAAATTAATACATTGCATTGCTAAATGACAACTCTGGGGACACGAATAACACTGGGGTTTCAAACCTATGATATATAAGCATAGGATAGTTTCTTGATCAAGAATTTGTGTTGGAATTATGTTTGGATCAATGTCATAGTGTAGTGGTAATTTTAGATCATAGCTGTTACTATTGGTGGGTATTGTGGTATTATTTAAATATAAGGGGTAAAAGGCTATAACTTTGCCAAATGGTTGCATAATACACTGTAAATCTTGAAGAGTGTATCCCAAGTAGGTATTTTTGAGTATGCCTGTGATAAAGTTGCAGTGATTTGGATCCACTGTAATTAAGGCAAAGTTTTCAAGTGTTTTATTTGTGTTTGAACTTGGCCTCCCTATGTGGTCTGAAAGATTTCATTTATCAAATACCTGGGATTTGGATGGTCTGCAATACTTGCAATGATATTCCACAGGCCATACAAGGATGTTGCATCAAATAATAATTTTCTAGGAAATTTATATGAACCTAGTAGACATTTTTTTTTTAAAGTTGTAAGTAATCCTCTTGGGATCAAATTGTTGAACCTTTCATTGGTTACCATAAGAGCATCTGTGTTCCAAACTGTAGGTGGAGTGGGGTATTGTGCTTATTGAATATTGAGATCCATTTCTCTGATGTCATTAAGGGTGTTTTTATACTTTGGAACTGACTTGGGAATATTTGACATATTGTTACATTTGTTATTAATATATGTTGGATTATTATTACTTTTTCTATTGAACTGTTGAGGATTAATTTTAGTAATATTAACATATGTTTGTATTACCTTTGATTTTTGGAAATTTAGTGTTAATGAAATTAGAAGTAGTTGAAATATTACTTTTATTATGTATAACTATTGGATTATTATTACTTTTGCTACTGATCTGATGAGTATTATTTTTAGCATCATTAGCATCTGCTTGTATTATCTTTGAACTTTGGTATTCTGTATTAATAAAAGTGGCACCAGCCACCTGGTCATGTAACAGCTCAGTTGCCATGTTAATCACCAAATTATTCTTAGACAAATTACTCATTTGCTAAATTTTGAATGCCAAATTTAAATAAATTTAATGAATAAGGTATGAATCAATTGAAGACAAAATTTTGTAATAAATGAAGAATTTTATTTTGTCAAATGAAAGTTGTAAATGAATTTTAACCAAATAAAACTGGATCTTTTTACCTGGGTTGTTGATAATGAACAACTGCAAAGCAGTTGTTGTTGTTGTTGTTTTTGTTATTATTATTATTATTATTATTATTATTATTATTATTATTATTATTATTATTATTATTATTATTATTATTGTTATTATTATTATTATTATTATTATTATTATTATTATTATTATTATTATTATTATTATTATTATTATTATTATTATTATTATTATTATTATTATTATTATTATTATTATTATTATTTCTATTTCTACAAAATTTTGTAGTGCTGTTTTTTGCAATCAGTATATAAATAAACTTATTAAAATTTTATATGATGTATAAAAATTATCAGTCAAAATTAATTATTAAATGTATATTTATAACAAAAAATATTATAACCAACATTCATCAGATTATACATAATATAATGTAAGCATATAAAATATAATATAAAACCATTATATGAGAATTTAAATAATCAAATGGTTGGTTGTTTAGAAGTTCAAAAAATGATTAGGCATCAGATGTAACAGGAGCTAAAACCATAAATTATGGATCTTATACTTTAAAGTTAATGACTCATCCATACAGATTGCAACATCATTAAACAAATGGACCAACTTTTGTTAAAATCTAAGAATAAACTTCATTTTCAATATTTAACTTTAATCCTTCTAATTAATTGTTCAATGGTTTAAATGATTACATAGTACATATCATATATGTATATAAGTAAAAATAACACACTACTTTTAAGTGTGTTAATAAAGAAAATAATAAACATCTGATATGAAAATTAATATATAAATATATAAACAAAGGAAATAAATCACTCTCTTACAGTTTATGAATGTTAAATAAAGGATCAAGAATTGAATAAGCTCTGGTGATCATTAGCATACTTTTGTCAACATTGTTGGTAATTCAGAATAAAATTAATTTATTGACCAAATGGAATAGGGCACGTAAGAGTTACTAAACTCATAAGAAATTGAATAATACTAGAGACAAGAGATCTCTTTTAACATCTTAATTGTATATTGTATTAATTAAATAAGATTTAATATATAAACTTTAAATTAAACATAATTTAATGATATGAACAAAGGGAGTAAATCACTCACCCCAGGCTATGAATTAAAAGCACTATTAAGGTATCTCTTCACTTAGATTAAGCATCACATATATTATTTACTGTGGCTTTCTACTTATTGATGAAAAATTACATCTTATGTGGTTATATAAAAATATTATGAAAATATTTGGATTTTATTAAATTTAACAAGAGATGAGAAGTTCAAAGATGAGATTATATATTTATTGAAACATGATAGACATGATTTATTTCTTGCTAAAAATACACACTGTTTTATGGTCAATACATTGAAACTCATTTCATCAAACCAGATTACTTTTGGATTTTATTTCTAAGAATAATTAAATGGATATTCATTTAATAACTAATAATTAATTGAAATGGAAGTAACTACTTCTCACTGAGTTATGTGACAATAAAATAGAAAATGTCATCACTTTCTCTTTAAGCCATGTTGTAATAAAGCTTAGTTTTTGATGTAGTTTTGAAATTAAAGGAGGAATTTTGTCTATTATTATAATTTATGTAGACTAAATAATTTGAAGCCACCATTAATATAAACAGAAGATTTTCTATATATTAATTGTGATTTCAGATTATTTAGTCTGTATAAAAATTAAACAACAGATAAATTCAACCTATAATTTCAAAGCTATATCAAAAACTAATCTCATATAACAAATGTACCGGTCAGAATTGTATGTTCAGTTAACAAGGTTTAGAATCTAAGCAAAAGTACCCTAAATCCACTCATGCCCGAGATACACAGGTCAGGAGCAATCATGAATTCTGCCCTATTTGCTCTTCTCTAAAACTATAACATTATAAACAACACTTCTAATGATAACAGATGAAATTTTATTCATACTGGTCCCAGAGACACAGCAGAGAAACATGAGATCTACAGGGTAATTAGCATAAATAAATAATGTTAAAACTTGGCTCAATCAAATATCTTATGTGAAAGGGCAATTTATAAATTTTAAATGAATTGCACACAGCTAGCATTGCAAAAGAAACATGAATTATAAAATGGTATCCATCCAGAATGAGCAAGACAGAATAACCCAGGGATAAATATCTATTTGAAGTAATCAGTTATAATTTCTAAATATTACTAACACTATTATAAATATTTAATGGAATTCAATGAGTGAGAGTCAGTAAGACACAACACATGAGTAATTATTAAAATATAATAATTTAATAAATATAAACAATTTAATTTATATTAAAAAACATAGCACAGATTTAATGCGGTTATCATTTTGCATATAAGCAACTGATTTAGTATGCTAATGAATTATAGTATAATAATAAATTAATGTTATCAATGCGGTGATCATTACTTTAAGTAATGAAAAGGATGTTTACAAAGTCATCTCTAAAGAGAGGTTTACTCTTGATATGATAATTAATAATTTATCGTTTATGAGCATATTTGGGCCTGTACAAATGAGGAATGGGTTAGCCTAAATTAGCTTTACTGTAACAATCCTAAAATATTCGACTAATTATAAAATGAGTGGTTTACAAACATCACTGTGCCACGTCTTATAAATAAAATGAGAACTACATATAAAAGAACTCGCAGTGCTAACTATAAAGACAGCGTTTAAAATGGAGAAGATTTCCGTCTTTGGACTGGAAGGCTTTATCACATATATGATTCTGCTTGTATTTATCACAAGGCGATATTCAAAAATATGAGTGGTAAAGATTCCATGGCACGCCCTCCAATGTGTCACAGGCAGAGCCTTAATACTCTAATGTTTATTCTGAGATCGGTTATACTAAACCTCATTCCTATATGAGTTAGTGAAGAAAATCTGAATTTCAGATGAGTAAATATGATAAAGCAAAATATAATTCTTTAAAATGCTATCATAAGTAAGCAACGCGAATATGGCTTAAGTCTTAAATGACTAATGAAATAATTTAAGCTTAAATAAAGCAATAATAGCATGCGTAACACCATGATAAAATAATAACCCACTCAGCATCGTACGTATAACTTTAATAAATTTAGAATGTCGAATATAGAAGAGGCAAAAATATTATTTTTCCTATTTAACAAACCCAAGTATTCCTAAACAACAATATATTATAATTAGTTTAACTCTTAATGGTGTATAAGTAATAAATAGTTATTAAAATATATTAATAATCAAATTGATTAAAAGAACATAAATTGCATTTAAATATCGATAGTGATATGGTTTTTAAACAATCTGCCATTAACCATAATTTCAAAATATTTAACCAAGCGAACAGCATTCAGTAAAAAATTTTACGTTTAAACTATTTAAATATTCCAAAATATTGGAATGATGATTGAAATAATATAAGTTAGCTAGATTAAAACATTAGCACACTAAAACTAATTTAATAAGATATATATATTTAAAATAAGGTTTGCTGCATGAAATAAAATAATTAGAGTGTGAAACTTAAAAAAAAAAACTAATAATAAATTTACAGTACATAATTCTGTGCTTAGCATTTCAAAGAACAAGTTTAAAAATTTAAGAGAGAAAATCACAAATTTAACGATAATTAAGTTTATAATCAGTTATAAAATAAATAAAGATTACATTCTGATTACAATTAAAATTTAGGAAAGAAATGAAGTGAGGAGAATTAAGAGTTCATTCTTCGGCAAAACGGATTACCTTTAGAAGTTATGGTGGCCACTTATAATAATGTATACGAAGTTTAGCAAGGTACAATATTAATAAAATAATGGTAGGCATCTTCCAATATTCTTTACAATTAAACATAACAGTTTTCAAGTAGCGATGGAATGGCAGGGAGGCAGAACAAAGGCAATTTAAGATCAGGGAGGTAAATTTCTTTTACTCACAGTCCATTTTATTTCCACTCTCTACACAAATACCAGAGAGAAGAGTGATTTGAACTCCTTCCGTGCATTCCTATAACTCCTGCTCCTCCTATACTTGAAATTTAGCAATTGGAAGATGTAAACAATATGTTCCAGAAAGCAGATTATTTAAACATATTTTTAAAATTGCAAATAACTTTAAAATATGATTTTTGGTTTGACTTGAAATGAGAATGACATTTTTAAATTGTAATAATAGTTTTTAGAATTTCTGGCATTGCTTTAGCTCTACATTAATTGTATTCATTTTTATATCTGTAATACATATACGCACATACACAATTATCTAAGTGAAGGGAATTTACAAGCTTGAAAATAAAATATACTTAAGCTAAAATAATAATTCAACTGGTTAGACATAACCTTTTCTTAAATAAACAGAGTGGAAATGATATGTGTATATGCGTGTGCTTAACATTCCTAGATGACCAAATAAACATATAAACAGGTTCAAACCCTACTTTAAAGGTGTGTAATGTCATCAGGCAGTGAAGTTAAATATGTACTACAGATTTACCACTTCACATTCCCGTAATTAGAGGAACAAACGAAAAAAAATGTTTAAAAAAAAAGATTTTACTTATACCTTTAAAAATTGTTATTCCAAATGGCAAAGAAACACATGGTCAACTAATAATAGCAAACTAGTCTGTCTATTCCCCACTACTATGTTTATGTCTCACTTCATGAAATTTTAACTACAATGTACTAATTGGAATCTCCCTATTCTCTTAAGTCCTTTTAAAAATCAATGGTCCCTCCTAATATCTCAAACACTTTTTACTATTCTTTCCCTGGGTCAGGCGGTATATATGGCTTTAATTGGTGCACATTGCAGGTGCCTTTAATTACTTCTCCTTCTCTTAAAAGGAAAGCATTTTCCCCACATTTCTTCTTAATTATATAAGGACCTTTAAATAAAAGGAAAAATTTGTGGAACTCTTGGCGTGTGACATTACTGTGCTTAGGAACTTTAAGCCACACTTGATCTCCTTCACAAAATCTATGATGAGGAATATGCCCCTTCCTAAATCTAATTTTAGCCATATGAGCTAACCTTGATCGAGCATGTTGCTGGTCACATTTTTGATCAATACAAACATCCTCATTTGGTAAGGATTTGAAAATCTCCGGGCATGGTTTGCCAAAGTGAAGATGCCTTGGCATAAAACCTGTTGATTCATTAACTGATTGGTTAATAAAATCTGTTATCTTCTTGGTATTGTTGACCCAACCTCTATGATTCTCAGAAGTATAGGTGCGGAATAGTCAGTTTATCTCTTTCATTACAAGCTCGCATGGGTTAGATTGGGGGTTTCGAACCGATGTGAGATGATGCGTTAGTCCTTGTTGAAGAATCCAGGCTCTCCACTCCTTGGATGTGAATGTGGAACCATGGTCTGATAGCAAAATTTCAGGTTTACCTACTTCAGGGAATTGTTTGTTTTGTAAAACCCGAATAACATTTCTGGATTCTGCTCATGGTACCGAGCAAATTGTTTGTTTTGTAAAACCCGAATCACATTTCTGGAATCTCTTCATGGTACGGGATATGCTTAAACATATTTAGAGAAAACATCATAAGTAACTAACAGATACTGGAAGCGTCTAAATCTGGGCAAAGGACTGTAGTGATCTATAGCCAATAATTCATTTGGCTTGGAAGCAACAATAGGAATGACTATCCCTGCATACAATTTCGTAAGGTGCTTTGATTTTGCACATAAGGAACACCCTCTTAATATGGTCAAAATTTGAGCATACATTCTGGGCCAATAAACCCTTTGTCTCACTGCCTCTTCTGTTTTTCTGGGTCCATAATGTCCAAGACTTTGATGAGTTGCATTTATAAATTTGTTTCCTCATACAGTGTGGTACCATGATTTTCCATGGATTGTCTTCTTTGTTTGTCCTAATATGTAATATTTCTTCCCTTATTTGATACCGACCTATCCTTTTGGCCCTCAGTTTGGAAACATTTTCTTCTCTTTTCCTTAACACTGCACGAATGATATTTCCATATTGAAGATCCCTTTCTTCCAATATTTTATATTCATTAGATCAGACTCAACGGATATCTCATTAGCTGTGATAATTACCTTAGCAGTTCGATGGACAAGTTCCGGATTCTGAAGTGACATTAGTATGGGATTCCAGCTTAATATATCTGCCACTATATTTTCATGGCCTGGACAATAAACTATACTATAGTTAAATTTTTGTAAAATGAGGCTCCACCTTATGAGCTTCATTTGTAAGGAAACTTATTTAAGAATTCCAAACATTTGTGATCCATGACTATGATAACTTCAGATCCCAAGAGAAATATGCCAAAACTTTTGGCATGCCCAAACAATGGCAAGTGTTTCTTGTTCAGTCATAGTATAATTATTCTCTGCTACTTTTAATGTTCTGCTCCAAAAATATAAAACCTCATGTTTTCCTTCCTCATCCACTTGAAACAGTACAGCTCCCAAACCTTTCTTACTGCTGTCAGTCTGGACATAGAATGGACAATTAAAGTTAGGATGATGAAGTATCACAGTGTCAAGAAACTTCCTTTTAATATTAGAAAACTCTTGGTCATGTACGTTGCTCCAATTCACTTTTGCCCCTTCCGTAGTAACTCTACCATGTTGGATGTTTCTTGAGCAAAACCAGGATAAAATTTGTGGTAGAAATTACATAAACCCAAGAAAGATCGAATATGTTTGCGAGTAGTTGGGTGTGGAAAATCCTCTATTGCCTTAATTTTATCTGGGTGTGATCGGATTTCTTGCTCACCAATTAGAAGGCCCAAGAAAGCTATTTCCCTGAGACCAAACAAACTCTTTTTTAAATTTATGGAAATGTTCTTTTTTACACTCTTAAAAAAAATTTCAAAAAATTTTAAATGTTCAAAAGAATTTTAAGTGGCAATCATGTTCCCATAAAAAAAAAAAACTTTGGGTGGGTTTTTTCTCACCAATTAGATGGCCCAAGAAAGCTATTTCCCTGAGACCAAACAAACTCTTTTTTAAATTTATGGAAATGTTCTTTTTTACACTCCTTAAAAACATTTCCAAATATTTTAAATGTTCCAATGGATTCTTAGATGCAATCATGATGCCATCAACATATGAAACCAAATGTTTTTGCAAGTCTTCTGACAAAACTTGGCTTAGACATCTCACAAGTCTGGCTCCACTATTTATAAGTCCAAATGGCACTCTTTTGAACACATGAGTTTGCCCATTATAACAGAATGCTGTGTATTTATGGTCTCGTGGGTCTAAAACCATTTGCCAATAACTAGCAGTAAGATTTACAGTAGAAAACAGGCATTTTCCTGCTAACTTTACAAATAAGTCTTGTGCTGAAGGAGGTATGTCCTGCTCCAGAATAGTCATACTATTCAACTTCCGGGCATCTAAGCACAATCAAAGAGTACCATTTTTCTTTTTAACAACTACCAATGGATTATTATATGGTGAAGAGCTTCTCTCAATGATATTCGACTCAACCATTTGACGGATTTGTTTTTCAACTTCCTCATGGTACTGGAATGGAATTGGATAGGTTCATGATTGCACATACAAATTTTCCTTAACACGAATCCGGTGTGTGTGTAACCCTTTATTTCTCCTGGAACAGTTGAAAATATTTGTCTATTCTCCATCAAGATTTTTGCCAATTGATCTCGATCCTTAAGTTCAGTTAGAGTAGATCCATCAACCTTTTCCATAATCAATGCAGTATCAACAGGTTGTGTTAAACATCCCACCTTCAATGCTGGAGGTTCATTTTCTGTATTGAACTTTACAAGTTTGCCCTTTATCACACACATCCTCTCTGGAAAATTTATAATACATTGTTGCTGGGTTAAGAAATCAGTTCCCAAAACCATTTCATGTATAAGTCCAGCAACAACCAGAAATGAGTGTCCTATTAATTCTTCACATAACCTCACCTCTAACTAAATTTGGTGTTTTTCAGTGGTATCCATTTTTCCATTGGCTAGCATTAAGTGTATAGGTCACATTGGAAGTTCCATTATATTTTTCTCTTGGCTACTGTACATGATGAACCATGATTTTACAACAAGAGACACTTGACTCCCGGAGTCTAGTAATGCAAGAACATTATGGGTTCCTACACTAACATTTACAGTTGGATATAGGTTCTGGACTCCATTTGTCTTTGGTTGGTCCATTTTGTGAATGAGTATAGTAGTGGGGTTATTATCATAAGTCGATTTGTTCCTTTTTCCTCTGGGGTGCTGCAGAAAAGAATGGCCTAACGGGACCCCTTGAAGTTTTCTGACATCTTTCCTTTTAACACAGTTTGGTTTTGTTGAGTTCTTCAGTTATAATTTCTACTTTCATTGTTCATCCTAATCATCTGGACTCTGGGCTCATCCACCCTTCGTAACTTCTCTGGTGGTGCTGGGGTAAGGTGACCATAATCAATAGAGGTCAGGAAATGTGTCATTTGTTCCACATCCATGATCTGGCTTCCTAACATCATATTCTGGATCCATGGCGGCATGTTATGATGGATGGTCCTAATAATTCGAGCATCGGAATAAGCAAATGCTGTTAAAGACCTAAATCTGGCAACTTGATGCACAAAAAAACTGAGTATGAGTCTCTCTATGGCTAGGCTTATATTTTTTTGTAGACAAGGTGTACAAAAGGCCATCCTGTCACTCTTAATTCCAATAACTCTGAAGGAGAGCTGCTCTATAATCCCCAAAGGTCCGAGGTTTTTCTTGCAAGGAGTTCCACCAGTTCTTTGCTGTTCCCTTTAAATAATGGCTCGCAATGGCTACCTGTTCTTCATGACTGGCAGGATTAAAAAAAACAGCTCCTTAAGACTTCCCAAGTGCTCTTGTGGGCTGTCTCCGGGGTCTCCATGAAAATGTTGAATTTGTATAAATTTTGCCATCTTATAATTTCCTCTCATATTAAATGGGCAATTATTTACATCATGACTCCTCTCTGCAATAACTGGCTCACTACTCACCATCATATTCCCAAGTTCCATTTCTGGTTGTTTTCTAAAATCTCCCTGTGGTCGATACTTATGTTCTGGCTCTAGATGCATTGCCTTAACTGAACAGTTCACTTCACCTTGCT
Organism: Epiperipatus broadwayi; assembly: GCA_028023455.1. Classification (NCBI taxonomy): domain Eukaryota; kingdom Metazoa; phylum Onychophora; class Udeonychophora; order Euonychophora; family Peripatidae; genus Epiperipatus; species Epiperipatus broadwayi. The sequence continues at coordinate 105,898 of JAQFVV010006785.1, forward strand.
CTTCCAATATTCCTTTTGGTACCAATTGGATCTGTTCCAATTCCTTGTGGAGACCTTCAACAGGGTCTTTAAGATCCAATTGTATTTTCATTTGGGTTTCTTGAAATGTGTTCTTAATTTCATTTACCTCCTTTTCTGATGTCTCGTAGTCATGTTTAGCCTTTTCACTCATCTCATAAAGTTGATTTTTTATCTTCCCCTGAGCTACCTGAATATCTTTTAATTGTCCCTCGTGTTTTGTTATCTCCTGTTGTGCTACTTTTAATATTGATTTGGACTGCTGAAATTGCTCATGAATCTGTTGATAATCCTCTTTTATTCCTTCTATAGCAAGTGTTTTTTTCTCATAAATTTGTTTAACCCATTCTTCCATCTTCTGTTGTTTTTCAGCTTACCTTTCTAATAAACCCTGCATCATCTTCTGGAAATCTTCAGCTTCTTTCTTCTGTTTTTCAGCTTGGTCCTTTAATAGACCTTCCATCTTCTTCTGGGATTCTTCAGCGTCTTTCTTTCATTCTTCAGCTTCTTTCATCTGTTTTTCAGCTTGGTCCTTTAATAGACCTTCCATCTTCTTCTGGGATTCTTCAGCTTCTTTATTTCATTCTTCAGCTTCTTTCTTCTGTTTTTCAGCTTGGTCCTTTAATAGGCCCTCCATCTTTCCAGCTTGGTCCTCTAATAAGCTCTGCATCATCATAAATAACTTTATTGTTGATGACCTCTGGTCTCTTGTTTATATCTCCCAATAAAAGTTCTGGCTCCTTGAAAGTAATTTCCGGGCTTAGAACCTCCATTGAATTGGCATCCCCTAAAAAATCTTGTTCCAACTACCCATTACCGATTCCATTTTCATCTTCAAATTTTTTAATCTCTTCTGAATCTTCATATCCGTATTCTTCACTACTTATTTCATATTGTTTCATTTTACTGATATCACTAACTCTATGACTCATTATTATTTGCTATGGGTTATTCGCCTATCCCTTTTCTTCAATTGCCTCTATACTACCATTTCCACCATACCTACTACTTTCTTCCTGCCCTGCCTAACTTATATGATGCCCAACCACTTTATTATTTATGCTTACTCTTCTCACTACTTGAATCTGCCTATATCATTTAAGCTATATATTATAAAATTATTAACTATTAGTTCTATAACAAAATATATTTAAAAATTACCATGCCTTTACTTCTTTTGCCACTTTTCATCTGTTCTCTTTGCACCTGGAATTGACTAAAAATCTTTACTAGTAAATTGATAATACAAAGTATAACAGAAAGCCAAAGCAAAGTATGATTTTCTCTCTTTTAAATATTTGCTTGCGTGTGAATCTCACTCAATGTAAGTTATGTTAACACATGAACTTACCGGTTGGCAAAATTTATAATTGTATAAATACAAGGCACCATGCCAACACGGCAATATTAATGATTTATTACATAATATTTAGGTTATTCATGCTCACAGAAATGGATACCAAAATTTCCTTGTGCAATGATCAAATAATTCACAACTATTATACTACATAAATATATATTTTATTTTCAATGCTGTTTTGAAATCAGCAAGATATATCTGTATATTTACCTCTTTGCATTAATCTGCAACAGCTATAAAATTTATTTCACATAAATAAATTTTATGTATACATTAAAATAGTGTTAAAGTTGATTTATGTTGCAATCCAGCAAAATAAAGCTAAGAAAATATTATGACAACATGCAAGTTATACAACATGGATTGACATATTTAGAATAAAACAATTTATTTCATGAATAGTTATTATTTATTACAAACTAACAATGCGTGACTAACCTAAGTTTGAATATAGGAATTTAACTCAATTATCTATATCATTTCCAAGAAGCATGAGGCTATCATAAAATGTCAAAATTAATATTTTTCCCAGTAATTTGTATTTATCGATATCACTTTTCACTTCCGCTTGCATAAGAATATGTAAACCATTAAAGCATTTTGCCAACTACATCTGGCTGCTTGGTATTACATAAAAGGTCTTCACCTGCTTCGAGGTTACTCTAATAATAAGAAACGGACATTTAAAATATCAAGCAGAAAGCAACTTTTCTTTTGCTAGCATGAGAACATGGTAAACCATTTAAGCATTTTGCCAACTACATCTGGCTGCTTGGTATTACATAAAAGGGTCTTCACCTGCTTTGAGGTTATTCTAAGAATCAATGTCATTGAGCGTAATGTCCACTACATCGGACCGCTTGACATAGAATTCTATTTTTAAGGTCTTCACCTGCTTTGAGGCTACTAATAATAGGAAACGAACATTTTAAATACTTGCTATCAAGCAATACTTTTATATTAAAGTTTTTAACATAATATCGATATTGGTTACTTTTAAATATCAAACCTGAGATATACACTACTTAATTCTGACAAAGAAAAAAAAATATTTTTTTCATCCATTCTACCCCTTGCTCCAATCTACTCTTACTACCTTTCTAACACTTTAATTTTCCTTCTACTTATTGTCACAAACACATATTAACAAATGTATAATATATATACACTGAGATAGTACAAGCTACACATATAATTAATTTATATATCTATTAACTATATTATTACTTTTTAAATAATTATTTTGACTAACAATACTGTTTTACTCATATAGCTTATAGTATTTAACGAACAAAACTAATTAATGAACCTACATTTAGATAATCTTGGAGACATTAAAATATAAGCCACCAAAACATAACCACTTTACAAGGTATGGTATTTAATTAATATAGACCCCAATGATTGAGCCAACAGCAAGATAAGCAGTCTACAGGGTGTGAGATTTAATTAATCGAAGCCCCAAACGTTTGGGTCATAAAGCCCAAGAAAGAAAAAAAATCCTGTACCGGTCAGAATTGTATGTTCATTTAACAATGTTTAGAATCTAAGCAAAAGTACCCTAAATCCACTCATACCCAAGATACACAGGTCAGGAGCAATTATGAATTCTGCCCTATTTGCTCTTCTCTAAAACTATAACATTATAAACAACACTTCTGATGATAACAGATGAAATTTTATTCATTCTGGTCCCAGAGACACAGCAGAGAAACATGAGATCTACAGGGTAATTAGCATAAATAAATAATGTTAAAACTTGGCTCAATCAAATATCTTATGTGAAAGGGCAATTTATAAATTTTAAATGAATTGCACACAGCTAGCATTGCAAAAGAAACATGAATTATAAAATAGTATCCATCCAGAATGAGCAAGACAGAATAACCCAGAGATAAATATCTATTTGAAGTAATCAGTTATAACTTCTAAATATTACTAACACTATTATAAATATTTAATGGAATTCAATGAGTGAGAGTCAGTAAGACACAACGCATGAGTAATTATTAAAATATAATAATTTAATAAATATAAACAATTTAATTTATATTAGAAAACAAAGCACATATTTAATGCAGTTATCATTTTGCATATAAGCAACTGATTTAGTATGCTAATGAATTATAGTATAATAATGAATTATAGTATAATAATAAATTAATGTTATCAATGCGGTGATCATTACTTTAAGTAATGAAAAGGATGTTTACAAAGTCATCTCTAAAGAGAGGTTTACTCTTGATATGATAATTAATAATTTATCGTTTATGAGCATAGTTGGGCCTGTACAAATGAGGAATGGGTTAGCCTAAATTAGCTTTACTGTAACAATCCTAAAATATTCAACTAATTATAAAATGAGTGGTTTACAAACATCACTGTGCCACGTCTTATAAATAAAATGAGAACTACATATAAAAGAACTTGCAGTGCTAACTATAATGACAGCATTTAAAATGGAGAAGATGTCCGCCTTTGGACTGAGACGCTTTATCACATATATGAATCCACTTGTATTCATCACAAGGCGATATTCGAAAATATGAGTGGTAAGGATTCCATGGCACACCCTCCAACATGTCACAGGCAGAGCTCCAATACTCTAATGTTTATCCTGTGATCAGTTATACCAAACCTCATTCCTATACGAGTTACATGAAGAAAATCCGGATTTTGGATGAGTAAATATGATAAAGCAAATATAATTCTTTAAAATGCTATCATAAGTAAGCAACGCGAATATGGCTGAAGTCTTAAATGACTAATGAAATAATTTAAGCTTAAATAAAGCAATAATAACATGCGTAACACCATGATAAAATAATAACCCACTCAGCATCATACGTATAACTTTAATAAACTTAGGATGTCGAATATAGAAGAGGGAAAAATATTATTTTTCCTATTTAACAAGCCCTAGTATTCCTAAATGACAATATATTATAATTAATTTAACTCTTAATGGTGTATAAGTAATAAATAGTTATTAAAGTATATTAATAATCAAATTTATTAAAAGAACATAAATTGCATTTAAATATCGATAGTGATATGATTTTAAACAATCCACCATTAACCATAATTTCAAAATATTTAACCGAGCGAACAGTGTTCAGTTAAAAATTTTATGTTTAAACTATTTAAATATTCCAAAATATTGGAATGATGATTGAAATAATATAAGTTCGCTAGATTAAAACATTAGCACAGTAAAACTAATTTAATAAGACATATATTTAAAATAAATTTTGCTGCATGAATTGTATGTTCATTTAACAAGGTTTAGAATCTAAGCAAAAGTACCCTAAATCCACTCATGCCCGAGATAAAGTACCCTAAATCCACTCATGCCCGAGATACACAGGTCAGGAGAAATCATGAATTCTGCCCTATTTGCTCTTCTTTAAAACTATAACATTATAAACAACATTTCTGATGATAACATGAAATTTTATTCATTCTGGTCCCAGAGACACAGCAGAGAAACATAAGATCTACAGAGTAATTAGCATAAATAAATAATGTTAAATCTTGGCTCAATCAAATATCTTATGTGAAGGGACAATTTAAACTAGCCTTGCAAAAGAACATGAATTATAAAATAGTATCCATCCAGAATGAGCAAGAACAGAATAACCCAGAGATAAATATCTATTTGAAGTAATCAGTTATAACTTCTAAATATTACTAACACTATTATAAATATTTAATGGAATTCAATGAGTGAGAGTCAGTAAGACACAATGCATGAGTAATTATTAAAACATAATAATTTAATAAATATAAACAATTTAATTTACATTAGAAAACATAGCACAGATTTAATGTGGTTATTACTTTGCATAGAAGCAACTAATTTAGTATGCTAATGAGTTATAGTATAATAATAAATTAATGTTATCAATGCGATGATCATTACTTTAAGTAATGGTAAGGACGTTTACAAATTCATCTCTAAAGAGATGTTTACTCTTGATATAATAGTTAAAAATTTATCGTTTATGAGCATATCTTGACCTGTACAAATGAGGAATGGGTTAGCTTAAATTAGCTTTACCATGACAATCCTAAAATATTCGACTAATTATAAAATGAGTGGTTTATAAACATCACTGTGCCACATCTTATAAATAATATGAGAACTACCCATAAAAGAACTCATAATGCTAACTATAATGACAGTGTTTAAAATGGAGAAGATGTCCATCTTTGGACTGGAGGGCTTTATCACATATATGATTCCGCTTCTATTTATCACAAGGCGATATTCGAAAATATGAGTGGTAAGGATTCCATGGCACGCCCTCCAACATGTCACATGCAGAGCCTTAATACTCTAATGTTTATCCTGAGATCGGTTATACCAAACCTCATTCCTATATGAGTTACGTGAAGAAAATCCAGATTTTGGATGAGTAAATATGATAAAGCAAAATATAATTCTTTAAAATGCTATCATAAGTAAGCAAATGACTATTGAAATAATTTAAGCTTAAATAAAGCAATAATAGCATGTGTAACGCCATGATAAAATAATAACCCACTCAGCATCGTACGTATAACTTTAATAAATTTAGGATGTCGAATATAGAAGAGGGAAAAATATTATTTTTCCTATTTACCAAGCCCAAGTATTCCTAAACGACAATATATTATAATTAATTTAACTCTTAATGGCGTATAAGTAATAAATAGTTATTAAAGTATATTAATAATCAAATTTATTAAAAGAACATAAATTGCATTTAAATATCAATAGTGATATGATTTTTAAACAATCTGCCATTAACCATAATTTCAAAATATTTAACCGAGCAAAAAGCGTTCAGCAAGAAATTTTACGTTTACCTATTTAAATATTCCAAAAATATCGGAATAATGATTGAAATAATATAAGTTTGCTAGATTAAAACATTAGCATACTAAAACTAATTTAATAAGATATATTTTTAAAATAAGTTTTGCCACATGAAATAAAATAACTAGAGTGTGAAACTTAAAAAAAACTAATAATAAATTTACAGTACATAATTTTGTGCTTAGCGTTTCAAAAAAAAAAACAAGTTTAAAAACTTAAAAGAGAAAATTATAAATTTAACGATAATTAAGTTTATAATCAGTTATAAAATAAATAAAGATTACATTCTGATTACAATTAAGATTTAGGAAAGAAATGAAGTGAGGAGAATTAAGAGTTCATTCTTCGCAAAACGGATTACCTTTAGAAATTATGGTGGCCACTTATAATAATGTATATGAAGTTTAGCAATGCACAATATTAATAAAATAATGGTAGGCATCTTCCAATATTCTTTACAATTAAACATAGCAGTTCTCAAGCAGCGATGGCATGGCAGAAGGCAGGACAGAGACAATTTAAGATCAGAGAGGGAAATTCCTTTTACTCACAGTCCATTTTGTTACCACTCTTTACCCAAATACCAGAGAGAAGAGTGATTTGAACTCCTTCTGTGCATTACTAGAACTTCTGCTGCTCCTATACTTGAAATTTAGCAATATTGGAAGATGTAAACAATACGTTCCATAAAGCATTATTTAAATGTATTTTTAAAATTGCAAATAACTTTAAAATATGATTTTTGGTTTGACTTGAAATGAGAATGACATTTTTAAATTGTAATAATACTTTTTAGAATTTTCTGGTATTGCTTTAGCTTTACATTAATTTTATTTATTTTTATATCTGTAATACATATAGACACATACACAATTATCTAAGTGAAGGGAATTTACAAGTTTGAAAATAAAATACACCTAAGTTAAAATAATAATTTAACTAGTTACACATAACCATTTTGAATAAACAGGGTGGAAGTGATACGTGTATATGTGTGTGCTTAACATTCCTAGATGACCAAATAAACATATAAACAGGTTCATATCCTACTTTAAAGGCATGTAATGTCATCATACAGTGAAGTTAAATATGTACTACAGATTTACCACTTCACATTCCCGTAATTAGAGGAACAAACAAAAAAAAATGTTAAAAAAAAAAGATTTTACTTATACCTTTAAAAATTATTCCAAGTAGCAAAGATACACATGGTCAACCTATTAATAATGAATTAGTTTGTCTATTTCCCTCTACTCCCTTGTCTATGCTTCATTTCATAAAATTCTAATCACAATGTACTAATTGGGATCTCCCTATTCTTTTAAGTCCTTTTGAAATCAATGTTCCATTCTGGTGCATTATGTCGTCCTATCAATCTCAAAATACTTTTTACTATTCTTTCCCTGGGTCAAGTGGTATATAGAACTTTAATTGGCATGCAACATTATTATATTTAAGAACCTTAAGCCATACTTGATCTACACAAATTTTATGATGAGGAATATGCCTCTTTCTTACCCTAATTTTTGCTATGTGGGCTAATCTTAATCTAGCATGTTGCTGGTTATATCTTTGATGGATACAAATACTCTTGTCCAGTAAGGATTTACAAATCTCTGTATCACTATAACTAATATTTCTAAAAATTTTAGGTTTATCTAATATTGGGTTTGTAATCATCTCCATCTCAAAAACATTATTACTACCACCAAAGATGATATTCTTATTGGTTGCAGAATCAATATGTTAAACAACAAATAAATTCATTTCATGAATCTTTACCTCTTCATACTTTTCAATAGCAGAAATAAACACATGAGCCTTTTCTTTATCTATAGTGGTTTTGATAGATTTATTAATAGGAATCTGAGAGTTTTCTTTATTGTGAACAATTTTTTGAAAACACTGTCCTATTGAAACTTCATCAATACATTTTTTTATTTTCACATCAATATCCTGGGCTGTGGAAAAACAATCTGACTTAGAAAGTTTATCATTTTAAATCACAAATGGAACTGCCTCTTTATTTACAAATTTATTTTCAAAATTATTAGTAACTATAATATCCATCTCTTTAGTGTTTAGTAATGTCAATTTTGAATCTAAAGAGAATGAATTATCATAAATTTCTGTTTTCATTGTAGATTCTACATCCCAATTAGAATTTATATTCTTAGAATGGAGTTCATTAATATTTGAAACTAGATTTTTTTCAATCATTCCATAATGACAATTCACTTCAATTTGTATTTCAATTACATCACTCAAACCCAAATTAAGAGAATGAGAATTTATCTCCATAAGACTTCTATTTACTTCACTCGGAGTATCTAATTCAATGGGATTTCCACCATCATGTACTAAATAGTTCAAATCCACCTGCATTTCATTACCATCAACTACATTAGACAAACATGTAATTATTTACATATCACCTTTATTTAAAGAATCACTAAAATTCATCTTGTTTTGAGAATCCATTTTAGTAATATTCACAACTGAATTCTTTTCATTATTATGAGTAATATAATTTAATTTAGCTTCATCGCCAATTTTGTTAGACAAGCAAGAAGCAAATTTCATATCATTTCTGATAGAAGGATTATCTAATTTATAAAAATTACTAGTTTTCTCAGATATCAATTGATAATGTTGAACATTAACAATGTCCAGAGGAACCTTAACATTTTCTTTATCAGTGATAATAGTTTTCTGCATATATTTCCTGCCAGTTTTAACAATATTCACACCAGTTGTCACTTCCATATCATTAGTTATTGAAATATTTATGTTCTTATCAACTTTGATAAAGCCATTTAAATAAGTTGCCATTTTTATACCATCTATTATGGAATTTAACTTATTACACCTTCTTTTCTTAAAATTCTGAGCAGTAAAAGTAAAATAATCATTTGGCATGAGTTTTCTTTTTCCACAACTTATACATTGCCTTTCAGAAAATGTTTGTTTTGATAAACAGTCGCGTGTTTCTTCAAACATTATATTTTTATTTGAAAACTCTTTATTAAGACTTTCAAAAGATTTTGCAGCACATTCAGATAAAAAGACACCCAGTTCAATTTTATCTGTTAAAAGAGAATCACTTTTGTGAAAAGTTAGCTCTTCATGTCTGTTATCTAATGCTTTAACTTTACAATTACTTTTATCAAACTTATCAGTCAATACATTTTTACAACATTTATCTAACAAAGCATTACCCAAATACGGAATATCACTAGAACCATCTTCAAACTTGTTTTCAGCATGAAAAATAATTCTATCACTATCCATCTTTCCAGCAATTCTATCATTAATACAAAATTTAAGCTCATTCTCTTCATTAATTGATAAATCTTCATGCAAATCCATTGCAGAATCTAAACATCTTGTTGACTTATCATTGCTGAAAGAATTCAAAACAAATGGCTGAATTTGGTTTTCATCAGGTACTGTGTTAGAATCAAATGAAATTTCTTCTTTTTGATAAATCTGACTAACTGTAACAGATTTATTGATGGAGGTATCAATCAAAGTTTCACAATTTGATTGATTATTTGGATTATAGAGTGGATCTATAAACATTTCAACATTTTTAGACTGATATTCCAATAAAGAATCTTGTTTGACTTCTGTTGGAACATACAATTTAGATGATTCCATCCTGTTTGTTTCTTCTGCCTTTAAAAGATAACTGGGATCAAGCTTTTCATCAGACAAAAAGAAATCCTGATTAGAAATATTTTCATCACATAAAGTTATATCTTTGGGTAATGTTTCAACATTAGTAGCATTTCTATTAATTTCTTTAACCATATTTTCCTGATAGTTCAAATTAGTTTACATTTTTGTGTCATAAGAGAATCCAGACCTTTCATATTTAAATCATTATTTTCAGAGTCTTTAAAATCCATTTGTATCTTTGTCTGAAATTCTTGAAACATGTCCTTAACCTCATTTTTAGACATTTCACACTCATATTTAGCCTTATTATCTGGCTCATAAATATGATCACCAATTTCTCCTTGGATTACTTGGAAATCTTCTAACTGATCCTCATGCTTTATCACGTTCTGTTGTGGATATTCTATTTTCATCTCTCTGACAGCAAGTGATCCTTTTACATGATTTTTCTCCCTCCATTCTTCCATCTTCTGACATTTTTCAGCTCATTCTTTTAATAGAGCCTGTATACTCTTCCGGGATTCTTCAATTTCTTTGTCCATCCATTCTTCCATCTTCCGTTGTCTTTCATCTTCTTTCTTAAATAGATCTTGTATCATCTTTTGAATTCTTCAGCTTCTTTCTTCCATTCTTCAGCTTCTTTCTCCGTCTTTTCAGCTTGGTCCTTTAATAGACCTTCCATCTCCTTCTGGGATTCTTCAGTTACTTTCTTTCATTCTTCAGCTTCTTTCTTCTGTTTTTCAGCTTGGTCCTTTAATAGGCCCTCCGTCTTTCCAGCTTGGTCCTTTAATAGATTTTCTGTCTTCTGGGATTCTTCTGTTTGTTTCTTCTGTTCCTTTAATAAGCTCTGCATCATCATAAATAACTGTTTATTGTCGATGACCTCTGGTCTCTTATTTATATCTCCCAATAAAAGCTCTGGCTCCTTGAAAGTAATTTCTGGGCTTAGAACCTCCATTGAATTGGCATCCCCTAAAAAATCTTGTTCCAACTCCCCATTATTGCTTCCATTCTCATCTTCTAATTTGTTAATCTCTTCTGAATCTTCATATCTGTATTCTTCACTACTTATTTCATATTGTTTCATTTTACTGATATCGCTAACTCTATGACTCATTATTATTTGCTATGGGTTATTCGCCTATCCCTTTTCCTCAATCGCCTCTATACTACCATTTTCCCACCATACCTACTACTTCTTCCTGCCCTGCCCAACTTATATGATGCCCAACTACTTTATTATTTATGCCTACTCTTCTCACTACTTGAATCTGCCTATATCATTTAAGCTATATATTATACTTGAATCTGCCTATATCATTTAAGCTATATATAATAAAATTATTAACTATCAATTCTATAACACAAAATATATTTAAAAATTACCATGCCTTTACTTCTTTTGTCACTTTCCATCTGTTCTCTTTGCACCTGGAATTGACTAAAAATCTTTACTAGTAAATTGATAATACAAAGTATAACAGAAAGCCAAAGCAAAGTATGATTTTCTCTCTTTTAAATATTTACTTGCGTTTGAATCTCACTCAATGTAAGTTATGTTAACACATGAACTTACCGGTTGGCAAAATTTATAATTGTATAAATACAAGGCGCATGCCAACACGGCAATATTAATGACTTATTACATAATATTTAGGTTATTCATGCTCACAGAAATGGATACCAAAATTTCCTTTTGCAATGATCAAATAATTCACAACTATTATACTACATAAATATATATTTTATTTTCACTGCTGTTTTGAAATCAGCAAGATATATCCTTATATTTATCTCTTTGCAATAATCTGCAACAGCTATAAAATTTATTTCACATAAATAAACCTTATGTATACATAAAATAGTGTTTAAGTTGACTTATGTTACAATCCAGCAAAATGAAGCTAAGAAAATATTATGACAATATGCAAGTTATACAACATGGATTGACATATTTAGAATAAAACAATTTATATCATGAATAGTTATTATTTATTACAAACTAACAACGCATGACTAACCTAAGTTTGAATATAGGAATTTAACTCAATTATCTATATCATTTCCAAGAAGCATGAGGCTATCATAAAATGTCAAAATTAATATTCTTCCCAGTAATTTATATTTATCAATATCAACTTTCACTTTCGCTTGCATAAGAATATGTAAACCATTAAAGCATTTTGCCAACTACATCTGGCTGCTTGGTGTTACATAAAAGGTCTTCACCTGCTTCGAGGTTACTCTAATAATAAGAAATGAACATTTAAAATATCAACTAGCAAACAACTTTTCTTTTGCTAGCATGAGAACATGTAAACCATTTAAGCATTTTGCCAACTACATCTGGCTGCTTGGTATTACATAAAAGGGTCTTCACCTGCTTTGAGGTTACTCTAAGAATCAATGTCATTGAAGCGTAATGTCCACTACATCGGACCGCTTGACATAGAATTCTATTTTTAAGGTCTTCACCTGCTTTGAGGCTACTAATAATAGGAAACGAACATTTTAAATACTTGCTAGCAAGCAATACTTTTATATTAAAGTTTTTAACATAATATCGATATTGGATACTTCTAAATATCAAAACTGAGATATACACTACTTAATTCTGATAAAGAAAAAAATATTTCTTTCATCCATAATTCTGTGCTTAGCGTTTCAAAGAACAAGTTTAAAAATTTAAGAGAGAAAATCACAAATTTAACGATAATTAAGTTTATAATCAGTTATAAAATAAATAAAGATTACATTCTGATTAGAATTAAAATTTAGGAAAGAAATGAAGTGAGGAGAATTAAGAGTTCATTCTTCGGCAAAACGGATTACCTTTAGAAATTATGGTGGCCACTTATAATAACGTATACGAAGTTTAGCAAGGTACAATATTAATAAAATAATGATAGGCATCTTCCAATATTCTTTACAATTAAACATAAAACAGTTTTCAAGTAGCGATGGCATGGCAGGGAAGCAGAACAAAGGCGATTTAAGATCAGGGAAGCAAATTCCTTTTACTCACAGTCCATTTTATTTCCACTCTCTACACAAATACCAGAGAGAAGAGTGATTTGAACTCCTTCCGTGCATTCCTATAACTCCTGCTCCTCCTATACTTGAAATTTAGCAATATTGGAAGATGTAAACAATATGTTCCAGAAAGCAGATTATTTAAACGTATTTTTAAAATTGCAAATAACTTTAAAATATGATTTTTGGTTTGACTTGAAATGAGAATGACATTTTTAAATTGTAATAATACTTTTTAGAATTTCTGGCATTGCTTTAGCTCTACATTAATTGTATTCATTTTTATATCTGTAATACATATACGCACATACTCAATTATCTACGTGAAGGGAATTTACAAGCTTGAAAATAAAATATACTTAAGCTAAAATAATAATTCAACTGGTTACACATAACCTTTTCTTAAATAAACAGGGTGGAAGTGATATGTGTATATGTGTGTGCTTAACATTCCTGGATGACCAAATAAACATATAAACAGGTTCAAACCCTACTTTAAAGGTATGTAATGTCACCAGGCAGTGAAGTTAAATATGTACTACAGATTTACCACTACACAACAAAGCTGAAGGAGAGAGTTATCATTCTCTCTTTTGTTGGCATTACATCCCATTTCAATTACAGATTTTTTTTAAAGAGTTATGTTTATTTATTATTACATTTAACTAATATTTAGATATATTGCTGAATTGCTTAAGATTAACAAAGTCTAAGTTTACTTAAATACTCAGAAATAATAAAAAAAAATAATGCAAAAATTTTTTGTCAGGAAAAACTGAGGAGGGTATAAAAAGATTTCTCACAGCAATTGCCCAAAAAGAAAATAACCTTCTTAAGGAATTTTTCTTTCTTGAAAATAAACCGAAGTTAATAAAAGAAATAGAAAAACTGCAGTCAATTTCACAATATTTTTCAAAGCTTTGTATCCATTTCTACAACCTTGAGGTATTTTTAATATACCAGAAGGCTTGTGCATAAAATTCCCATCTAGTGCCTACTCATCCAATATCCCCAGACTAGTTTCTGGTTTGTCACCTTCATCAGTGAAGAGCCTTGGATCTGAGAGCACTGCATCTAGATCTTAGGATCTAATGCAACCCTCCTGCAGCCACCTTTTATCTCTACTTAACTACAAAACTATGAGAATGAAATTGAAAACACAATAATATTTTCAATCTAAGCTCAACAGCTTATATAATCATATATAAGCACTAGATGGGAATTTTATGCACATGCCTTCAGGCATCCATTGATTACTCTGGTTGGCACAGGGTGGCACTACTGTATGGATAGTTTTGCCTGTTTAATAACAGTTATGTGCTAGCATAAGAGATGGCGATCTTGTGATGTTTAGTGGTTTAATCCTATTTTTCTTGTCCACCCTCTCTTCTTCTTAACTCTCTTTAAAATTTTTAATATTTTCTTCATAATTCCAGTTTTTTTAAATGTTCATCAAATAAAGTTCATGTATATATAATTTTTAAAGCTATTTTTTAAAAGAAAATACAATAATTAATTGCCTAATTAAAAAGTAGTAAATATTTATTTTATTTATTAAATGTTGATGTAATTGTTATTACATCATCTCAAAATGCTAGCATTTATATAAGTGTAATAAATTAAAAATTATTTCACTTAATTGTTTTAAATGAATTTACATTTAAATCAGAACTAAAATTCTAGAGTAATTAGAGATTGCATTGTTTGATTAGTTGATGGCTTTTTACTCGTTGATATCTTTATTCAACAATAATGAAATCATCTGATTTCTTTCACACTGATTTAATTAACTAAAAGTAAAAATAATGATTTTTTAAAAAAAAAAAACAAACATCAATCTTTATTTGAGGTAAGTAGTGTTGTTTACAAATACAATTATATGACTAGAGTAAAAGGTATAACATATTTCTTTCTATTCTGTATTTAGTCATGTGTTTTTTTTTAAATTAAATCAGCAGCATATATTAATTTTTTTAGCTAAACAACTTGGGATTATAAGCTTTTGGAAATGTGATATTGATAAAAAAAAATAACTTTCTTATTTTTATTTTAAATAAGCTTATTAGTCAAAGTTATTCCTGAATCGATTCTCAGCAGAGTAATATAAATAAAATAATAATAAAAACCCGTGTTTAGATTTTCCTGAGCAATTACCGTCCACTTATTTACTTATTCATAAATTATAGACAAAAGCTTTTTTTAACATGATAATATCTTAGATGTAACAATAATACCGTAGTTATATTTAGCGAATCTAAATTTGAACATTGATCCCTATGATTAGCTGTCCAAAAATCAATAACATAAATAATGGAATGATTTTAAAATAATAGTGAAAAGCATTTTTTAAAGTATAATTTATATTACAATTTTAATTCAAACATTAGCAAAATTCTAAAATTGCAAATCAGGAAAATCTAATATATATATATATATTATTAGCGCAAGTTTATGGTACTTCTTTTGACGACTAAACATGTCACTGGATCATATTTATATCAACATGATGAGCTATCTATTTAATTAAAATTAATCAAATCTCAAACTTTCTTGATAATGTATAATTGAAATTAATATTGATGATGATTAAATTAAGCCACTTATGTGTAACTGCTTTATATAAAATATGTTATATTTTTTGATTATCAAATATCAAATCGTTTTTTCAAAGGATCAACTTAACCTTCATTCACAAGTATTTATTTTGTATAAATGAAGTTCGAATTATGTTAACTCTAACATTGAGCTCTGTTTTCTTTGCACAAAGAACACTTATGAATACACTACCCTCTAGCAACATCATCCTAGTTTTTTCAGATAATACCTAACATTGTCCTAATTTAGAAGATGATTTCTCGCGATCTCTAGTGAATTATTATGCACAGATTCGAAAGAAAAGCAATAAATTAAAAACAGTACAGATAACTAAATAAGTTAAATGATAAAAATAAATTTGATTGATGAGAAATAAAATTACATATTTTTATTTAATAATTGTAATACTTTTTTAAAGCACTTATATTGAAAAAAAAAACCCAGCAAAGAGGATTGTTAAAATTCATACAAGCTTTAATCTCCCATTTATTTATAAAAAATTTCTCTCTAATATATTCACATTCTTTAATAATATTATTAGTTTATTGGTAAAATAATAAAGTAATAAATAAAAAGAAAAAAATTGATGAGTATAAGTAATTTCTATATAAAATATTTATGCTGTACAGGAAAGCAGTCAACACTTATTGATATTGTCTAAGTATTGACAGCTTTACTGTATTTACATTAATATCTCTCTAGCCTTGATAATTATTAACTTTAATATATATATATATAGTAACTGAAAAAAAATATAAATAACATATGCTAATATTCATTCAATCCCAGTTGGTGGTTCATTTGTAGCTAAATGACATTACGACATATATATCTGAATATGCATATGCTATGACAGCTGCTATAATTGGTAATTAATAAATAGGTGATGAAATGAATTTACTATGATAGCTGACATAATTTATAAGTTATATAAGGAAGACGCTAATCTATGAATAAGAATATGGAAATATATATCATATTTTAGTTGGGCGTCCATTTATAACTAATTAAATATAACACCATAGCCCATTTGCAACTATCATAAACATTAATCCAGTCACTCTAGTAATGAAATAAATAAATTATCCTATTTCTCAACACACACATATATAAGGCCATTCAAAGGGACTTGATCACTTTTATTCAACTTAGTTAAGTCCATGTGTTTTCCACAGGTGTCAACTAGATTGTCGTAAACATAGATAAATAATATCTGTCCATAGTGTACTGGGTTCAAACCCATTTGGTACTTTTTTACTACACATGGTTTAGATGACTAACAAAAAATGACATTCTTATATTCTATCCATGCCAATAGAATTATAAGATCCCAATACCAGAAAATTTATATATCCAAAACTCCTATAGATATTACTATCTCAGTTAACATATATTGATGTACAAATGCATGAATGCACTTACTAATGGCTTACAAATACACATAGTGAAAACCATTACTTAGTTATATGACCATTAAACTAGTTACTTAATTTACTTATTCATTGAAATATAATGATGATGATGATGATTCTCTCCACAGCTTTTATAATGAACTCATAGCAACAAATCTATCTTTATAAACATATAGGCACTTTCTTAAAATCATCTTATGTTAAACTGAGATTTAATTATAACACTCACTAGCATTTCTATACATTTATGGTTACTTACTCAAAATACTTTTATAGTTAAAACTATGATTCAATCATCAACATTTATCAGTGATGATGAATGATCATCACAAATCTCACCACATGATATTTAGATTTTGATAAATTCCTATTTACTAATATTAATTACATTTAATATTGGATTTAATGATTATTATTTATTCAGAGATAATGGTGATCATAACTCTTGGGCACAGCATAATTTTAGCTTTTTATTATTAATATATAACTACTCAAAAAAACTTGGTTATATGTTAAGCATAATCCTTAAACATCCTTATATGTAAATCAATATCCTACACTTAACATTTACAGGTTATGATGATCAATTAAAATGATAGAATCAAGAGAAGAAAAAATATAACAATATTAATAATAATAACTTGGAAAACAGTATAATTATATTTATTAACACTCTTCCTTTTTTATAAATTAAATATACAATTGATTCAATTAAATATATAATTAAACAAAATATCTTAATACTATATGTGTAACCAACTAATTTTTATATATCTGCTCATGTTACTACAAATTTTGAAATAAGTTAGCTTAAACTGACATAATAAAATATTCTATTGAATGCTTATTCAAGATTTTCCCTACTTATTACATATCATAAAGATAAATTTCATTCATGTAATGTGTGTGTTTTTTCATTACTTTCTCTACATATGTGAAACCCTGCTCTTCAATTTTCTATATTTAAATTAACTATGCGTAACCTATTTTTGACAGGTTGGAATAAGCAGTCACCCACCCACACACCCTGTGATATATTAACATATATATATATTTAAAATCTGTACCCCTATATTATGAATTAATACATAAATCACATATATAAAAAATATTATTGCAACCTTGAGCAAAAAAATAAATTATATCAAATTTAATATGCAAAAATAAATAATAATAATAAAAAAACATTATAAAGCATATATTTATAGGTTGATTAATTATCTAAATGAATAAAGAACAACAATAAAAAACATTTTAGTATCACAATATATAGTAAAAAAAATCAAAAATAATGAAAAGCTAAGTTTAATGAATTTAAACTGTGTGTCTGTAGTGTTATGTGGTATTGAGAATTAACACAATCAATAAACAAACTCTTAATGTTTATGTATAAAAAAAGAAAAAAATGCTCAACTGTTGAAATTAAAATTTACTTTTAATAAGTATATAAGAAAAATTTGTTAATTAAATTTCAAAGTTACCTGTTCCATTTTTCAGTTCTTATTAATGTCCCAGATTTAAATATCAGACTGTTCTCCCAATTTATAGCTTCAACTGGTTGGTTTACTTGTTCCTACTATTTTAAAAAATAGTGCAGATACTTTAGATAAATATGAACTGGTTGGTTTGCTTGTTCTTACTGTTTTAAAAAAAAGTTATTGCAGACACTTTTAGATAAATGTGAAGAAAACTTAAAATATTGATTCATAGATTAATCAAATTGGTTGCATGGCTTTTATACATCTTCTTCCTTCTTTTCTTTTTTTCTCTTCTCCCTCCCTTCAAAGATGATGATCTTTTAATAGGTCAGGAGACAAAAATAAGTCTCTCAGATAGCCTATGTGGTTGGTTTGAATTTGGCCATTTTTTAGTTATTATAGACCTGTATATGTGTCCACAGATAGCTTGGTGAATTTAACCCATGGATTCCAGGTACCAAGGAATAGAATGGCAAAAAATTAGCATATCTTAATTATGTGGTGAAATTATTTATATGGCCACACATCTTTTATGCTGATTTTAAAGCAAGAGTCATATTTTCTTCTTTACTTTTTTTTAAAGAGAAAAAAAATCAATAGCTCATTCCAAGCTTTAAAAAAAAACAGATGAAAAACTGCTGCCAACTGCCTTTTACTACCAAAAGAAAACTTTAACTTTTTAACTGCCCATCTCTTTAGCTTTTTAAAAAAAAAACAGAATCTCTTAGCTTTAAAAATAAAAACTGCATTAAAACTGAATATTCTGCTCAAAAAAACTGTTAACTTTAATTGCCCATCTTTTTAAAGTTTAAAAACAACTGATTCTCTTTTTTTTTAACTTCAACAACTGCCTTTATTAATATTGTTCCCCTCTTTTTATATTCCAAATTTTTGATCAAAGAAAAAAAAAATCTCCTCTTACCAATAGCTGTCATTTTGGAGATAGCAATCAAATTTTCACGAGTTGATGGTTCTTAGCAATTAATAAGAAGATTAATAATTATATTTATTCCATCAAAGCATTTCTTCCTTCTCTAGACATCTAAGATCCCGATAACACAAAACAATAAATCTTGCAATCTATAGTCCATCTATAGTCAATAAAGATTTGTGCAAAAATGTTTTTATGTTTAAAACAGCAGTACTCTTATCACACTACTTTCATCATACATGTGCATTTTTATCTATTAATCTACTGATCATATTTTACACCTTCCTTTCCAGTCTGTTTTATTTTAACAAAAGCTAAAGCTCAATAATTAAATGCTTTATTTAACAAAAAAATAATAGATCAATATATTAAATATTATTTCTTGCAACCTTATATTTATTACTGCTTATTAATCTATCATCTATAAACTATATATAATACATGCACACATAAATCTCTATATAAAAGATTTTTTTTAAATGAAAGAATATATATATATATATATATATATGGGATTGAGATATATGTATATATATATATAGAGAGAGAGCTAGTAATATTATTATTCGATGTCTCTATTTTTTCAAAGCAATATACATAATTATATAATTGAATATTTATAAATACAGTAATTAGATAATTAAAAATTTTACCCACTTAGAAGCACTTTCAATTATCCTAGTAATCTTTGTCAACTAACACTTTAAAAGGCTAATCTTCCCACAATTCTATGATCTTAATGTTTATTGCCTGCCTGTTAAGGAAGTTATGTTTCTATTTGTATATTAGCATAGCTTTCTTTATTTTCCTTTTATTGTTATTTTTTCAATTTGCAATAATTTTACATTATTAAAATTGAAGTCAAAACTATAAATACATGATTTATTATGGTCATAAAAACAGATGCTGAAATATTATTATCTACTTTACAATTTTATTTCAATTCTGAACCCAATTTAATAACAGCCAGTGCTCTTTAGTTCTTTTTTCTATCATAATATCAATTCACCTATATATACACTACCACACCTACAGATCCATTTATAAATGACACATTTTTTATTTATAAATGAGGTTTATCTTTAAAGTCATATATTAATTTGGTTAATGTAGGAGGTGTGTAAAATACAATATTATATATATCTTTATAAATATTCCTTATAAAATTTATTTGATCATTCAAAATATATGGTATTGATATCCATATATTTTTATTAGCAAGAGAATTAATATTATTATTAAAATTGTTATTCTTATATTTATATTAAAATCTCTAATAACATTATATATATATAACCCGTCCCGCCACAAAACACCCCCCGAGCCCCGTGCACCGTTCCTTCGCCGAAAAACACGCAAATTCCACAATCGCTTCCCCCAGTGGGGAAGTTTGGCGAACAGCGCGGGGCGTCGGGGTAGCAGAGAGACAAAAAGGTTAGATAAATTTTTAATAAATTATTGAAAGCTGAAAAATTTTCGGGTAAAACCTCATGTTTTATAATAAATGCGCAGTCATCATAATCGTTTGTACGTTACAAACCTGCAATTTTACGTGTTTAAAGGTGCAGGTTGTAGGAACGAGTAATTGGAGCCAAATATTTAACACTTTGTTGTTTTGTTCAAACGAGTAAGGGGGCAAAAAATAATATAATAGCGTGTTGGGCATGCGTTCAAGCTCCCCCATCCGGCCACCATTTTTCCCAACGGTGGAGTTTTTCCCACGGGAAAACAGAAGCCACGGGGGTGCCAGAAGGGTTTTAAAAGTTATAAACTTTCCTCCACCGTCCGTAAACTATTCAAAAAAGAAACAAGATCGGAGTATAATTAATTAAATTTACTCTGAAACTACCCATTGTTGGAAGGTATAATAAATTTTATTCTTTCGTATAATATATAACAAAAGATTTAATAAAATTTTAGACTTTGTTTTGAGTTTGGGTATAGATTAAAATATCATGACAAAAAAGAAACTAAAATACTTGATATTTCTCACTCAACATTTTAATTGTAGAAATTTTTAAAATGAATATAATAATATTGAGATACTTACGCTTAACAGGGAAATTTGGCCTGTGAAAATAAGTATAATAATATTCCACAGTAGGCCAATATAATATTATCCAAGCAGAGCCCTATGGAGAATTATTAGTGCTTTTCAAGAAAGAATCTCTTTGATTAAGTTAAATATAAATCGGGGAAGAAAAAATAAAATTTTGCAGGTTTGTATGTCAGTTTGTCCTTTATGATATTTGAAAATTAAATTTAGAAATTTTTTATTATAAATCCGCCCCCCCGTTTGGCTTTTCCTTTCTTTCTTTTTTAACCAATATAAATCATGGGGATGAACGGATGTTTATTTATATTTCCTTTCAAAAAAATAATTTTTGCTTTTTTTTGGGGGGGGGGTTTGCTATTGGGTGGTTTTTTTCCTTTGTTTTGTTCTCTTTTTAGGCCTCCCTTTTTTTGTTCCCGGCGGTTTTTCCTTTTCTCCTTTGGCCTCACTTTTTTCAGTGCCCGCTTGCTTTTCTTGGGGCGGCTTAATAGTTTTTTTCTTGGTGTGTTTGTTGTCTCTTTTTGTGTGTTATTCCTCCTGTTCTCTTTCCCTTCTTTTTAAGGGCTTTTCTACTTTGTAGGGGGTTTTCTATCCCTTTCTTTTTTTTTTTCGTATCCTTGCCCTTTTGGGTTTATTTTATTCCTTTCTCTTTTGGTTTTTCTTCTTTTTTCTTTTCCTTTGTATTCCCCTTTTTTTTGCCTTCTCTTTTCTCCCTTCTTTTCTTCTTTTTCCCCCTTCTTTTTCTTCTTCTTTTGTTCCTCTTCCCCCCCCTTCTTCCCCCCCTTTCTCTCTCTCCCGACTCTCGTTTTTTCTTTCATTTTTTTATCGGTTTTTAATTTGTCTTTTTTTCTCCCTTTTTTTTTGCTTCTTTTTTTTTTTTTTTTTTTTTTTTTTAGTGTTTTTTTTTTTTTTTTTTTTTCTATTCCTTCTCTTCTTTTTTTTTTGTTTTTTGTCTTTTTTTATAATATATATATATGATATGATATTATCTAAAATTTTTCCTCCTAAAATTTTATCTCTCCTATATATATATATATATATATATATATATATATATATATCTTTTTTTTACCCTGTCCCCCCCATCGTATCCCCCATTTTCTTTTTAAATCCCTATCTTTTTATTTTTGCTTTTTTTTTTTTTTTCTACTTTTTATTGAATTTCTCTTTGTAAAAACCAATTCAATTTTACAAAATTTTAAGGATATAAGGTAGTTGAGGGTATTTAATTTAGATTTTTATATCAGTTAAGTGATGGATGGAAATTTTAACTTGTTGTTTTTTTGTTACTGTATAATAAAAATATAGGTACTAAGGGGTACAACCCCATAAATTTAGTTTTTTTTCCCATCGAGAAAAGAGGATATGGGGTGGTGGTTTTAAAGTTATATAAACTTTTTCTCGATTTTTAAGTGTATACTATTCAATAAAAATGAGAAATAAAGATCGCAAAAGTAATAATTAATTAAATTTACTCTGAAACATAACTCCAGATTGTTGGAAGGTATATAATTATTATTCTTATGTATAATATATAAAAAGATTATAATAAAATTTTAGATATTTTAAGTATTTGAGATTTGGAGTATAGATTAAAATATATGAAAGTAAAAGAAAAATAAAAATACTTGAATATTTCTCAACTAAATAAATGGATTTTTAATTGATAAAGAAAATTACTTTAAAATGAATATAATAAATATTATGAGATACTTTACAGCTTTAAAGAGTTGAGAAATATATTATTGGCATCGTTTTGTTTGTAAAATAAGTAATAGTAAAAATATAAATGTATTCAAAATGGATTATTAGTAGGAAATATTATAATTATCATCTAAAGACTAAAAATATTAAGAAGAAATTTACTGAGTTTTAGTGTAATTTTCAGCAGGAAAGAAGAAATTTAATGAATTATTTGATTAAAGATTAAATATAAAATTATTACTGAGAGGAAGTTAAAAAGTTCATTAAAATAATTCTTTTTTCGGTTTTTTTTTGGTGATATGTATAAGAAGCGATTTGATTTCTTAAACGGATGGTTAATTTAAATGTGTGAATTTGGAGACTGGAAGCGAAAACATTACAGATCAAGGGTAAAAGATTTAAATTGGAGAACAGGAATCACTTCTTGACTTACATCATGATTTAGTTTACGCAACCTTAATAACGGTTGAAGTGATTTCTCTGGAACAACTACTTTGCTGTAGCTTGAGCGATCTAACAAGAAGTAAAGTTAGAGTGTCTCTATATATTTAAGATTATTGACTTTTGCTAGTTTTTTTTAACTTCCTTTGATTTGCCTCCAGAATATCTAATTTGCTATAAATAGCATTTGTTTTTATAAGTGTTCTAGTTTCTCATTTATTTTTAAATTTAATACATGATTCTAAATTGCAAAAAATTACATGAATTGTGAATACAAAAATATACTTTCATTATCTTAATTTATTGAAGTAATTAATTATTCATACATTTGTTCAAGTAAGATTTTGATTAAAAATACTGATCAAAGAATGTACTTTTGATAGCATTTTTAAATGATTTATAATTTGAAAATTAAAATTTAAAGAAAATATACAGAATTGAAACTTTTAAATTGAGCTAATAAAATCCACAAAAAGATATTATTCACATGATTTGTGAATTTATCTCATATTTTTAATTAAATTCTTTTTAAAAAAAAAAATAAATAACTTAAAATCTATTAGTTGGAATAGAAAAGTCTCATGGTAAATAGTGGTTTAGAATTAGTCTTAAATGAAATCATGAAAAAGATATTCTTATCGTCTTCAATATATATATATATGATTGTAATTGTAGCCAACATTTAACAATTCATTCGAATATATTTCACGATTTTTGCCTTCATCCAATGAATATTTGCAAAGACTATTATTTCTAAATAAGAAGGAGTTCAATCAATTGTGCTAATGTCACACAAAATAGCAGGTTTGAAGTCTTTTTATTTAGAAATAATAGTATTTGCAAATATTTATTGGATAAAGGCAAAATTTTGAAATATATTCGAATGAATTGTTAAATGTTGGCTACAATTATAATCATATATATATACTTTATAATGTTATTAGAGATTTTAATGCAAAATATAAGAATAACAATTTTAATAATAATATAGATTCCCCTGCTAATAAAAATTATAGATATCAATACCATATATTTCGGATGATCAAGTGAATTTTATAAGGAATATTTATAAAAGTATATGTGATATTGCATTTTACATACCTCCTACATTAAACAAATTAATAAATAACTATAAAAATAAAACCTCATTTATAAATAAAAAAGTGGCTTTTATGAATGTATATGTAGGTGTGGTGGTGGATATATAGGTGAATCAAGATGTATGTTGGAAAAAAGAACTAAAGTGCACTTGCTATTATTAAAACAGGTTCAAAAATCAAAACAAAATTGTAAAGTAGATAAAAAAATTTCAGCATGTTTTTTACGACCATAATAAGTCATGTGTTTATGGTTTTGACTTCAATTTTAATAATGTAAAAATATTGCAAATTAAAAAAAATAACAATAAAAGGAAAATAAAGGAAGCTATGCTAATATACAAATACAAACATGACTTAATTAACAGACAGGCAGAAAGCATTAAGATCACGGAATTGTGGAAAGGTTAGCCTTTCAAAATGTTAGTATTCAATTATATATATATATAGATAGATAGATAGATAGATAGATAGATAGATAGATAGATAGATAGATAGATAGATAGATAGATAGATAGATAGATAGATAGATAGATAGATAGATAGATAGATAGATAGATAGATAGATAAATAGATAGATATATAGATAGATCAAAAAAAATTTTTAAAAAGATTATTGAGGCCTCTTATTTACATGTATACCAAATTAAAAGGTCTTATGACTTCTTTAATAATTCAGTAAGCTTACTATGAAAGATGTACTTATATTCACTCATTGGCAACATGAAAAGATATTTAAGTAATCATGTCTTTATTTTCATTTGAGATTAGGTTCATGTCTTTTGAGTGATTAGTTTTGTCTTCTCTATCAGTAATTTTCTTCAATAGATAAATTATATAAATGTGGGAAATAAAAAACAGATCTGTTGAGGACAAAAAATGCTACATCCTATATTATTACCATTTCTGGACTTATTGCAGGCATTTTTCACAGATAGAAGGGCTACCATATTTGGGCTTCAGGTGAGTAAAGTTCAGTACATTTAAAACATAGTATTTATCATTTCCAACACCTAAAAATTTACCATTATAGCTGTATATAAATTAGCTATTGAAAAGTTCTTTAAGAACTATATTCTTTAAAGACTTGTAATGATCACAGACTTAATGTGGATGAGAGCAACTGCTATAAGTATAAATCTTCTCAGGTTTTTACAGCTTCCTTTACTTGATTGGCTACATAATACTTTTGCTGTGCACATTGACTCTCAGCTCATACCTTTTTGTCTCTTCTTTAACTATCCAGAATATATAACTATTACCAATGCACAATGAGAATATTCACATCATTCTTAGCTTGTTTTCTTTCTTGCTGGTTTCTTTCTTTGTTTTTGCTTTACATTATTTGGTAATTAGTGCTAATCAGTCATTTTTCATTTTTTGTTTTAATTTTAATTAAATTTGGCAATTAATATTAATATATAAATCCTTACTTTCATTGAAAATAATTTTAAGTTTCCTCAGAAAATAGGACTCTAATATTAACATTATCCCAAGTAATAACTTGCAGTATTTTACAAAAATTAGATTTTAATGTAAGCTTTTATTGATGCTGAATTTGATAAAAAAAATTAATGGATTTTGAAGAATACTTTTAAAAGATTTTTTGCTTGATTACAAAGTATTTTTGCTTACTTTCACTCATTAATTGGTTCATTATTATAAAGAAATACACATGCACACTTTCAATTTATTTATTTATGTTTTATTTTTAGAAATAGAAGTTAATAAACTTGACTGTAATATAAAAAAAAAAATTGTGTCTATTATGCCTTTATCTGTAAAAAATAACTTGGTGTTAAAATCTTTTAAAATATTGTAATTTTTGTAAAAAAAAATGTCATATTTTAAAGCTGTATTTGATAGAGTTTTCATAAATCTATCTTTATTCATTTACATTAAAATGAATTCATTAATTTTTAGTATGATTTATATTTAAATATTTGTGATGACATTTATGGTACATTGTTATATTTGCATGACTGTTTTTAAATACATAAAAAGGTCAACTGTGCTTTTTTAGAATAATATTTACTTAAAGAAATAAATTGAAAGGAAATCATGTCCAATTTATTCAGTTTTAGTATAAAATAAAAATTTTATAAGTACAGAAAGATTGAGCATTTTCAAAAAAAACTCACCAGATGAAACAACAGAAACTTCCAGAATGCATGAAGATCAATTAGTTGTTTTTAAATCCTTTTAAGTATAATTAAACTATTAAATAAAATTACAAAAAAATATTTCCAACTTTTGAAACTCATGTTTAAACTTAATTTGAATATTATAAATTTTTACTGATAAATCCATATTCACTTTCATCTCTTTTGTAAGAAGGTATAAATTGTTTATTTCTAACCCCTTCCTATGTTAATATTTAATGACAAGATAATACAATTGATTTTTTGATAATGTGCATACAGCTATTAAGATAACACAATTTTACAACTGATTACATTGCTTAAATCATTTTTAGAATAAATATATTACTAAAATTATTAACTTTATTTCATTTTATTTAAATTAGTACCCAGTTTTAACAAAGCATAAATTATCAATCAAGAGAATTTCCTCTTTTTATTACTTTTATTTTGTAATTTTAAAAATGTTTGATCAATTTTTCTAGTTGGATTTAAAATAGCTTGCAATATAGAACTATATCATAAGTTCATATTATATATATATATGACACAAAATTTGTCTTGTTTTTTATATATATTGTACCCTTCCCAGATGACCACCCACTAACAGGAAAAACTCTCCATACAGCACTGCCACTCAGTGTAAGCCAGAGTAATCAATGGATGTCAGAAGGCTTGCACATAAAATCTTTATCTAGTACCTACATCCAATATCCCCAGACTAGTTTTTAGCTTGTGTATTTCATCAGTGAGCAGCCTTGGATTGGAGAGCACTGCATCTAAATCTTAAGATCTAATGCAACTCTCCAGCAGTCATATTTTCTCTCTACTTAACTATAAAATTATGTGTAAAACTGAAAACACAATATTTTCAAACCAAGCTCATTAGCTTAGATAGTCACATAGGTCTGAACTCAGTTCAGTACCTGTACATTTTGGTGTTTTTGGTTCTTTAATAACCTTAGCTACCACTATCCTATTATGCAGGATTGGTATTAAACAATTAAATATCACATTCTCACCATTTCTTATGCATGCTCATAACCGTAATTAAAATAGGAAAACTCTCCATACAGTAGTGCCATTCAATGCAAGACAGAGTATTCAACAGATGCCAGAAGGCTTGTGCATAAAATTCCTATCTCTGGATTGCACTGAGTAGCATTATTGTGTAGAGAGTTTTGCCTGTTTTAATAACAGTTATAAAAAAGCATAAGAAATGGTGATCATGTGATGTTTGGTGGTTTAATACCAAACCTGTCTAATAGGATAGTGGTGTCTTTGATTATTAAAGAACCAAAGACACCAAAATGTATAAATACTGAAGTGATTTCAGACATATATGACTGTATAAGCTAATGAGATTGGATTGAAAATATTATTGTGTTTTCAATTTTGGACTCATAGTTTTCTAGTTAAGTAGAGATAAAAGGTGGCTGCTGGAGGGTTGCATTAGATCCTAAGATCTAGGTGCAGTGTTCTCAGATCCAAGGCTCCTCACTGAAGAAATTGACAAGCTAGATACTAGTCTAGGGATATTGGATGAGTAGACATTAGATAAGGATTTTATGAACAAGCCTTTTGGCATCCATTGATTACTCTGGCTGGCACTGAGTGGCACTACTGTATGGATAATTTTTCTTGTTTTAATAACACAAAATTATAATAATACACATCTATTTATTTGATGTCTAATATATTACATTAGTTTTAATAAATTATTAAATAATAAAGAATTACTAATTATCAGACTTGCTATTTAAATCATCCAGTAAGATATCCCTTTTTGATCATTAAGTATATACCAAAAGTATAACCTCAATGGCATAATAATATCACCAAACAATACTCCACTAGAATATTGATGATACTCCCATGACTCACAACTAAGATAAACAAATTACATTTACCATTAAAATCTAAATTAATTTAACTATAAGATTATATTATATTCATTTATCTAATAAAATAATTATAACTCTCATTTAGTAACACTTTATAACTTAATTAACATCTAAGGCAATTATTATTGCTTCTTAAAATAATAAATTAATTTACACAACTAACTGCAAAGAGGGATTTTAGTACATCTAGCTATATTTAAAAATAATAATTAAAATAGAAATATACTCATCAATTCTTCCTGTTTAAATCATTAACTACTTTTCTTATAAAATTTGACTAAAACTAAGTTAAAATTATGGACTAATAATGATCACAATTTACTATCATAATTTCTTATCATCATGTATTATAATATAATCATTTTGTTTTTTATATGGCATAATAATTATCAGTCTTCATTATAATCCTCAAGTAAAATAAATAAAATTTACATTATTTAATATTCTAAATTCAATATCAAATATCTTTAACAATCATAATATTTTTCTTATCTATTATTTTATTTTCATTATGTGCAATAATAACCCATATCTCTAATTATTATAATATAAATGTGGTTAGGATGATGCATAATAACTTGGAAATAAAAAAAAGAGACTTTCAATATTGTTAGTTTTAAAAAAACGTATAAATAATTTAGAATTAACAATAAAAAATACTTATAAGTTATAAATAATTTGAACTTTGCTTTAAAATTATTTACAATTAGTATATAGAATCTTTGACACAACTCTGTGAATATTAAGATACTCCTTAATATTTCCATATAAAATATCAACTACATAAACAACTTAATTATCACATTCTAAATATTTCAAAATATATTTATTTTATCATTACTACCTTACCTTTAATTTTCTATAATATCAGGATATAATTATAATTCTATAACTTGTTATATATTTCTTTGATTATTATTAATTGTAAAATAAACATTCAATTATCAAAACATTCATTAAGATATAGTATGTTATATTATTAACAATAATATAAATCATTATCAGATGTCGTTAATCATTACATCTCTTATATCTTAAACATTTACTTTGTAATTTGATCTCTAAAATTTAATATAAAAATATTCATAAAATCTTTATGTTTATATTCTTTCAACATTTTATTTGTTCCACATTTAACTCTTTTTACATTATATTAATTATCTTGTCATCATTTGAAAGTTTATCTATCTACCATGGCTCAAATATACATTCCTAATATGATGAATATACCAGTGTGATTTTCATGATTATAAAGAATGGATATCTTATAAAACTATAGGAAATAATGATATCATGGACTATGTAATTTGAGGCCACATTTTCTTGGGTCTACCTTAATTTTTATTTTGTCTTTTCTTTTTAAGCTCTTACAGATTTGTGAAAAAATGCTACTATCCATGTACCACAAATATTCTAACTTACCTTAACTATGCTATACTTAATATTAATAACACATCCCTATCACTACAGGATTTCCCAATGAGACTACTTCCCTGAACAACTACTTTCTATTGAAGACTTTGTATAAATCTTAAACATTATAAATAAATATCATTCATCCTATCTTTAAATAATATCAAAACTTATTCTTAACATTTCATAATTTGAACATACCAAGAAGATTAAAATAAAAACAAACAATTAGGTTATGATATATAACTTATCATAAATAAACTAAGTTAATTACTTTTAATTTATTCAGAGATGAATTATACATACATAATCAATATACACATCATAAATACTATGCATATATATTTGACCTGATTTTTGGTTCAAATAATCCAATACCAATAAGTTATACTATAAATAATAACTTAAAGTTATCTTAATCATAATATTTTCATGATTATTATTGATGACATGCTGGTTGATAAAGCTTCATGGCATTATATAATTCAAAATAAAAAAAACCTTTTAATTTTCTTTTTATATATATATACCTAGAAACTCTAAAAATATTTAAATCTAAACTAATAACATATGAATAAAAATTATAAATAATTAATATTATCTTAAAAACTAGAGTTCATATACTAAAGTAATAAAACAAAAAGTTTTCTTCAATTCTTTGTGCTGAATATAAATCTTTTTGAATGGGAAATATAATTACTATGATGACCACCAATTGTTACTTGAACAGAAAGACATTTTTTGTGGTCTTCTCTCCCCTCCACACTTTCTCCATTCTTTAAAAAATACGAGAAACATGAAATCCTTGGGCATGGCATCACTAAGACAAATATACCCCATCTATATCATCATCAGGCCTACTCTTCTGTTTTTCATTATCTAGCACTATAGTCATATTTTATTTTATATATTTTTAAAGCCTGATGTTGCCAGCATGCAGATGGGTATCATTCTAGTTATATGACAATCATCTATTAATAATTATATATATTAATTTAATTAAGTAAATATTTCTATCTTTACCTTGCTTGATTATTCATTAATTAATAGTGCAATTATTATAAAAGATCCAACCTAGAAGTTATTGACATATAAAGCCTATAGTCCCTCTAATGTATGGAAGTTAGTGATAATTAAACTGCTTAATTGTTAATTAATTTTTATTTTAACCTGTAAGAAAATGCAGTATAATCTTAGGTTTAAATCTAGACATATGAACTTTTATATCTCTTTTGTTTCTTTAATTACTGCTACTAATAAATCTATATACGCACAACTCTTGCATGTGTGTTTTGATTTACCACCACAACTTTGTATAGTTTTAAGGGTCTCTTGTATTTCACTGATTTCAGCAGGATATAAAAAAGGGCATTTATGCTAACATCAGATGTGGTCATCTCATAAAAATTGACCTGTTTTCATAGGTAATGAGGTTTTACTTTGTATTGTTTGTTGTAATGTTTATATCAATGTTATTCACAGACAGCAAAGTAGTGATCATTTCTTAATTCCTGTGGTTAATTTTTGCTGACTATATAAATTTGTTCATTAAAACTTATTTAATCTTTTTATAAGAGTCAGATAAGCTAACCAAAGCAAGTAGAAAATAAGGTTATTTAAATAAAATGATAAACATATATATTAGAGAGCAAATAATTTATAATCTTATGACAGATTAATCAATAAAGTCTCTTCTTAGATAAAAAGCAACTTTACATAGAACATCCTAAATGCTTTAGTGTAATAATCTGACAATAGTATGCCTCACTCTCAACAGCAATTATATATTTAACAAAATACATGTGAAACGATTTTAAATCTCAAAATTCTGTACATAAGCATCAAGAAATGAAATAAATAGGATGCCCAATCAAACAACCTGCAGAACATTCATTAATGTTTTGAAAAATAGGAAAAAACTAAATAAACTATATATATTTGACTGTAATCTTGTTCCAAATTTAAAGCTATATCAGAATCATCGTTTGTATGTAACTCATTTGTGAATTTAAAAAATAATTTTAATAGGAACTGTTTTAAAATTATGGATAAAGTTTTAGTACACAAATTTATTATATATATTGTAATGTGATAAAAATGATGATGCTAGGAAAATAATCAAGATAATCTGAATTCTGAATAAAACCTAGCTATTTTGGTAATGGACTATTGATTATAATAAGGGCTGATAATATAAAAACTTTAGTATGTCTCAGAATTGAGACGTCATTCACAATAATATAGATCTAGCCTAAACATGGAGTGCCATTTTATAACAGCCCCAACGTTGATTTGACATTTTGTAACAATTGCCACTTGTACATGATCATCATAGGTTAGCATTAAATAGTTATTTTGTAACAATAATAATAATGGATCTTCTACCTCACTACCTCTCTACATTTGTTCAGTTAACATTTGGCATAAAGAAATGATCTTAAGATTTATAATATTTATCACAGAGCAAAACATGCATTAATGAATAGTAATTCTGTTAAAACCTATGTAAAATTATCTAGCTCAGTTATTGATCACACTAGGCAATAACAATATTTCCCATACATAATTATTTAGATTGTCCATGACACTCTCATAAAATACTAACAATACCTATTAAAATCTAATTTATCTACATAGTATTTAAAATGAAATGAAGCAAATGAGATTCCTTGTCTCAGACATCAACAAATCTATTCACTTTTCCAAACTAAACTGCAATGAACAGTGAAATTATATTTCATTGTCCTAAACAATGACCTATGCCTAAGAAATCTATTTGATTGATAATTGAATAAAACTAAATTTGAATCAATAAACAACAAAATTCCGATATACTCTACCAATATAATATTATTTATAGTAATGCAAAATTTACTTTAATATTTAATGACCTTTTATTTAAATTAACTAGTGTCTGAATAATTATAATTACATTTTGAGAATGTTTTCTAAACTACACAATATTTATAATGTTTAAATGAAATAAACATTTACTCAGTTTTATATCTATCCTAATAAAACATTAAATATATTATAAACATTTCATTTATACCCTACATTAGATTGACATGAAATTATTGTTTCAGCTATATTCTAAAATAAATATATTCCACAAGAATTTATTACCAAAATATTCTATTAGATACTTTTACATTATGTAGTACCCAATCACATTATATAAAATATATCATAGGTTTCTATTGAATATTTACTGACTTTGATCACTGATATTATTTCCCTACTTAAATCTCCAATCAATTTATTATAAAATTGATTTAATAACAATTAAACTATATATGATGATAATTGGCAGTTTTTCCAAGCCAGAGATAATATTCAGTTATATTAGTTAATGAAATTTATGATCTCCACTTCAGAGAAGTTTAAAAGTAATTAAGACAAATAATTTTGACTAATGACAGAACACAATCTATTAAGATTTTCATAACTCAACAAGATAAGCAAATAAATAATCAAAACTCTGAACTAATGAAATTATTTCTACCAGTCCTATTTATTGACTTAAATAAGCAAAGAAATATTTAATTGCAGTAATAAATATAATACTTGTGCCTGATTGAATCTAATAATAACAATAATAATGTATAAGAAAATATACATGTATATAAATCTATTTCATTTACCAAGATGGGTTTGATCTTGGATGAAATTTTAAGTACCAAAATTATCTTGTACATTCAAAAAAAATAATTAGAGATTCACTGGATTTTAAATCAACTCTAAATTTATCGGTTTATAATAAAAATTTATAACAGTAATAATAAAAATATAACATAACAAACAATCAAAGTTTGCAATAGATTAAAATCAATAAAGATAAGAAAAAAAATTATATTTATGAAATTCCAAAAAAATGTTGCATGACAATAATGCTATATATGAAATGAAAGAAGTGATTTTAAATATATTCCTGATATTTCAAATAGAATATACAATAATAATAAAAATGTGATCAAATAAAAATTGATCTCTATTTATTTAATAATGTAATTTCTCAATAATTAAGCAAACATAAAAAAGAAAATCTGTTATATTCAAACCCTTTTTATCTTAATATCCCCAAGTTAAATCTTGAATTAAAAAAAAATTAATATTTTAAAACAACAGGTCATATTAACTTATATCATCAGATAAGATTTAAATAATAAAAACAAAAATGAATCTCTCCAACCTTTTCATTGTGTGAATTCTATCATAGCCCATATATATACATACATGTAAAATAAATGAAATTTTCTTTCAAATTAAAACAAAATTGTAATTATAATTGAAATAATAAATTCAATGGTTTACAAACTATTATAAACAGTTCTTAAATCCACAGAAGTACTTTCGGTTAATTTCTTAAACCTGCATCAACTGCCATTAAATTAAAAAAAAATTGGAAGCAAACATTATCAATTTAAATTTAATGAATCTCATATTTTAATGTTAGCAACTTGTCAATTTCTTAAGCTGCTAACATTAAAATACGCGAGTCATGGGATTTGAATTGATGATGTTTGCTTCCGATTTTTTTGAATTTAATGGCAGTTGAGGCAGGTTTAAGAAATGAACTGAAAGTACTTCTGTGGATTTAAGGATTGTTTATAATAGTTTGTAAACCATTAAATTTATTGTTTCAATTATAATTACAATATATATATATATATATACTATTTACCTATATTTTTAAAACAAAATGTAAACACTCCTTTTCTTTTAACAATATATATATATATATATATAATAAATCATACCATTTAAGTAAAATTCTGTCTATTTTCATCCATTATCCACTGATCCATCATAGTTTATAGTTCTTTGTTTATGATTTTGATGTAGAGATGATTTTCTTTTAAGTAGAAAATGTGAGCATGAGTGGTAAATATAACGAATTCGAATCCAAGTATTTCATGTTTAAATCCTAATATCTTTTTTTAAGTATATAAATATCTAAGCTTCTAAAAACAGTAGATACTTAGTCAATGTAAAATTACACATTACTAGTATTATTTTCCTTTTTCATTGATAATAGGGTGTAAAGACAATTCTTTCAATGACACAATTCAGTTATATCCAAGTGAAGAACAAATATCAGCTTTTCTTTCCGATTTTTGAAAGTGAAGTTTAAATTGCTTAATATCACACATAAGTTGAGTTAATTGATCTTGTAAAATTCCATGATCTGAAACATGATATCTACAGACATTCAATGGGGTTTATAACCATCACAAATAAATAAATGAAATTCTAAATTTTAACAATGGAATAATTTTATATAGCTGACCTCCAATAAAGCACATTTTGATGGGTTTTTTTCTTTCACATTTTTGCTGTTTTCCCTGAAATTTCATCAGCAGGCTGCCACAATTGAACAGGAAGTAGTTAAAATGTTTATTCTTCCATATTTTTATAAATTAATCACTTAATAAAATTTAATAAATTTTTAAAGACGGATCTAAACATGTCTGTCTTAGGCAATGATAAAATTATAAGCACTCAAATTACAGCATCTTTATTCTATTTGTAAGATACTCTTGATGACATTACTGTTGTAACAATGACTGTTGAATATTACTGAAATTAACTCAATGGTATAAGAAATTGTTCAAGAAAATTTACCTCCAATTAATAAGTGAGATGGAGATTTTAAAATAATTGGATACAGGAAAAATAAAATACTGTTTTATAAGTTCAATATTATTTTTCACTTTAAACCAAAATAAAGAATTCCTATTATAATTCTAATACATTTTAAAGGATATAAATATTTTATATATGTTTTTAATAATAATTTTCCCCCAAATTAATTTATAATCAAATACATATGATCCATAAAACATTTAATTTTGTAATATGTGTTGCTATGGTGATTGTAATAACAGAAATTGAAATGGATAACACTTAATAATAATATTGATTTTATTCAAGTGATCTTTTATGATTCCACTTAATCATTTCCAAAATCTATTTATTTATTCATCTGTTTATATTTTTCTCTGAAATTGATCACAACAGATTTAGGACTCACTGCTAGACTTCATAGTAAACAATATTGTTATAGAGCATTAGGTTGCCATGGTTATTTAGTTAACACTATATTCAAAGACCTTCATTATCCATAGATCAAGTGAAATGAAAATTAAACAAAATCAACAATCCTCTTCATTTTTGTTTTAAATACTATGACTTATAGCATTAATCTGGATACTTACAATATTTATTATTATTCCATGCATCTATGGTGTGTTTTGTAAGCAGTATATAAGTTTTTGAGTGATGAATTAAATTTTCAAATAAAATAATTTATAATTACTGGTATTTAAAGAATAAACTAGTTGCTAGATAGATTATTGAAAGATCTTATAGTATTTAGCATAATAATTATTTTTATGCAAATTCATAATAGAACAAAAGAATGAAAGTGTAATAGTGAATAAAAAGAATCAAGATTTGTAAATAGCAAAACTGACTTGAAATTATGTTATTTTTTGAAGTTCATACTTATACAAATATTTTTTCCCATTATTATATATATATTTTAATGAAACAATGCATACTATGTATTTTTTCTTGCTTTTTACTTAAAATAATTTAAATTTTAATTCTATTTTTATTTTTTTAATATGTTTTTAAAAAGAAGCAATTAAATATTCACAAAGAGATTTTAAAATAGAAGTTATTACTTCCAACACAAATTATATGATTTCCAAGTTCTTTAATAAAATAGAAAATGAGACACCATGTCAGAAGGTTAATGTAGACATTTAGCTTTCAAAATTATTTCCAATTATATGAACAATAAAAGATATTAAATATAAAAAAGTGTTATTTTATTAAAGTTCACACATGCAGTAATAACTGTTAGTTTTTAATAATAGCCGCTGTCATATTTATACATTTATTGGGAAAAAATCTTTTTATACACAATGAAAATTACTAAACTTCTTTGAAAACATAGAAAATATTCAAAAAGAAAAATAAACAATTTTACAGTACTGAAGTACATAAA
Organism: Epiperipatus broadwayi; assembly: GCA_028023455.1. NCBI lineage: Eukaryota > Metazoa > Onychophora > Udeonychophora > Euonychophora > Peripatidae > Epiperipatus > Epiperipatus broadwayi. The sequence goes on from JAQFVV010006785.1 coordinate 143,035, forward strand.
AGATTTTAATATTAACTATGGACACAAACATATGTTTAATAAAATCAATGGATGATTTATGAGATTAAGTTTTTGAGTTAATTCCATATGCAGACAGTAAAAAAATCTCAGTTTGAATAATTGTCTGTTGTGTGCTTACCCTATCATTTTAGTGTTTGAATATCATATTTTCTCTTACATAACTGATTATGTGATGCTTTTTATTTATGATCAATAGTTGAACTTCTGAAATGTATTGTATTCATTAACTAATTTTTCAAGCCAACCCCCATTAATTGAAATCATCAACCTTGTCACCCCAAAATTGTGTATTTTGTACTAAATCTTTATGAAATATATATTAACACTTATCTGCCTAATTTAGATTTTGTGGATTCATTTTATTTTATTCAGCTAAAAATGGCACTATCAATATTATACTATAACATATATAGATATACAACTCTGTATTTAATCTCTTAAGTCATTCCAATAGCACTCAACTATGTTTAATTTCATTCATATATATTTTTGACAACAAAATGTAAACTTATTCAGATTTGAAGATTATGCATCTGAATTTTCAGCTAGTGATATGCATTAGGATATTTTCTTATGGTGTATTAAATATTTTCATGGATTATTATTGTAATAAAGAACAGAAATAAGGAGGTTATATCATGTAAAAAATAACTTTTACTTTTTGATGTTGCCAGGTAACTAGAAATTACTACAATCATCATGAGGCTAAACAATATTTCAACAAAAGAGCTATTATAAATTTAAAAAAAATGTTTAGCTCCAGGAAGATTGTCAGTTAGTAGTAATAATAGTTTCTGGCAACATCAAAAGACAAAAGTTATCTTCACTTACATGAATATAATTTCCTTATTACAGTTTTATGTATATAATTATATTTTTTAATGATTGTCTTTGTTTTCTTTTTTATGAAAATTCTAATAGCGGTCCTAGTAAAAATAAATAAATAAGTTACAATCTTTTAAGAAACTGTTTTTAAATTTGTGATATAGTTTCTAGTTATTTGTGTAGATTTTTGTAGTGACTTAATAATACAAAATTATCTCTAAACTCTGAACAATTTTAAATATTACCAACAATCTTTTTAGTGTTTATTTTGTGAGGTACTATATAATAATAAATCTGCAATATTACTAAGCTTTCTGGAACATTGATGAACTCTTTGTAAGTTAATTGAAGAAATATTGCTCTAGAGCTAAGCATGGCTGAAAAAAGGAATTTACTGTTCACTGAAAGGAAATTCCTTGATTTCTCTTGAAAGTCTTAAAGGAATCAAACAAGGTAAATTCCTAATGTCTTTTCAGTTGTTATTACTATGTGATTATTCATATAATATACAGACATGGATTGTTTTCTAACCAATATACATTATCCACCATGGTGATTTTATTGGATTTTTACTTTTGAGTTCAGAATCAGAAATACCATGGTCTTTCTTCTCAGTTGCCTTATAGCTCTTCACTGAAATATCAATTGAGTTTTCTTGAAGGCAGAATAAAAGTGTGTGTGAATGAATTTTTTCTTTCCTAATAAATATTTATAATCATGACAAACAAAAATATACCATGGCTCTTATTCCAAGGAATCTGTAAAGTTGCCATGTAAAGTTGCCAGCCAAGGCAGCATTTGGCATCTGAAGACAGAGAGTGCTAAGAATCTCAGGTTGCCATTTGATGATTACCTTTTATGTACTTACAATTGCAGATCACTTTCAATTAAAGCAAGGTTGCAAGAATTGAAAGAAGTATTGTTTTATGTTAAATGGAACATTAATGGATAATGTGAAGTTATAAGAAAAGGTGAGGAGACAATTGATTTAAAAAGTGACATATACAGGTATTACAAAGAGCCAAATATTGGAAGTACAAGTGGAGTAGGATTCATTATAAATTAAAAATGGAAGAACAATTGTGGAGATCGATAGTGTATTGAATGGAGTGGCAAAATTAGTTATTCAACCTAATAGCAGATATCAAATGCAGATATTCAGGTTTATGCTCCAACAAATTTTTATCATGATGAAGAAGCAGAGGGTTTTTATATGGATGTACAAAAAGCTTTTGATCAGACCAAAAATGTTTTTAAATTGTCATGGGTTACTTTAATAATGATAGAATTAGTAACACTTAAAATATGAAAGTGCTGTAGGTAAATTTGGTTATGGTGATAAAAATGAAATGAAAGAATATATACTTGTGTAGTTTTTGGAAAAAGTGAAATTTTATAATATGAATTCTTTTTTTGAAAAAAATGTTAAAAGGAAATGGACATAGAAATATCCAAATGAAGGTACAGCAGAAGTGGATTATGTTTTGACTAACAGAAAATATGTATTTCAAGATTGTAATGTTCTTAATATATACAACACAGGAATTGACCATCGATTAGTAAGATGTAAGATATATTGAAGCAGTCGGATCTGAGTTCGATCCTAGCTTCATGTTATTTACCCTAATACTAACTTTAAATTTCTGATGCAATGGGGCTTTATACGTTCAATCCACGCTAATTTCCATAATGAATAACTTGTTTCAAATACGTAGTAAAAATAATTAGTTTAGTTTAAATTGGATCAATTCTCTAAATAAATTCATGATAAAATGTTCATGAATTTACATATATTAAATTGCCTGGATTGTGCGTATATATGTTTGTAAATATTAAATATATATAATTGTTCGAAAGTTTCATTGCGTCGGGAATACTTGTTTTTTTACTTTAAAATAATTTGTAAAGTTTTGCGATTAAAAGCTACATTCCTTCCAAAGGCTTTCAAATTCTCAAAAACAACAGTAAAGTTTTATTAATAAAAGAAAAGATAAGAATTCAATTTTTAATTAAAATCATTTCAGACTTTAAGAATTCATTTTCTAATTAGGAAAGGAATTCAAAAATTAGTTTGAAAGCCTTATCGAAGGAATGTTTCTGAAAACAACTAATTATAAAAAAAAGAGATTGATAATAAAATGAGCGCTAGCCGGAGGCATCAGTGAACAGTAGATATATAGCCCTGAAAAGTAAAGAGAAAAGGCTAGCTTTGTTGTAGAGTAGTGCAGTGAACTCTGTGCGTATAAAAAATTAAATACATCATGATAGAGGGCTAGAACATCAGGAATCTGGCTACGGTTCCTAAAGTCCCAAGAAATCTTCACTGGAGCTGCTGAACCTTTTCCGGATCGATCATTCTGCTAAAATTATGGAGGCTACTAAAATGCTGTTCCAATAATCAATCAATGGTGCCTACGTTTTCAACAACTTGGAGGAGTAACTTAAGGACAAGCACGGAAGGGTAATATATTTGAATGAACGTTAAACTTTCTGGCCAGTTCGAACTTTATTTTACTCTCCTACTATTTAAGAGCTCTTTATTCTTTAATGTAACAATTTTTATAAAACCTTTTATTCATGCTACTGTAAATCTATCTCGTAATTCTTTAAATCTCTAGTCTTTAAACTTTTTCTTTTCTTACCTGGCGGTTCGTTTAATATATATATTAGTGTGCTTTATTAATGTCGTATTTAAAAATTATATGCCAATAATCTTTCGACTCAATGAGCTCCTTGATTCCATTTGCCTCACGCAAATAATATAACATTAATTTCAAATAGTAATTCTCGCCCATTAGAGCTAAATTTATAAGTTCTATTAATCATCGAGTCAAAGGAAAATATTACATGTTTACTATTTTTACATTTAGCTAATAATAAATTATTAGCTCAATTTTTCACCTATGTCCCCAGCTCCTATCTAAGTTATAAGTATTTATATATATTCACATAATGTTTATTGATTTCTTGTTCCACTAAAATATATTTATTCGAATATAACCTTAAATGTTTTATTTTCTTGTTGGGGGCATAGACATAGAATTCCAATATTGTGTAATTTCCATTGGCATATGATAAGGACCGCCACTCTTATTATATTTATAAATTCTTTTAAAGACTAGAGGTAACTAATGCAATCTATATTTTATTGAACAAAACAAATTATTATTATTATTAAATATTTTCTAACATACTTGGTTTCTTAGTTCATCATTCTTTTTATAATTATTTAAATGTTCATACCCGCTATCTGTGTTGGCAACCCGAACATACATATGATTTGATTTAAAAAGTATTCAAAGTAATTAATTATTAGATATTCGTGTCAGTGCAAGGGTCTCTAGTCCTCACCAACCGTTGAACTAGTTCTTGGCGCATAGCACTGTGCCGTCGATTTCTGCTATCTGAGCTGTTGAGTTGGGTTTGAATTCAGTTTTGGTTAAGCTGAGTTTGAATCCGATTTGACATTGGGGGTGGTGGGTTTCGACCGGTACATGGTTATGTTTTTGGCTGCCCAATCGTTGTGGCTCGACTTAATAAACCCCACACATGCCCTGTAGATAGAAATTATCGTTTTGGTTACTCAGATCTCAATAAATTAAATGTTTAAAGTGATATGCTTGTAGAATGTTTATATATTTGAAAAAGTTATGCGATTTATAAGGCATAACTGGAATGATTTAATAAATTAAAATATCACTTTCTAATTCTCTTCCTTATAATTAAATGTATTCAAGATTTTTTTTTAAAAAAAAAAACTGTTAGAATAATTATTTAAGTATATGTGTAATTAGTTATACGTGTACTATATATCCATATATATATTATACGTTTGTTTATACGCGTTCATGACAGTAAGAAAATTATCGTTAGCGAAGTAGCAAGAGCAGATCAAAGCATAGGGGTAAAATAAATGAAATATTTTGTCTGTGTCAAAATTAATTTTGTTCATCTCAGCTGTTATAATATAAAATATCTAATATGATATCATATAAAAGTCTTAATTTCAAAGTATTGCTTGCTAGCATATATATTAAATGTTCGCTCCGTATTTTTAGTAGTCTCAAAGTAGGCGAAGACCTTCAAACTGGGAATTATCTGTCAAGCGGTCCGATGCAGTGTGACATTACGCTTTAATGACAATAATTTCTAGAGTAACCTCAAAGCAGGTGAAGACCCTTTGTGTACACCAAGCAGCCAGATGCAGTTGGCAAAATGCTTAAATGGTTTGCACGCTTTCATGCTAGCAAGATTTAGAATAATATCACCAATAAAAGTTGCTTGTAATATTAATTTTGACATTTCTTTGTGTGTGAAAGCCTCATGCTTAGTAATATTTAAACTCCTATATTTAAACTCAGGTCATGAACGCGTTAGCTGTTATTAAATAATATTACTCATCATCAATTCAATTGTTTTATTAAAGGTTAAGTCAATCATATGTGGTTTGGGGGTCAATGGGTTATATCACATGCCCTATTGATTTCATTTTGCTCACTGGCGCCCATATAAATAAATTTGTCAGCAAATTTGATTGTCAGCACAGTAGTGGGTCAATCGCCATAATAAAAAAAAACCAAGTGTGTTCAATACAGAATGATTTGTTGTATCTGCTAATACATAATATTTGTATATCACTGTATAGTTTTTTTTTTTCAGACATGGGAGAACAGAACAGCTGAACAAAGGGAAAGTGAATAATGTTTTTTTCTTATCTTTAATATTTTTGAATACATGTCTCACTCAAAGAGTTAATATAAAGAGCTAACTAAGAAAACGTAGGTAAACAAAAAAAAAAAAAAGACAGATTACATAGATTGGGGAAATAGTGTGCAGCAGCTGGTGAAGATTAGGACAATGGACCTGTAGTCAGAGACCTAGTTAAAATTACTGAAGAAAAAAAATATTTTTAAGCATACAGAGAGTACTATAAGTTAATCTGCAGTGTTCATTATATTGATTGTTTATTACATTATTTTCGTATTTTCAAAAATGGGAAAAGACACTTTACAAACGATCCTCAGAGAAATGAGAGAAGATCAAAAGGTACTGATGATGATGATGGAAAGGCTGGTAAGGATCGAGGAAGCATATGGCATCCAAGCCAACTCAAATCTAGAAAATGTAAAGCTTCAGCAAGAAATAAATCCCTCTGAAGACCCAAAAATAGAAAATGAAGATGATCAGGCCACACCAAAAGAAGTTGTGGACAGCAAGGAAAACAACAGTGGTGAGGATGAGTCCAGTTATGAAGCGGTGGAAGAAGCGGATATAGATACAGAAAAAGAAAAAGATGTTCAGACCACTGGTCAAATGAAACTAAAAGTGGAAATGGGGCAGATGATGAGTCCTCAACTTAGTATGAAGAAGTTACAGACACCAATGCCTGGATCCTTGATACAGATTCAAATTTTCAAAGATGACCCAGGAGAGAACCCCATCGTTCATAGAGATAATGTTAAAGAATTGTTTTTTGTGCATTCGGTCGCAGAAAAGGCCATAGAACAAATGACAGCAATAGACCATGGGAACTTGATGACAACCAGGGAAGACCAGGACTATGACCATTACAATGCCAGACAGTTAAAACAATATGTGCCACCTGATCCAGGGAAACAGTAAGACTAAACTGTAGAGACAGATATATATACAGAAGACCAACTGACATGACCATAGGAAAATGAGACTTGATAATCGGACCGATTTATTTTAAACCTATTTATAAGTTGAATATTCAAAAAATGGATCGCAGTGAGACATGTATAATTTGTAGCTTGGGCAGGTTATATTATTCACGCTCATGCTGTTCTCCCAGAGTCTATACACTTATGCAACTATATCCTGCGTAAGTAAAGTCATTTTTTTTTCATTGTTTTTTTTTTGAAGTGAAAAGAAATGAAGCAGTCGGATCTGAGTTCGATCCTAGCTTCATGTTATTTACCCTAATACTAACTTTAAATTTCCGATGCAATGGGGCTTTATACGTTCAATCCACGCTAATTTCCATAATGAATAACTTGTTTCAAATACGTAGTAAAAATAATTAGTTTAGTTTAAATTGGATCAATTCTCTAAATAAATTCATGATAAAATGTTCATGAATTTACATATATTAAATTGCCTGGATTGTGCGTATATATGTTTGTAAATATTAAATATATATAATTGTTCGAAAGTTTCATTGCGTCGGGAATACTTGTTTTTTTACTTTAAAATAATTTGTAAAGTTTTGTGATTAAAAGCTACATTCCTTCCAAAGGCTTTCAAATTCTCAAAAACAACAGTAAAGTTTTATTAATAAAAGAAAAGATAAGAATTCAATTTTTAATTAAAATCATTTCAGACTTTAAGAATTCATTTTCTAATTAGGAAAGGAATTCAAAAATTAGTTTGAAAGCCTTATCGAAGGAATGTTTCTGAAAACAACTAATTATAAAAAAAAGAGATTGATAATAAAATGAGCGCTAGCCGGAGGCATCAGTGAACAGTAGATATATAGCCCTGAAAAGTAAAGAAAAGGCTAGCTTTGTTGTAGAGTAGTGCAGTGAACTCTGTGCGTATAAAAAATTAAATACATCATGATAGAGGGCTAGAACATCAGGAATCTGGCTACGGTTCCTAAAGTCCCGAGAAATCTTCACTGGAGCTGCTGAACCTTTTCCGGATCGATCATTCTGCTAAAATTATGGAGGCTACTAAAATGCTGTTCCAATAATCAATCAATGGTGCCTACGTTTTCAACAACTTGGAGGAGTAACTTAAGGACAAGCACGGAAGGGTAATATATTTGAACGTTAAACTTTCTGGCCAGTTCGAACTTTATTTTACTCTCCTACTATTTAAGAGCTCTTTATTCTTTAATGTAACAATTTTTATAAAACCTTTTATTCATGCTACTGTAAATCTATCTCGTAATTCTTTAAATCTCTAGTCTTTAAACTTTTTCTTTTCTTACCTGGCGGTTCATTTAATATATATATTAGTGTGCTTTATTAATGTCGTATTTAAAAATTATATGCCAATAATCTTTCGACTCGATGAGCTCCTTGATTCCATTTGCCTCACGCAAATAATATAACATTAATTTCAAATAGTAATTCTCGCCCATTAGAGCTAAATTTATAAGTTCTATTAATCATCGAGTCAAAGGAAAATATTACATGTTTACTATTTTTACATTTAGCTAATAATAAATTATTAGCTCAATTTTTCACCTATGTCCCCAGCTCCTATCTAAGTTATAAGTATTTATATATATTCACATAATGTTTATTGATTTCTTGTTCCACTAAAATATATTTATTCGAATATAACCTTAAATGTTTTATTTTCTTGTTGGGGGCATAGACATAGAATCTCATGTTGTGTAATACTTGTTGGCATATGATAAGGACCGCCACTCTTATTATATTTATAAATTATTTTAAAGACTAGAGGTAACTAATGCAATCTATATTTTATTGAACAAAACAAATTATTATTCTTATTAAATACTTTCCAACATACTTGGTTTCTTAGTTCATCATTCTTTTTATAATTATTTAAATGTTAATACTCGCTGTCTGTGTTGGCAACCCGAACATACATATGATTTGATTTAAAAAGTATTCAAGGTAATTAATTATTAGATATTCGTGTCAGTGCAAGGGTCTCTAGTCCTCACCAACCGTTGAACTAGTTCTTGGCGCATAGCACTGTGCCGTCGATTTTTGCTATCTGAGCTGTTGAGTTGGGTTTGAATTCAGTTTTGGTTAAGCTGAGTTAGAATCCGATTTGACATTGGGGGTGGTGGGTTTCGACCGGTACAATATATTAGTGTAAAACTAGAAAGAGAAAAAATATTAAGAAAAACAACATTCATAGTTGATGTTCCTAATCTTCAGGAACATTCAAATAAATTTAAATTAGAACATGCAAATCATTTTCAAATATTAATAGATTTTGTACATATTGACCAATAAAAATTTTTCCAAGACAAAACAATATATGGAGAAAAGAAGGAATATGAAAATACATAAAAATGATGCATTAAGAAGGAGTGAATATTTCTTGTTGTGCGGACAAGAGTTGATAAAGAAATAAAGTATAATTGTAAATGAGCAGGGAAAGCAATAAAAGAGAATAAAAGTTTCAAGAATGTAAAACAACATTTTGGTATTGGTAGAAAACCTATTCCTGCAATAAAAAAATAAAATGAAACTATTACTAAAAAAAGAGATGATATTGTGAAATGTGTAGAAGAGTTGTATCAAGAATTATATAGCAATAAAGAACAAAACAGTACATTCTATAATTATTATATCTTCTGAATTGGGTAGAATTTTAAAGGAAGACATTTACGAAGAAGGAAGGGAAAAGCTCCAGGTAATGGTAGAATTATAATTGATATCTTAAAGAAAGCAGAGGAAGAAATTGAATTTATTTTTGGCAAAGTTCTATACCAAATGTTTAAATGATAAAGATTTACCAGTTAATTGAAAGAATGCAATACTAATATAAATATTTAAAAAAGGTGATAAGTAAGATATTAAAAATTACATACCTATCAGTCTTTTGTCACTTTTATATATAATTTTTACAAAAATAATTACAACAAAGTCTACAAGAAATGTTTGGATTTTACCCAACCAAAAGAACAAACTGGATTTAAAAGTAGTTTTAGTATAGTGGATCACATCCAAGTATTGAGGCAAGTTATAGAAATGACCATCAAATATGAATTGACATTATACTTTGGATTTGTAGATTATAAAAAGACATTTTGATTCCATAAGCATTGTTTTAATTATTAAAGCATTAGGTTATCATTTTGAAGAATATTTATAAAAACGCAACAGCAACAATTAGAATATATAATAATATCAGGAATATTAATATTAAGAAGGTGTACAACAAGGTGACTTCATAGCTCCAAAACGTTTTACAGCAGTTTTGCAAGAAATATTTTTTTAGATTAAAATGGGAAGCTAAGAGAGTAAAACTAAATGGAAATTATTTAAGTCATCTAGATTTTACAGATGATAAGGTTGTTTTTTTTTTTTTTTACAAATAATGCTTTAGAACTGCAAACAATGTTGCATGAGATATCAGATGAAAACAACAAAGTAGGATTAAAAGTAAATGTTAATAAAAACTAAAGTGATGTTCAATGTATTTTTTCAAAAGTTGGAAATGAAGATTGATAATGATAAGTTAGAAGAAGTTAATAAATTATTACTACAGATGGAAACATAATAGATGAAATTAATCATAAAATTAAATTTAGTTGGAGTGCTTTAGGTAGAAATAATATGAGTTATCAGATAATAGTAAGAAAGTAGCATTAAAAGTAAATATTAAAAAAACTAAAGTAATGTTCAGTGCATTTTTTCAAAAGATGGAAATAAAGATTTATAATGATGAGTTAGAAGAAGTTAACAATTACAAATACCTTGGTCAAATTATTACTACAGATGGAAGCACAATGGACAAAATTAATCATAGAATTAAATTTGTTTGGAATGCTTTTGGTAGAAATAACATTAAAATAAAATATGCCTATGTGTTTAAAAAGGAATGTTTTTAATAAATGTGTTTCACCAGTTCTTACTTATGTATCTAAGACTTGGACACATAACAAAAGAGCAGTACAGAAACTTCAAACCATTCAATGAAGTATGGAGAGATGAATGCTATGAATAACAAGAAAATCGAAAATAAAATACATGGGTTAGAGATCAAACAGATGTTATTGACATGAAGAGACTGAAGTGAAGTTGGAATGGACATATTTCTATAAAAGATGATAATAGATGGGCAGTCAAAATTTTAAACTGGTTTCCAAGAGATTGTAAAAGACGTAGAAAAAGGTCATTTGTGAGATAGATGAATGAAATAAAACAGTGTGCTAGGGTAATGTAGAGAAGAAAGACTAGAAAATGGAGAAGATGGATTGGACTTGGAGAGTCCTTCCTCCTGCAGTGGATCAATAATAGTTGAAAATGATAATGATGATGATGAGTTAAGCATATGAATTAATATTCGGGATGCGATTTAGATTTTCTGGCTTTATAAAATGACTTGATTTAAATGCAATCAGAGTATTTTTTGAAGAGATAATTGTTGTAAAAAAATCTAGGAAAAGTAATTTTATACACTTAAACTTTAGCTTATAGCTATAGTCAGACTAAGACAGAGAGACTCAGAATACCTGAACAAAAGATTTTCTGTCTTTATATAGTTTTCAACACATTATAAAATATAAAACAATAGACTCTACTTTTCTATTTTTTTTTATCTCACATAAAAATCAAGAGTAATTTTAGTTTGTTTTCATTTTTAAATTCCACTCATTTTTAAATCTAATTAGTTAATAACCCTTGTTTAGAAAAAAAACAAAAAACAAAAACAAACATATTTAATTGAAACAAACTTGATAATAAAAATGAATAATTTTTTTTAGAATTTAAAAGTGCAAAAACAAATTAATTGAATTAATAGACAAAAAATCATTATTTAGAAAAGTAATTTTAGAAATGAAATTATAACTTCATTATTTATTGAATTAGTATGGAAAAATTTTAAACTTACACACATTTGAACAGGCATACTCAAATAATTAAAAAAGTCTGTGTGTAGATATGCAGTATTTGTTTTTAAAATAAGTATTAAATCTATATAAAAAAGTTATATGTATGAATAAATAATTTATTTTGTAGATCTAAATCTCTCCAACCAAATTTCTCTGCTCTTATTCTTCAAATCACTGAGTTTGATCATAACGTATTCATATTAATATCAAATTCTTTGTGAATTTAAGTGATCAATATCTTATGGGAAAAAGAAAGTTGCAAAAAATAGGAGCGATTATTGGTCTCATTTTATATAATATTTATTTAAATAAATTGTTAAATGAGTTTTGTTTTGATCAGAATATATTGATAATAGTATAGATTAGGAGCAAGAGTGTAAGAAAATGTTTTGTGGAGAATGGAAAAAAAAATGTAAATGAAGCTGAACTAATAAAAATGAGTGTTGAAAAGAAAAGATAATTGCATTCATTCATCAGAAAGATATATAGAATATGTTAATATTTAGAATATTTGATTAAGAAATTAAAGCAAAAATTTCAATGAGTAAATCAACTTTCAATAAGAATAGGAGCTAATATGCAATTCAGTGAAAGTAAATTTTAAAAAGGTATTTGTTGATTGGTTTCCCTGAGAGATATAAACAAACCTTTTTTTAAATATTATTACTTATATCAGCTCCATAGGTTCAAGATTATGATTAATAGTACATGATTAATTTTATGCTATAACATTTAAGTCATCAATTTGGTTATAATAGTTTTCACAAAGATATGTGATATTTGATAGTAAATTATATCTGAGAGATATCACAATGTTAATGTAGTTGTAAAAATATTTATGTATTGTATATAATAATAATATTTGCAATGACTATTATAAATGTTTTCTGAAGCCAAATATTAAAAAAAAATTAATTATGTAATTAATGTTAAAGACATTTTTTTGATTGCATTCTTTAGGAACATTGATGTTTTCATTATTTCAAATAAAAATTATTCTTTATATTTTTCTGTTTAATATTAAAATTATGTATTGTATTATATAAATATTATGAATGAAAATTTGCCATCTTTTAAATTTTTTTCACATTTTTTACAAAATTAAATATATTGTTTGAAGTGTATTTTTATTTGTAAAAGAAAGATGGATAATTATGAAAAAATTGGAAAAAATATCTATATTAATTATTGTAAAAATTCAACTACTAAACAAAATTAGACTATTGTTTTTGTGTGAATGTTCAGGTGTTTCAAACCAGTAGATCATATAACAAATAAAGATTGTTTTTGTGAAAAGCATGTCTGATGAGATACATTGGCCTGATAAATTTTTACATTGGGTGATAGCTCAGAATTTACTAAAAATCTAATGAAGAGTGTGCTGTTAATATTGAAGCACTGATGGATCAAATACCATGTATGTAAATGATTTATGGCTAAAACTTGCAAACTCCAAAATCAAATTGATTGTAATAAAGTCTTATAAATAGAAATGTCTGGCTTTCAATTGAATGTAAATGTTTAGGTGTTTCAAGTGTCTATTCTCCTGACAAATAATTTATTGTAAAATCATATATAGTGAGAGAGATTACTTTGGGAAATTTTACATTGAATAAAAATAGTTCAAAATTAAAAAAAAAAATATTGCAAGAGTGTATCATAAATACAAAAGGACTGATTAATTGCAGATATTTACTGAGTAAATGGGCAGATTGAAAAATGTTACGTTATTCAAAAAATTATGTAAATAAATTGAATTGGTAGTACGTAGAAACAGGTGAGTTATAAAAATGCCAGAAAGATCATAATATAAAAATAATAAAATGATTTTACTGTTCAAGATTCATAAGAAGTTTGGATATCTAAGTTGATAAAATAGGGGCTGCAATCAATGGATTCTGAGCTCCAGAATACACCACTCTATCATTGCACTAATCCATATAATGTAGAAAAAACAGTCGTATAATATAATGAAAAGAACTAAGAAAAAGGATTGATTGACAATCGTGAAAAAAAAAAGCTGAGTATTGAAGAATGAAAAAATGTAAATAAGGCTTTAACAAAGTGGTTAGCTTTGCAGTATAGAACTAGACATTAGGTAGATAGATAATATGGGTGTTAATGATCATTTAAAGTGTTTTGAATGCATATCTGATATTTTTAAATTTTGATGCTGATGATTAAACTCTCATTCCGCAACTAGGAACAAATAATCAACAGTAATTAGAAATTTCTAATAAAATGCTATTATTTTTTAATAATTTTAAAAATAATTTGTTTTGTGTGATGTTCACTTTCTATTACTTGCATCTATTTGGTATATATATATCAAACTTTTTGTTTTTTATCGGAGCTTCCCTTATTTTATATAAAATAATTTAATATTAGTATCCTGGAAAATTCATCATGTGCTAATTATTTTATGTTTTTATTTAAATTAAAACTGTAATAAATGCGTGGTCAGAGCTAATATTATTAATATACCTATTGAATTTTTATTTGATCAATTTTTATTAAATGCTGTATTCATGTTTTATTTTAACATTCTTATAAATGTATATGCATTTTATATTTATATATTTGTATAAATACATTAGTAATATTTTTTATTCATTTAATTATTAAATTATTACTAAATATAAAATTACTATTTACATTTATGTAGATAATCTTAACTTTTGTGAATAAAATCAAGATACGTAGTTTATGAAATGTTCAATAAAATTTTATAAAATAAAAAATCTAGGTCATGTTTTAAAAATGTTATCATTTAAAACTTTTATTAACTTTTTAATATATAAAAAGAAACTTTATTATTATTGATATACATATATTTGAAAAAAATATATATGTTTTTATTTGACAAGCTTTTTGTGGTTTTTATTTTTTTAAAATGTCGAAGTCTCACTAAGTAAAAGATTTTTCATTTTATTCATTTATTAAATATATTTTATATTGGAGATGAGGGATAGGGAAGTTTTTCAAATTACTTTTTTTTAAATAATCTTTAATCATATAAATAACATGGATTTATATATAATGAATAACATAGGATTAAATATGTAAATGCTATTTAATATTTAGACAAATGTATACACTTTAAAAATAATATTGCTTTTATTTAAAGTAATATGTACACAGAAAACATTTATTTAAAATAAATTTAATTGAAGATTTTATGCTTTGATATGCACCGTATATTTTAATGCAATGAATATATCAATAGACTATAGAAATAAGGGTTCCTAGTCAAAACTTAGCTGTCACTTCTGATGCAAACATAAGACATATCCCAAGAATTGAGCAATATATTCAGTTCCATACAACAAAATTAATCCTTTGAGTTAATCAATAGAAATTCTGAGTATTTTAATACTCAAATCTTTATAATTAATTCTTTATATATATATATATATATATATATATATACATATATATTTATATATATATATATATATATATATATATTGTAACGTTTATTTATATACGTTGCAAATATATTGGCATTTGGTAAAAGCTAAAAAATAAAAGTAAATTTAGATTTTTTTTTTTGACTAATTTTTTTAAAAAAAATAACGTACAGTGAAAGTTAAATTATTTTTTCGTATTTTTTTAATGTAATTAGAAATAAAAGTAGAATTGGAGAGAACAAAAGACATAAATTACCAATCTAGATAAGAGAAAGTAAAAATACTTCAACTAATTAAAGATGGCAGAATTTTGCTGAAAAAAATAAAGACTTTGTTACATAAATTTTATAAAGAATATATAAGATTATCAACGTATATTTTGACAAACAAAAGATATGCGCAGAAGTCGGAAAACTGGGCCTCTAGTATAAAAGGCAGAGGTCAGTTTGAAGAACATCTTGTTCCGTTAGTCTCTCTAGTCGGTCCTGGATAACAATAATACATCCAGGATCGCCCTACACTGAAATAATTCGGCATGTCGGAGTGAACCGGAGCTTCTGCGAACATCGTGCCTGAAGATGTACACCAGGAAAAGCCTTCATGACCGACTAGGAGAATGGACCACAAGA
Source organism: Epiperipatus broadwayi (assembly GCA_028023455.1). Classification (NCBI taxonomy): domain Eukaryota; kingdom Metazoa; phylum Onychophora; class Udeonychophora; order Euonychophora; family Peripatidae; genus Epiperipatus; species Epiperipatus broadwayi. The sequence continues at coordinate 158,490 of JAQFVV010006785.1, forward strand.
TCAAATAATAACCAAAAGGCCGAGCTCATTCTACCCAAAAAACTATGCATAGTTATCGACTACTGAATTCACAAAACTTACCGGTAAGTTATGCTTCATTATCCTGATTGTGACAAAGTTAATCATTTTAAAAACTACCCGTAAAAAATAAGCTTATAATAGGATCCCAATAGAGACTTTAATTTAATTGATCAAGAGACTCTTATTTAACCAAGAACTTTGTAATTAATTAGTCAGCAGTTATTTTTTTATTATTAATGTTTCACGTCAGAATTAAGTGTGTTCTCTCCAATTTATTTGATAAATAATTTATTTCAAACATTTTTTTAATCTATTAGAATAAAAATATTTCTAATACCAATTTTCATTTGTATGTTATTAATAATAGTTATTATTTTTTTATTATTAAATTTATTATTAGTTTAATAAGATTTAAAATGTAATTTACCCTTTGCCAATATGTTGTAGGTTACAGGAAAAATAATATTGAAATATAATTCTAGTTTACGGTAGAATTACCGATTCTTAAAATCTAAGACCGATAAATTTAAAAAAATATCTTTTCTTTTTAATTTGCGAGATGCTATGTGACGGTTCAGTGGGTTCTTGTAGAACTCTGGCGCCTTTCAAATAAATTAAAAACTGATTATCGTCAATAGCATAATTCTCAACAATTAATAGGCCGAGTTTGATCAGGAAATATAGTTATGTTTTTAGAAATAGAAATACAACTTTCTTCTTTTCGACATAGCTTGATCAACTCGCGCACAGTTTATATTAGCATGTAGAGGCCTAGCAAAATGGAAAACGTATATAATATATATATATATTTCTGCCATGGATTCATAGTTAGTGGGTATAGATTTAGTAAAATTCATTGCTCTAGTTAGGCATACTTTTTTCCCATTTATTGGTGATACTTCTCACTTTTCTTCTTTAGTAATCTCCATAAAAAAGTCTATATTTATTATTATTATTATTACTATATTTCTCTTTTGCATTGAATTCCTTTTGGTTTAAATTTTTTATTAGCAGCTATATTGAATGCTGTTGGGGATAGCAAATAACTTCAGTATTAATATTTAATATTATTTTCAACTACATTATAATATACAGATATGGAGATGAAAATTTAAATTAGGTGATTTAATCCCAGAATGAAAAGCATTGAAACACAAATCTATATATTATAAGCTATAAATATTAAGCAAAAGGGTTAATCCCAATAAAAACAGACAAATTTATTAAGCATATATTAAATTATATAAAATATATCCACGTTATAACTAAATCTATCTTAAATACAAATAAAACTAAACACTAAAAGTTAGACTAAAATCTATATAAATTCAATTTCATTAATACCAATGTTTAAAGATTCTAACAAATAATTGGTTAATAAAACTTCAAAATAAATATTAATCAATATCACTGTATAGACAAAAAAAACGTCATCATTTTTTAAAACCTTTATATATTATTAGAGGTATTGTTTAATTTATGTACTTTATAGTCTAGGTAGTATTTTATTATATAAATATATATAATTACTTTAGTAAGATCATTATTGCTTTATATAGACACATGTTACTTTTAAATGATATTAGATTAAAAAATTAGAGTTATTTTGAAATATGAGAGATATTAATTATAAAATTTCAGTCATTGTAATAATTTTATCTATTCAATATTACAGTTTTAAAGGACAAATAATAAAATAGCATTTATTTTTATAAATAATTTTATATAATAGTTAAAAATATTATTTGTATAAAGTAATTAAGTCTAAAATAGGGTTTTTATTTTCAAATAGTTAATTAAGAACTAAATATTTTGATAAACAAGCAATCATCTTGGTAAATAAGCAATTAATACAAAAAGGCAATTAATTGATAAGCTATATTTAAATCGTTTAAATTGTTTATCAAATAATATAAAGTAGAAGGACAATCATAGTAAACTAATTAGAAAAATTAAATAGTATTATATGTTTGTTGTGAAAAAATATTATCTCAATGTTTCATAAATTTAGTAGATGAAGAGATTCAGAAAATTTTAGTTTTTATTATGTTCTGTTTTAAATTTTAGTTTATTGCAGATAAATTTTTATAAAGAGAAACTAAGAAACTCTAATCATTCAAAAAACACTGAATATAAAAATAGTTATTAAAAAGTATTGTAGAATCAACTATAAATGATGTTGGAAGTATTACAGTAACCTTTCTATACCTAACAAGATGAAACTCAATATTTCTTCAAGATATTCAATATATGTGTGGCTAGAACATTATAGCATGAGCTAAGCATATTTCAATCATCTTGAAAACAACTGACTATCATGTAATATTTATTATAGTCTAAGGAATTCTTTTAAATTTGCCTGCACAAGATTATCATTGAAATATAAATATCACTCTATATATAAAGAAAAAAATTATAACAACTAGAATTGCTTATATGAAGAAAAAACATGCCAAAAAAAAAGTCAAGAGCAAGAACTTCAAGGAATTAATTTGATATTATCTAAAACAATAGAAAAATCTAGATCAATTGTTAAGCCAGAATATTGCAAGATAAAAACGAACTCATCATCATAATTATTTTTTTATAAACAAACAGGTTAATAGTTTAATGGGGAAATATAAGCATATGCATTAAATACCTCATATATATTGTACCCTCATATCTCGATATATCCTTTCAGTTATATATATATATATATATATATATATAACTGAAAGGAGACCCTTTGATTCCTCTTGGAGGCCTTAAAGGAACCGAGCAGGGCAAATTCCTAATGTCCACTCCATACCTATCAGCCTTTTATCAGTTTTATATAAAATTTTTACCAAGATAATTACAACTCGTCTACAGAGAACCTTGGATTTTCACCAACCAAGGGAACAAGCTGGATTTAAAAGTGGTTTTAGTACAGTAGATCATATTCAAGTATTGAGGGAAGTTATAGAAAAAACAAATGAATATGAGTTGTCATTATGTTTTGGATTTATAGATTATGAAAAGGCATTTGATTCTATAAACATTTCTTCAGTGATTAAAGCATTGGATCATCAAGGTATAGATCCAGGATATTGTCATATTTTAAAGAATATTTATAAAAATGCAACAGCAACAATTAGATTACATAATGATACTGGGAAAGTCAACATTGAGAAAGGTGTAAGACAAGGTGACTCCATATCTCCAAAACTTTTTACAGCAGTGCTGCAAGAAGTATTTTGTGGATTAAAATGGGAAACTAAAGGAGTGAAAGTAAATGGAGATTATTTAAGTCATTTAGATTTCGCAGATGATGTAGTTGTTTTTTGCAAATAATGCTTCCGAGCTGCAGGAAATGTTGCAGGAGTTATCAGATGAAAGTAGGAAAGTAGGACTAAAGATAAATGTTAAAAAGACTAAAGTAATGTTTAATTGATTTGCTCAAAATATGAAAATAAAGATTGATTATGATGAATTAGAAGAAGTTAAGAGTAACAAATACCTTTGTCAGATTATTAATACAGATGGAAACATAATAGAGGAAATTAATCATAGAATTAAACTTGGTTGGAGTGCTTTTGGTAGAAATAACTTGATATTGAAAGGAAATATGCCTATGTGTTTGAAAAGAAAGGTTTTTAACAAATGTGTTTTACCAGTTCTTACTTATGGATCTGAGACTTGGGCACTTAATAGAAGATCAATACAGAGAATTCAGACCACTCAAAGAAGTATGGAGAGATGTATGTTGGGAGTAACAAGAAGAGATCGAAAATGCAATGTATGGGTAAGAGAACAAACAGGTGTTACTGACCTCATTGAAAAAATTAAAAGATTGAAGTGGAGTTGGGCTGGACATATTGCTAGAAGAGATGATAATAGATGGACAATTGAAATTTTAAACTGGATTCCAAGAGATTGTAAAAGACCCAGAAGGAAACCACATGTAAGATGGATGGATGAAATAAGAAAATGTGTAGGGGTGATGTGGAGAAGAGAAGCTAAAGATCGGAGAAGATGGATTAAACTTGGAGAGACCTTCATCCTGCAGTGGATTGATAATGGTTGATAATGATGATATATATATATATATATATATATCTTTTGAATTTAATGGCAATTGAGGCAGGTTTAAGAAATTAATGGAAAGTACTTCTGTGGATTTAAGGATTGTTTATAATAGTTTGTAAACCATTAATATTATTATTTTTATTATACTGAAGCACTCAATCTTAACTTAAGATTGAGCTTCATGGTGTCATCTAATAACCTGTATTCAAACCCTATATCCTATCCCACTCCTTTAGTTGTGTATATATATTTTATGTATATATTTGAGATGCGTACCTAAAATCCTATATCCTATCCTGCTCCTTTAGTCCTGTAAATATATTTTATGTATATATTTGAGATGCACATCTAAAATTTATAAAGTTTAACTTTTCATTATTTATTATTATTAATTCTTTTTTTCACATTAAAAATACATAGGTGCGGCTCAGATATATATATATATATATATTATAGGAGCAAAAATACTAACAAAATATTGATTTTTTAAAAATATTTTATTATAGGTCATTTTTAAAACTTTTTTCTTTTTAAATTGCTTTTCTATTAAACTGTATATTTTTATAAAATCCAAGATGGTAGACACAACCGTTAATTGTCCAAAAATAATTAAAGGGGTTGAAATATAATATTGTTTTAATCTGGGAAAGGAATTTTTAATTAAGTTTTACTTAAAATAAAACTGGGATTAAGATTAATAGATTGTACTTTTGTTATAAACATTTTTGTCAGATCTATTTCCAATCTTGAAATAGATTTGAATATACTTTTGGAATGTTATCTAATGTTTGCATCTTCAAACAATGAACAAAGAAAACTTAAGATTTTAGATTGAAGATTAGATTTGAGCTAGAAAAAAATTAAAAGCATTATTCAAATACCTGTGTAGAAGTATAAATGGGCTAATTTTGAATACCCAAAGATTAATCACTATTGAGATAACTGTACTGCTATAATCCACTGGTTTAAATTTAAGAATAATGATTGAGTAGAAACCTATCACCTTTCGGATCCTTGGGGAAGGGGTCATCTGCTGCTGCCATACCATCAGGCTCCCATAAAATGAAGTAAAAGACAGACCTGAGGACTTTGGAATGCTGATCAGAAGCTTGCGTCCACCTAAGAAATCGCCTGAATCCTTAAAGATTTTTTAAAATGACACTTAAATTTGTACAAGGTAATGATTTTCATACCATCTGAAAATAAATCTAGCCTAATGTTGAACCCTACTATCAAAATTTCTAATGTATGATTTAACTTTGTACCTTTTTCTAATCTGTAAATTTTTCTTAATTAATGTCTATAAATTTGATTCTCTCTCACATACTCTAGCTTTCCTTGACTTTGGTGCACTTATTTATTTATATGTATATATTACTTGATTTTATATGTCTATTTTAGTTTATTATTAATATTCCAATCAAGCAATCTGACTAGTTGAATTTCTAAAATCTTTTCTTTCTTCTTTTTAAGTAAACCTCCATGAATTAAGGTTACCAATGTCCCCTGAAGACATAAAGCATTACTAATTAATATGCTCACCAGTTTGTTTTTATGAGTCAACATTTTGTTTATGTTTTAGTATAAAAATTTGTTATTTGTTTAACTCTAGATTCTACCTGGGGTGAATCCAAAGCTTAGGCTAATTAATGCTCTGAAACCTTATTTATTTTATAAATGTTATTTATTCAATTCTGAAAAGCTGACCTGTTAGTTGTTTTCTATAACTACTAGTTTTCTCTTATTTTTCACTACTCTTAAAATAATATATGCTTAAATATCCTCAGTTGTAAGATCTACGAAGATGGAATTGAATCATTTTTAAATAGCAGAAAAGGAAGGGGGTGAATTTTAATGTATATTTTACTATTTCAGTTATTAAATAAAATTTTGTATATATATATATATATATATATATATATATATATATATATATATATATATATATATATATATATTACAGTTGCATTGGGTATTATTTGTATAAAGTATGACATTCAAACAGGGGGCATTTATTATTAAAGCAGTAAATCTTATTCAATGTCATTAATGACATTTATCCATATTGTGTTACTGACATTCAGCCTTATCTTCATGAATTTATAAATATATTATGTTTTTCTAGTCTGGGGTTGTGACAAGATTGAACCCATATATTTCTGCTCATGCCCTGTACTGTGCATAGCTGAGCTTCCCAGGACCACTTGCTTCATATAAAAGGCTTCTGCACATTGGTGACATCCACGACATGCCTTATTTACTTTTTTCTAAGCACTGCTCTAGAAGGGGATCTTAGACTTCATTTTCATCCAGAAGCATGACCTTATCTTTGATTTCTATGCCATTGTCAGTACTGCCACTTTGTATTATTTCTTTTCCTTCATGATCCAGTTTTAATGTTATAGTATTAAAATTGTACTCTGCTCAAAATATATATACATGCCAAATATCATTAAGTGTATTAATTAATAAAGTTATTTTAATATTATTATACAATCCCACTGTCGTAATTTATTGTTTCTGTATTTAAGAGTATTTGCCTATGGGGAAATGAAGCGTTCTTCTTACCAGCACTAAGTAAAAGAATTTTCATTAAATATTTTATCATATAATCAAATATAATTTTTCAAATGTATTTTATTTATTTTCATGACCACAATGGTGTGAGAATAGTTTATATATATATATATATATATATATATATATATATATATATATATATTCATATATATATATATATATATATATATATATATATATGAATATATATATATATATATATATATAATGAATCTCTGAATGCTCCCTGAAATAATATGTTAGTCATCATGTTTCAGAACCATAATCCAAAGCATTAATAGCAATATTATGTAATCTTTATAATAATTCATTGTCATCTTAATGCCATACCCACCAAAGATGTGTGTTAATGTATATATAATATTTAGTTAATAAAAGCGCATAGGAGAACCCTTAGCATAAATTTCACTATGTAATTACCATTGGTAAATGCTTGCTCATTTGTGCACATACTAATGTATGCAATTAATTCATAATGTCTATAAATAATAATTCATTATATTAAACTATTTTTATTGTCTAACATGGTTGAGTAGTTCAAATTCCTTTTTCTCCACTTTCACACATACAATCATGTGTATGCATATTCTAGTTTAGTTAAAATAAATCTTTTTGTCTTCTTCAGTCTTCTAGTGGGCCAAATTAGATTAAATTCTCATGTGCCATCATTATATGTTATTTATTAAGTGTTTTATCTGGGGCTTAGGGAGTGGGTTCGAATTCAGGTTGGTCTTTGACCTAAATCTTGGGTTTTGACTGGGTTTGAAGTATATTTTTTGAGTTCCAGCTCATGTTAGATTGATCAACATGATTTGACTGGTACAATATATATATATATATATATATATATATATATATATATATATATGTATATATATATATATATATATATATATATATATATTGTGCCATTACAATTTAGTCACTAGCTAAATTTATAGTAATGTGCATGTAGAAAAGGTAAACCAAAATCATCATCACATTTTTTATATAACCATAAAAGAAGCTGTAGGGCATCCAAGTTCAAACCCTACCAGATAAAAATTTTAAATGCTGTAGATAGAAAGAGAGTGGGTCAGCAATTATATGCTTTACTTGTTTGTGTGTTAATAAATCTCAAAAAGAGCAGTACACACATTTAATATTTAAATTTTCTGTTAAAAAGCAAAGTCATAATGCATACATATAGGCAATGTATGTGTAAGCTATTTAATTGTTTTACATTTCAAATATTTAACATTTTAACTTTCTTTAAAACTAACCTATGCTTGATCAATTTTAATATCTTATTCTATATTTCTATTTTTGCTTTTCTATAATTGTAATTGGGATTTAAAAGTTACAGATTTAATTAAATAATAGGGTTATAATTACTAAGCTAGCAATTATATTATTTAATGTTAGTTTATGAATGATTTGAAATAATGAAGTATGTGTGTACATTACATACAGAAATTTACATTTATTAAATATTGAAAGAAAAGGAAGGGTTAAATCTGTCAAATTATTTTTTTTGTACCATTTTATGTTAAAAGAGGAAATCTGTTGAATCAGATATCTATTTCTGTAGCAATTTTGTTTTTGTAAATGCTTGTTTGTCACTTTGGGAGCTTAATCTGGGTGGGAACTTTAATTTTGAAATTGTCTTATCTTAAGATCTAAAGAAGGAAGCTCAAAAGTTTGAAATGTTACCTAGATGTAAGCAAAAAAGGATTAAGTCTATTTTTTTTTAAAACAAAAGTGTCTGGGAAAAGGATTAAACTTTCCAGTTGAAAAATAATTTAGTTGAAAATAAATTAGAGATCTAATTAAAACGAATTTGTCCAAAAATAGCAAGGGATGCTATCTCTGATTGGTTAAGTTAACTAAAAAATTGGATATAAAAAGCTGTCTGGAATTATTATTATTGTGATTATGATTCAGATTATTATACTATTAAATTGAATATTGAAAATATAAGAAATGGCTGGCTAGAAAAATTATATGTATGTCCCATCTTGGCCAGACCATCTGGGGAAGCTGCACATCATATAGGAAAGAAAAGATGTTGTGTCTAAAATAATATTCTACACCTTTCAACTGATGAGAGAAATAAGACGTTTTTAATAGAAGGAAGAAAGCATTCACCTGCATTCGATGAAAGATGAATTAATCTACCGATAAATATTAATCATCAAGTCCAATTAATTGTTCCAACAACTGATTTTAAACTCAAGAAAATTTATAAATGTGAAAACAACTGCTGTATTTCATCCACTAAAAGAATCATGCTTGACAGGAAGAGAAGAAAAATTAATATAATGATTTCCAAATTGTCCAGTAAAGCAAATAACCTCAATAGAGTCATCATCATCAAATAGTTATACACCTCAAGAAAGAGATTGTTCCCATGTAAAATGGAAATGGTAGCTGCAGAAATATAGACATTATACAAGACAAGTTTGAACCCTTGGAAATTCGCCACAAACAAAAGATCGGTAATATGACTTTTTATATCTATTTTCTTTATGATATCAGAGTCTTAATAAACATTTTAGCAATAAAGTGGTATATTTTATTTAAAGAACTTTTAAAGACTATTCAGATCGATTAAAAACAAGAATGTCTTGCTAATAATAACTTTGAGCTTCATAAATGATCTTGAATGTATCAAAATTATTTGTTTATTAATTTTACAGTTATGAAATATTAATGTGTAAAACAATTTTTTTATGGTATTATGATTTTAGTTTTAACTAATATATTATTATTATTTTGGTTTTAAATAATATTTTGTTATTATGGGATAAAACACACACATACATAATAATATTTTTATATGTGTATAATTGTGAGTGAATGTGAAGTAACAAGTAGTATTAGAATATTAGATTATTTTGTTTCAAGTTAAGTATAGCATTTCAGAGATAGAAGAGAGGGGAGAAAATAATTTAAAACTTGTTGCTAAAACTTGCTCTTTCAATTCTATTAACATTTTTTTTAACATTCTACTTACATGTTAGATTTATAAAGTATGTGTGCTAATGAGCAGATAATATTTTTTTCTTGAAATACTTTTCTCATGGAGTGAAAATTATGGTCAATGTGACATCCAACTTAATACAAAATACATTTGAAGGGAAAGGGGGAAGAACTTGAAATTAATCTGAGGATTGTTATATAATCAATTATTATTGTTGTTATTATTCATGTCAATTTTCATGTATGTCTAGAAAATTTTATGTATGTGTTAGAAGTGCAGTAATAAATATTAGTTTGTTTTATTAAACGAGGTGTATATATTTCATTAAGTGTAGTCTTTGTTAAGTGTGATCATTCATCATCATCAGTGGTTGAATATTAGTTATTTAAGATATAAGTAAATATGCTAAAATTAAGCAATAATTATGAATTTCTTTATAAAATTAGTTTTATGTTTAGGCTTAGTCCTAGAGCTGTAGTTGAAACCCTTGTCATTATCGTTATTATTATCATCATCATCATCATCATCAACGTTTTAATTAATGAGCAGTTTAACTGTTTAAAGGCCATAAATAAATATTTATTTTATAATATTTAGTGATTTCTTAGTCTTATTATAACCACATCCCATCATCTATTTCATCCAAGGATGAGTGAATTGCCATCCTAAATTAGTTATATATAATCTGAGCTAGTAAACTTATAAAAATATTGAAACACATCTGTTATGTTAAGATCTGAGAAATGATTTATGTCTAATGAACTCCACTGTGGTTTATAGATGTTTTACTTTTACCTAAATATTAGTGCGTATAGTGATATGGCTCAAAAAGCAAAATCTCCCATTTTTATTAGAAATAAAGTACCAAAAGGGGATTCAAACCCAGTACATGTGAAAAGGTTATTAGATATAACTGTGTCTAGATTCAAATAATCTAGTGGTGCCCTGCTAGACCATATTCACTTAGTATTTGTTTAAACATGCACTTAACATCAAACCAAGAAATGAAAGTGGGTAAGATCTATTGTCTGTATACCTGAGTTATATTTTATTGAATTACTAGTGTACTCACCTCATGTGATTTCATATACCTGAGTTATAATCCTTGTTGTTAATAATTTGCTTATAATTATTGATAGTGGGATATCTTGAGAAATCCAACGTTATTTTAAATATTATGATCTTATATATATATATATATTGTAGACAACTCAGATATGGTAATAGTTATTTGAACCATCCTTAATTTTGTTACAATATATATATATATATATATATATATATATTGTGTTAATCAGTTATATATATATATATATATATATATATATATATATATAACTGATTAACACTTTATTTTAAGCTATGGCATAATGAAGAATTAATGAGATGGGTATTTTAAATGTATACTTAAGAGTAAAATACATGTTACATATTTAGTTTTTTATTATTTTTAATTTTAGAAATATATTCTCTATTTTGACAATATTAATGAATGTAATTTTGGTAGTCAGTTAAGCAGAAAAAGAAAAGAGAGAATATCAATAAAATATATTTTTTCAGTATATTGATTATTAACTAAATTTTCAAGCTGATAATTTATATATGATTGATTCTGAGAGGAACATTTATTTATGTTTATACTTTTGTCATAGTATTCATGATATCAGAAGTGTTTTGCTATGCAGTGTAGATGTGAATAGAGTTGGTTTTATTATAATCCCACTTGAGGAATATTTTTTTAGAGGTAATAATTTTTATTTTCATAGTTATAACACAGTATTGGCTAACACTATTCAACTGTGATCAGCTACATTGTTACCAATCTTATAGTAGTCCTTTTGAATTGTATGTAGCTTGAACTATGGTTATATTAACATTACATATGTCAAGTGCTTTTTATGTATTTTATTAACTATTCAATGTATAATTTGGTTCATTTAGAATTTTATTATATCATTTTTTCTTCCAAAGCATGAGCTTGTGGTTAAGACCTATAGACATCCTACCTTCACATTTTCACATGCATATTCTTGAGGTTTACAGCCTTAGTAAATATTACTTACATAATCAATGTGCATTTAAATAAATTTATAATTACAACTTTATATCATTATAGTTTTATTTCTTATGGCTTGGCATTTAATCACATCATGCTCATGTTGTAAGAAAATCAACTTTGAATAAGCTGAAGAATTAATGAGAATCTGCATAAATAGAAAGAAGAGGGGTGGTTATTTAACTGTTGTATATGCATAATATTACCATTTAAGAATGTTTTTTTTTATTACTACTTTATTCATTATGGACTCTTATGTTATGTTGAAATCATTATTTAAGAATAATACACCAAACCAACCATGTAAAAAGGGCTTGTCTCAGTTGTACATTTTTTTAAGTAAACACATTGTCAACAATTTTTTGCCTAGTGTTTGTTGGTTATATGCTTTTCAATTGTTTCTCTATATAAGAATCTCTACTTTTATCATTGATCTAGCTGTGGTAATTAAATTTACATCTATAAACATCATATTGGTCCTATCGATATATATATAACCACAAAATTACATTTTCTAGGCTAGTAAAAGCCTGGTGGCAATGTGATGTTTAGACCTATGTGTGATTGTCCAGTTCTTATATGTATAGTTCATTAAATGGCAACCAATGTGAGTATAAATATAAACCAGTGCTAAGATTATGAAACAATTAGTAAAATATTAGTTTGAGGTTTGGTAGAATTTTAAAGGAATATATAGAAAGGTGAATTAGTGATAGTATAGTGATATATGTGAGATGGGAGTTGTTGGAATTATGGGGAGTTCATTACTTAATGAAAATTTAAAAAGGTAAAGAGTTAATTATAAAATAAATTCATAGATTGGAAGGAGAAATTCAAATTAGGAAAAATTGAATGAATTATAATACACAAAAGTCAGATTTAAATGACACAAGTGTTGATTTGTCCCTTGCAGGATGGAAATGGTAGATCAAAGTGAGAAAAATGCACACATGGATGCTGTGTGGGGTGAGGGCAGTCCTATTATATTTAAAAATCCTGAGATAGTCAAGAAGATAAACAAGCTCATGGGAATAAAAATATTCACAAAGCTGATAATGCTATACCAAAAAGTTGATGGGGAACATGAAAAAAGAGTTAAAACAAAACCAAAAAGTTTATAAAAATGTTAGATGATAAAAAAGAATGTAAAGAATCATTAGAAGGGGGAATAGGGTGAAGTTTGGAAGATCTAAACCAGAAAATTACACCCATAAAAGATGATATTGAAGAGATTAGAGAATAAATAATGTTACAAAAGAAATTAATGAATAGAGTAAGTAAAACTCAGAATGCAATAGAAGCATTCTAAAAAATATTAGAATAAAATAAAGAAATAAAACAAAAGAAATGGTTAGGGAGATTGAAAAAGATTACAAAAGTAATAAGCTGTAAGTCACAAAATATGGCATATTATAAATGATAGTTTAGAGAAAAAATAGAAAGTAAACATGTTGATAATCAGAAAAAAAATGTTACATGAAACACAAAGTATAGAAATAATATAAGAAAACAAGATAAGTACTATCTGTACTTAAACTATGAAAAGTAATTTTATGCTGACTTGAAAATAAATAATAAACTTTGGTCTGTAAAGAGAAAATTCAGGTCTGCAAAGAAGGGCAGAATGCCAATTTTGTTAGTATTTTGAGAATTTCTTTTGTCAGTGTGGATATCTACATAATAAAAGAAAAGTGAATATTGAAGTCAATAATTTAAGGAAAATCTTAGGCAACCTGTCAAGGAAAGCTCAAAAATGGGGAAAGGAGCAAACTAAAGTATATTATAAATATTTCCCCACATCATGACTTACAAAGACAGTAATGAGAAATGTAAACTTGTTAGGTAAAAAATGATTGTGTAAAGTGGCCCGATAATGCCACAGATGTGGTCATTAAAGTTTAGTTTTGCCCAGTTAGATGGCATAATTTATTCTGGAGTTATCTAGGTTTTATTGAATAGACCTTATACTTCAGCAAAGTATCAAACTCTGGCTAATCTAGAGAAATATAAAAATGGAGACCAAGCTCAAATAATAGCTTGAGCAGAGTATTAACAGGCCTCCACATAATACTCTTCAGAATAGAAAAAATACTGATAAACAGGAAAAGAGAGAAAGAGCCACATTTGAAGTAAACAGATGATAATAAATAATATTATTTGAGAAGATATTCCATTAGAAGATAGTATCACCAACATTTGGCAAATGTAACCTTGTTATAAGTTAAGGAAAAGACAAAAGAAAATTTGTTTTTTTTTTTTTAATTTTTTCCTTTTCATACTGAAAATGCAGTTGAGATGCTTGATCAGGTACCAAAATTATTTTTATTTGATGTTAACATATATCACAGTAATTATAAACTACTTAATTTTGGTTAACTAAAGATTTAATTAATGCAATATTAAATATAGAAGAAAGGAACTTTGTAATTAGTTTTTTATTCTTTTGATATAAACTTTTATAGAAATATAAAGACAATGTTTAATCTAAGTAAATTGGTTATAATCTATTTAATGATAATGAATATAATGACTGTGCAATTTTCTTACATTGGGCATTGTCATAAATGAATCTTTTAATTTAAATGAATTATATTAGAATTTGATAATTATAGTACAAAAATATTGGTTTATCTGAAATTTTTTTTGGTAAATTGATGCTGGGAGGAAAAGATTCTAGAATTCTAAAGGAGATCAATGGTAGAAAATCTACAAAACCTCTTGAATTTTATTATTCCAATTGATCCAAACCACTTTAAACACTTTTTATCCAAAACCTTTTGTTGTACATATATACACATACACCTATGTTTGTACTGTCCTGCAGTCTTCTTCAGAACTGGCTCTGAAGAAGATTGCAGGACAGTCAAAATATAGGTGTATGTGTATATATGTACAATAAAATGTTTTTGATAAACAGTGTTCAAAGTAGTTTGGATAAATTGGATTTACATAAGATATTACAGCAAAAATAATGAAAAGGGTGATTTTGTTAATATTTCTGAAGAATTATTATTATTATTATTATTATTATTATTATTATTATTATTATTATTATTATTATTATTATTATTATTATTATTATTATTATTATTATTATTATTATTATTATTATTATTATTATTATTATTATTATTATTATTATTATTATTATTATTATTATTATTATTATTATTATTATTAATGTAAAAAGAAGAACACAGAGACTACATCTAGTTTTAGTTAATTAAAAAGTTTTGCAATCTATCACCCATCTTATTGCTATGTCTGTAAATAAATTAATCAAGAATGCACCTAAAGCCACCTTCAATGTTTGTCTTAGCCAATATGCTTTGCTAAGCTTTTCAAAATGAACTTCGTTTTTTGAGAAATAATCTCCATCCTAATATGAAGCTAACTAATTAGAAAACTGACTGCCTATACTTAACAAATACATATTTTTCCATAGATGATTCTCAATATATTAGCAATGAGAATTATGATTGAACTATCCACAAATAGTACATACTCATTAAAGAATTTCCGTAGAAAGAAAATATTTGCTGCTCATCCCAGACTTATGGTAAATTAACGTGAACTTTTATAATAAGTCAGTAAACCAAGAATGAAATTATTATTGTTTTAATTATTGAATACATATTCTGTCTTATTAATGAATCAGATTTAAGCTAAGTTTATGTAATTTGTTTTATATCAATGCACAATAGATAGTTATATAAGTAACATTTCTGTTATAGAGGAAAGTTTTTTATTGTTAAGCTGTTGTATAATTAAAGATGACTGAGTTTGGCCTTTTAAATTTATACAGAGTAAAATACATGTATGTTTAGCTTTTTTTATTTATTATTAATTTTAGAAATATATTTTCTTCTTTGACAATATTAATAAATTCAATTTTAGTAGTCAGTGAAGTCATTCTTAAACAAAGAGAGAAAAGAAAAAATATTAATAAATTGTATTCTTTCAGTGTATTAATTATTAACTAAATATTCAAAGTAATAATTTATTTCATATACATGCATGTATAGTTGATTTGGAGAGGAACATTTATTTTAGTTTATATTATTATCAGAGAATTCATGTATATAAAAAGTGATCCACTATGGGTTGTATATGTGCATAAAAATGGCTTGATTGTAAGCCTACTTAAGGTTTTTTTTGCAGTAAGAATTTTGTTTTATTTCATAGTTGTCACTGGGTATTAGTGAACACTACTGTACTGTGATCAGCTATACTGATATCGATTTTATGATAGTCCTTTTAAATTGTATGTAGATTGAACTATGGATAAGATTTGAAACATCTTTATAATTTGGATCATTTAGGATTTTATAACATTGTTACATTTTATTTCTTGTGGCTTGGGGTTCCATTGCACCACACTCATGTTGTAAGGAAAATTAATTTTGTATAAGTTAAAAATTAATGAGAATTGAGTAAATAGAAAAAAGAGGGAGGATCATTTTGTTGTTGTACATGTAGAAGAATACCATTTAATAAGTTTTTTTTATTATTTTATTTATTATGGAATCTTATATTATGTTAAATTAATGATTTATTTAAGAATAATAAACCAACTCAATCATGTAAAACTGGTTTTGGTCATAATTCTACTTGAACAATGCTTTTTAAATTAGTATTTTTTCTATGTAGATTTATTTAAATTTCTACATAATTTTGTTTTAAATTAACATATTGTCAGCATTTCATTGCCTGGTGTTTGTTCATTATCTGTCTTCCAATTGTTTCTCTATATAAGGATCTCTATATTTTACTTTTGATCTATCTGTTGCTTCCATATTCTCCATATTCTTCTCTATCCTGATCCATTTCATTTCCACAACATAATCTGTGTTAAATTCTTGGCCTTAATATCTAAATCCCCCTTATCTTGCTCCAAACTTAGCATAAAAACCAAAAGCCCACATTCTGTATAATCACTATGTTTATATTTATTCTCCCACAACATCATTATTTGCACCCTTTCTGCTTCCAGGCATTTACATTCAATTAACAGATGCCAAATATTATTTATGCTTTCCTTACATAACATGCAGACTAAATCACCTATATTTTTCTATTTATGTGTATTTAAAAATCCTGTTCATGCCTTAAACAGAAACCCACTTTTCTTGCTAATAACATAAATTAAGTCACACCCAGTATTCAGTTTGCTTTTATATATATATATATAACTCTTTTTACTCTCCAAATTAGCTATGCTTTTATATATATATATATAACTCTTTTTACTCTCCAAATTAGCTATCCATTTCTCCAACTCTATTTTTTATTAATGCATCTACTATTCTATCCCATTCCATGCCACTATAACACTCAACAATTCTCCTAACACAATCATCCCATCATTTGTATAAGTATACTGACATAAATTTTTCATCCAAATCTTTTGCATGCCATACAACTTTCTCTTTCATTATGTTGCTTGTTCTTTATTCATTACCCAATTAAATACTATTTTGGTTATTCTCCTATTATTTATAAATTGTTATCTACTCAACATTTTCATTTTGCTTTTTGCATCTCATATATAAAAGCTTGACCATTCCATTTCTTCTTGAATTGCCTCCTTTGCCAACTGCACACACACACACACACACACACACACACATATATATATATATATATATATATATATATATATATATATATATATAATCCATGTCTTCTTACTTTTCTTTGTATTTTTTATAAGTAATATAAAACCCCTTTACTAACACATATTGCATAATTATCATAAGTTAATCTTGCTACTGCAATTCATTTCAATACAATTCTAGCTATATCATATTTATTTTATGAAAACACTTAATTTCCTTATGAGTCCCTTTCTTTTCTTTGCTTCATTTATCAATTTTTCCCCCATCCATCCAAGCAATTTTTCTAAATACTTAAGACAATTCCCAAATAGTTACACCTATCCAGCACATTTTATATCCCCCAATAAAAAATTTTTCTCTTGTTTTTACCCAGTATTTATTATCAATATTTTTGATTTTTTCACTAAATTTAAACCCCATCTTTTTATACACCCTTCACATGTCTTCAACCTAACTTCCATATCTTGCATACTTTCTGTACACAAGAAGATATCATCCACAAACAAAATACCTGATAATGTATATACTCCCTCACCACCTATTAATGGTATCTCTACACCACTTCCTAGTCTTTTTATTGCTTTTTCCATTTTTCTTAAAAATAACAAAATAAAATAGGGGACATAGAGCATCCTTGCCTTACTCCAATCACATTTTTAGCTTTAACTGATTCTATATTTCCTATGTGATACATATAATAATTCTTTTCGTAAAATCTCTTAATATGATTGACTAATGCTCCATTCACTCCCAAATTTAGTAAACTTACTCATAATCTATTTCTATTTATTCTATCATCATATCCCTACTCTATATCTATAAAAAACATATATAACTGTCTGGCTATATTCCTACTCATAAATTGTGTAACTACCAATAAACTATCCCCTATATGCCTATCTGATCAAAACATCTTTGCATTTCTTCCCTATATTATTTTCTTCCATCCATTTTGTAATCCTTCCAACCATCATATATGTGAAAACTTTATAACACTGACATTACCACTATTGGTCTATAATTATTTAGCTTTCTATGGTCTTTATCCTTTCCTTTAAATAGTAACTTTACTCATGTATTATTCTAGCTATCTGGAAATTCTCTTTTCTGTGCCATCTTATTAACACATGTTAATAGGTTTAATTTTCATGCTTTCCTTCTTTATAACATTAATTGCATATCTCATTTCTTCATTTCAAATCCTAGGCAATTCAGAAGATATATTAATTGTAGGAGGTACTTGTTCTTTACAACTATATAATTCTTGATAGAACTCTTCTACCCATTTCATGATGTCATCTCTCTTTTTAGTAATAGTCCCATCTTTTTTTCTTATTATAGATATAAGTTTTCTACCAATACCAAAATGTTGTTTTCCATTCTCATTTTTTTAAAAATTTTCTATAGCTTTCCTTGCTATTTCACAATTATACTTTTTTTATCATTATTAACATTTTTGCATGATTTTATAAAATTTGAGATATTCAATTCTTTTTAATGCATCATTTTTGTATAATTTTCTATTCATTTTTTCTTCATAAATTCTTTAGTCTTAGTAGAAATTTTATTAGTTAATTGCTGCTTTTTGTATCAGCTATCTTTATTGCAAGTTTTAAAGATATATCAGTTATCTTCCTATTGATATTATTCAAACAGAATCATGTTCAAAATTTATTAATATTTGAAAATGATTTGCAAGTTTTAATTTAAATTCATTAGAATATTTCTAAAGATTAAAAATATCAACTCTCAATATTGTTTTTCTTAAACATTTTTGTCTTTTTAGTTTTGTATTAACATGTATAATGACCACTTCCTGTGTTGAATTTATCAAACCTTACAAATTTGAAATAAGTAATTTCTGCTAGTCAAACAATAATCTAATTCTGTTGTACTTTCATTTGAATGCTTCTCTGTCTATTCCCTTTTAAAAATTTTCTAAAAAAATATTCATAATATTATTATTTTTTTTTTCTACAAATTCCATAAGTGATGTCCTCTCTCCTTTCTATTACCATAACCAAATGTACCTATATCATTTTCATCTATCAATTTGTTTCCAATTCTAGCATTCAAGTCTCCCATAACAATTTAAAATGTTGTTTGGTCCAATCAAAGCCTTTGTATATCCATATAAAAATCCTCTACTACTTCATCACTATGAAATCTTATTGGGGAATAAATGTAAATTATCTGAATTTGATATCTGCTATTAAATTAAGTAACTAATTTTACCACTTTGTTCAATACACTATAAATCTCGACAATGTTTTTTTACTTTTTATTGATAATAAATCCTACTTTATTTGTTCTTTCAGTATTTGTGCTTATATAGTAGAGAACATATCCACTTTTTAAATCAATTGTTTCTTCATCTTTTCTTATAAATTCACAAAGTACAATATTATCCGGTTTAATATGAGATAGTTTTTCTTCCATTTCTTGCAATGTTCCTTCACTTGAAAGTAATTTATAGTTAAAAGTACCTAAATAAAAGATCATTATCAAATAGCAGCATGTGTCCACAATCAGGGAATTGTTGGCACCTCCACCTTAGCTACTAATTCCTGCCTTGGCTAATGACTTTACAGCCTCCTGGAATAAGGGCCATAATTTATTTTTATCTGCCATGATTGTAAATATCTACTTGGAAAATTTTTTTGATTCACACACACATTCATTCTGCTTTTCAACAAAATTCAATTGATATTTCAGTTAAAGAGATATCAGGCAATTGAGAAAAAAGATCATAGTATTTCTTGATCTGAAACTTGGAGGTAAAAAGCCAATATACTCACCACAATGGGTAATGCAGGTTGGTGAGCAATCCATTCATGTTTGTATATTATATGAATAATCACATAGTAATAATAGCTGCAATGACAAGAAAATGTGTGGAGTGAGCAAACATTATATCCAAAGTTAAATGAAGATTAAATATAAAATAAATAACAAGAATGTAGTTATAATAATAATGATAAAAATTATTCTATAGGCTTTATTAATTAAAATAAATATATAACTTTTATTATATTATGGATAGGGTATTATTATATCTGACAATAAAACAATATTATTAGCAGGTCTTCTACAGGTTTATATTAATAAAATACTTTTCTTTACCTTTCAATGTACTTTAGTCACAGATCTCTATTTATGTCAGGATATCATGTCACTTCCAAAATAAAATTAATTTATAAGCAAATATTTTATCTAGTGCCATGCTTGCAATTGTAATGAAAATTAATTTATAAAATTTTATTTTTAAAAACATAGAATTATGATTATTAATTAATCCTTTGGACAATATATTTTTCTTTGATTTTATGACAGGCAAAAGACTACTTCTTATCATGAGTGAATAATGAATATGTCTTACGATATTGTTATTTTTCTCTTGCCTCACATAGGCAATGAGTGACAATATGAGAATTACATGATCCATTATTTGACTGGCATGCTACAATTTTTTAATAATGCATTATAATTTTACTTTATTCTATTAGAGGTTATAGTTATCATCTTCAATTAGTGGCTTGGTAAATCACAAGGAACATTCAGATATTAATAAATATTTCCCAATATTAATGGATTATTATTTTGATGATAAAGTTCTTACAGTCATAATATAGTGGTTATTTTTGCAGCTGTCTTCTCAATGGAACATGATATTACTTTACATTTTTTAAAATAAATATAATTAATCATTGTAATGTTGAACAAGGCAATACTAAAATCAGTTTGAATCATTACAATATATATATATATATATATATATATATATATATATATATGTGTGTGTGTGTGTGTGTGTGTGTACACACACAAATATTTTTAAATAAATCACAAAATAAAATATTATATAAGGACAGTAATTATATATATATATATATATATATTGTAATGGTCATATTTATACATTCATGCAACATAATCCAGAGTCCTGGCAAATTATACCAAGGCTGATCTAGATATGGGTTTGAGATCTTGAATCTGATCACACTCAGCTCCTCCACCACCACTCCATGACTTACTACCATATGAATGACATATATGAGGCTACACTCAGAATTTCATAGTTCATGTGCTGGCAGTAACAAAGAGTGGAGCAAGAGACTCAGGGAATATTAACTAAATTACTATATACTTTAAATAACACACATATCTACAGCTTGCTAGATAATGCATTAACCATTATTAACACTACTATTAAGAATTTTAATTAAGATTCAGGATGAAGAGATTTAACTGAGATTTAGGATTAAGAGATTTATCTAAGATTTGGGATAGATTATGAATAAAACTCTACACAGTGGTTATAAATTAATATATTTTAATTAATCAATATAAATGTAATAAACATGAGTGCATTGAAGGACACACACAGGTGTAAACAATGATGAGCAATTAACAGAATCTCATCTGGTGCACTATATTTCAAAAGCGTTTATTACAATTTTAATAATCTATGGTCTATTCATGCCTTAATTTTACTATGCCTGACCTATTAGGCTTGCAATGGTTAAGTCGGTGCAAGAATGCTTATTTATCACTATAACATTCAATAAAAGTCATTTAATAATACTTAACAAGCTGCATTAAGCTCTCTATGCAGATCATATACGTACAAATAAGATTACATATTCAGATCAATGCTGAAATATTACATAACTTTATGGAGGAATGAACTGGAGCTTTGTAGTATGACTTCAGATACTATGGCAATATATATATTACTAGAGAGGTGTGGGTCTTGAATGTGTTGTTACTCAGGGGATTGAATACCAATTACTCAATTCCCATGGGTACCACAAGCCATATGACTCACTGTGAATAATTTGAACATATATTTCAGTAATCAGAGCAGCTTACAAAAAACAATCTGGACCCTTGTCTTCCAGTTCTAAAGAAGAGCTGTCGGAACTAAGGAGATGGGGTGGCCATTAAAACTAGAGGCCCATTCATATAAGAAATATACAACAAAACATAAATGCATATATATGCTTCCTAAAGACACATTTTCCATGCTAAATATAATATTAATTAATAACTAAAAGTATGCACAATTCTATAGTTTTGTTCCATGAAACTACCATTTGCCAGTTCATTAATTAGCATTCTTAAAACATGCTATAAAGAATACTTAAAACTAATCTAGTTTCTTAATAAATCTGCATGGTTTATAATATAACTAAAAAGAGGAATAAAGCATATCTGGGACTTCAGCAATACATATAATATGCTTCATAACTCATTTTTGCATTTATTAACTAATTACTTTATTACTTGCAAACCTAATTATAATGACAATAATAATAATAAGCTAAACATAATAGCTTAACAAATATATTTAGGTTTTTAAAGTGGAGATTTGAGTGTGTGTACTAAAGAGCAACATTATTTAATTTGGAGAGAGCCTCTAATCATCCCCCCCCCTCAAACTTTATTCATAAAATCAATCTTCATTATGAACTGGGCATAGCATAAATTATAAATAACATATATAAAACAAATAAAAAAAGCATGACCACAGATTAAAATATAGAATAATAACTGAATGAGTTATTATTAACAAACATTTAGAATCTTTTATTTTAAGCTCATAAATAGGCAAGTTTACAGCTATTATTTAAAAGTTAAATTATAATTTGAAATCATATTTTATAGTTTAGAATTAGCTGGTAGTTTATTGAAACATTATTACAATTTAAAAGTTTATTCATGATTAATACTAGCTAGCTTAAGAGTTTTAGAGACTCATTTATAAATTTATGAGAGTTAATATTAAAGAGGTCTACAGGGAAATTGTTACCACATCTTCTTTGTTGAGGCTTCTATAGTTGATCACCATTATTCTTGGCTGGGATGATCCATTACTGATGCTTTCTGCTGAGCAGGCTGTGGGTTTTGAACTCCATCATGCATGGACCATTCTACTGAGAAGGGAGGGGCAGTGGTTTACTTGAACCCAAAGGTTCTCATGGTAGAAAAGTTAATGAGTAAATCCCCATTAGCAAAACCTAAAGTTATTTATATCAGGAAAATTGGTAATCTGAGTGACCTGTTTACAGTTTTTTACAGAGTTTTCTTAGTAATTAAAAATGCATAAAAATGATAACTTTGCCATTTCTTGGCAAAAACAATAACTGTCAAACAGGTCACTCCTTGTTTTTATTTTTAAAAAACATTAAAATTTTGATTCTAAGTTTGATTAATTACTTGCAGATGGTTTTCTAAAAATTACAATTTTTTATAACAACAGCTAACTTTTTTTAAAAGAGTTTAAGTTCATAAACATTTTAATATATATGGGTGCGGGACTACCACAAGAATTGAAATTTATATATGAAGGCATTTTAATAAAGAGTTCTTAACTAAGAATAATTGCAATTTAAATTAATTTAAAACAGTTGTAATGTTTTTTTTAAATCTATTGCATTGTGGCTTCTAGTGCATATATATATATATATATATAGGTAATTACACACATATAACAATGTTCATGCACTTAATTTAAATTGAACCATTTTATTAACTTCTAATTTATAAATATGTACGCATTATACACATGCAATTATTAATATGGCTATTGGATGTGCACAGATATACAAGTAAATGCATATGATGGTAAATAAAACTTTATTAATGTTTTTGTAAATTATGAAAATTTGTCTTTATAATAAATTGTTGATTTTTATGAAATTTAGAATTTGTCGTTTTGCCATTATTTAGTTTTTCTGTTTCTATTTGTCATCACCACAGATCTTAATTTGGATTAATATTTACATTATATTTAAATTGCACACGGATAATAAATTATTGTATTGGAAATATTTATCATATTAATGAAAATAATTTATGAAGATAATGGTTTTATTAAAGTATATATATATAGCAATTGGTTCATGAATTATAATTGCTTCATAGAAGCTTTCAGAGAAATAAAAATTTATTGGATCATGCACAAGAGTGTCATGTTTAATCATGACATATATTTATGTCATAATAAATTTAAGAAATTCCTTTTAGGTATTTAAAATTGGTAACAATTAATAATATTATGATTTGACACACTGTTGCTTTCAAATACAAAACTTATTACTATTTTAAGATGTGTAAGCAAAGCTATACCAATTATTTTATTAAAAAAATAAACTTTATTTAAATATTTGCACTATAAGATTGGTTATATTATACTTACAGTATTAAAGGTTAGTGTTATCATTATGAGTAATGATTTCTGAGTATTTTAATAATCCAAATTATATGTTATTAAATTTCTTAAATTATAATAGAGACTTTTCTTAAATTAACTTAAAATCCTATAAGACCTAAAGTAATTAATTTTACATTCTAGTTATCATATTGCAGAGAAAAGTTATATTTTGTTTAATATTATATTATTTTATATTTTTCTAGATTTTGTCTGGATTACTGGATTTCCACAAAATTACCTTTTGTTATCTAATATCATATGCTTTTCTTTCCTGTAATATGATATCCCTGAGATAAAGATTAAAATGCAATAAAGATTTAGATCAAGATTTATTTCAAATTAAAATTAGAATGTTATTTTATTTTTATAATACATTTTACTATTATTATTCCTACATATTTAGTTGGAATATTATTTTATCTTTATTTAAATAGGATTATTGTAATTAGTCATAGAGATATGATTCCAATTCTTAAAGGGTTGGAATTCAATGGTATTTCTATACAGGAAAGTATGTGTTTTTGAAATTTATTTGACTTTAAAACAGTCTGGACACCATAGCATGGAAACACAGTCTCATGATTAAATTGAGTAATTATTTGTTTAAAAAGTTCTGAGATCAGTGGTTACTATGATTATTATTAGATCCTTGATTTTATCAATGTGATACTCTCTCACTGCTTATGCTTAGATTTTCTTTAATGGTTCCCTTTCCACAGGTTACAATATATATATATAATCAGTAAAAATCATCGTATATCACATGACCTATATAGCTTGTATTACCAATATGTAATATATAAAAAGCCTGCTAATAGCTCTAAAAAGCTTATTTTTTTATTTTTTTTATGATAAATGATACAAGAGAAAATACATGAAGCCTTTATCTATGATGGTCCCCATCCCCAGACTGGTTTTGAGCTATGGCTTTCATCAGTGAAGATCTAGGACATTAGATTCAAAATATTAACTCAAGCCAAGCATTTATCCTATTCTTAAATATTAAGAAAAAGATCCAAATCTTCAGACACCTACATGTCTTCAAACTCAGCTCTTTAACCAAAGAAACTATATGAGCCTGAACTAAATTCAGTGATACCATATATTAGTAGAGCTGAGTTTGAAGACATGTAGGTGTCTTCAAATTTTTCAATGCTTATTCATAAGGTTACAGCCTTAGTAAATATTACTCAATCTGAATATTGTAGGATAATAAATTATTTTTAACTTATCAGTTTTAAACAGAGTAGAATTATAGATTCTGTAGCAAAAGTAGTCTTTAAAATGTTTATTCTTTTAAATCTTTATTATTTCTTTATTCTTTTGTATTCTGGTTTAGTTGGAAATTTAAATTCCCCTTATTTTTCAGTAAATGCATGTTTGCTGCTCTCAAATGCAGTTAAAAGTTCTGCCACCTGCTCAATTGTATACCTGTCTATGTCAATTAACAACTTTTCATTATGGTATGGAACTGTTGTGTCTTAATATTATTATTATTAATTGTAATTTTGAAAGAGCACTTTCAATTTTGACACTTGCTTTGCAAAAATGAAGTGTGGGGCTTACCAAGAGAACAGTCCTCTTGAGATACATTATGTTTAATTCCTTTCTTGTATTCTTCATTCCAGTAGCACTTCATGAATACTTACTTAATCAATAAAATTATGAGTGTGAATGAATAATGAGTTTCACCCTACTTGAGATGCATCTTGAAGAGGGCTACAAAATATTGCTAGCTTTTCCTCTTCAGTCATACCATTAATGCTAAATAATCTTTCCATGTTTTTGAAAAATTCAGTGGGTGCCTCACCAGTATTTCCTGAAAAAGTTCTTATTTTAGGGAACTCATTACATTTCCAGGCATTTGGTTTATATATTGACTATCTATCTTTGCCTCTTTTATTTTTTCTTTTCAAGTTCTTTTTTAATGTTGGCATTTCAGTTTGACCATCTTGTCTATGGTCATCCTCCAACTTTTTTACTTTTTGTGTAATTCTATCATCATCTCTAACTTGTAGAAATTTAATTGGAATAGCCAGATAACTTATTTGCTCTTATATAGATTCCAGACATGTTTGAATTTCATGATTCATAGATTTTATTAATTCTTGTATCTCTTTTATTTTCACATCATGTTCCTTTTTGTTTTATATTGCTTAATTCAAAATTTCTTTTCTAGTTTGTTTGATTTGGTATGCTAATTTACTAGCCAACTTTTTATTGTTTTTGATCTTTTCTCTGTTTATTATCTCCTTCTTTTTTGCTGATCTCTCTTTTTATTAATTTTATTGTTGTTTTTTCTTTTAAATCTTCTCTTTGTTGGTCTCTGTTTTTATTATTTGTTCTCCTGGTTTATTATCTTCTTTTTGTTTTTTTATATTTTTCTTTTTGTTGGTCTATCTTTTTATTATCTCGTTAAACAATTCTAATAATTGGGCTTACATGGAAGAGTCTTCTACTCTTTAGTTTTCTTTCATTAGTTGATGATCATTTTGTTTCAGATCATACTTTTCTACCATCTTTTTAACAATTTTTCTTGTCAGCATAAATGTTTCTATTATATAATTTTAATCTTCAAAAAAACTGTGTTAAATTATTTTTTACACAGGATATACAAATGTGAACTATTTAAGATATCGCATAAAATAGGGTGAACATCTAGTCCTCTTTCATGCAATCTCATAAAATAAGGTGAACATCATGTCCTCTTTCATGAAATCTTATTTTACCTTGTGTACCTCTACTACTATTATTATTACACTTAATCTACCTTTCTTTCAACCTTATTGACTGAGTACCTTGCTTTATTTGGTTAATTTATTTTCATGCAATCTTATTTTACCTTGTGTACCAGTACTACTGAGTACCTTGCTTTATTTGGTTAATTTATTTTCATGCAATCTTATTTTACCTTGTGTACCACTACTACTATTATTATTACACTTACTCTACCTTTCTTTCAACCTTATTGACTGAGTGCCTTGCTTTATTTGGTTAATTTATTTTCCCTGCTTTATTTTTCCATTCTATCCTCTTTATGAATGTGTGACTAATTTCCATTTATCTAATATTTTTACTAGAAGTACATATGCATGTACCAAAATAAGTTCATGTCAAGAATCATTTATCAAAACGTTTTTTAGAGATCTGATGACACTCTGACAGCAAAATCAAGCATCTGCAATTATGGAATTGATACAGAATCTTGATACTGAATAAAATAAGTATGCAATGCAGCATGAACAATCAAAGATATCTTTCAATTTATAAAATATAAGTTATATATAACCTAAAATAAAAATAATAATGAAAAAAACCTTTGCAAAGAAGCCCTGTCAATTTCTGTCATAGAGACTGGACAATACATAAATATGCCTTGCTTCTTTTCTTGGAGACTTAGGAGATGGGAATCATGGCAGAATTATGTTAATTGAACAATGATAAACAAAGGGGAATATAAAAAAATGAGTTGGAGCAGTGCCTGAGATAGAACTCTCCATGGAGTTGCATAAAACATTGCATCCTCAAGCCAACAAAAATACTCTCCTTCTGTCATCAGTACTGAAATTACAGCTAAACTCTAACAATCAAAAACTCAATCCAAAATCCAAAATGATACTTTGATTTTTTAAATTCAACTTTAGATGTGAACTCTTTAAATAAACATTAATACTTTTATTTTAGAATTCCTTTAAACTCTTGTCACATTTCACACTAATATGTTTTAAATTAATTCCCCATAAAAATACAAAATTTTGTTTTTCAGGTTTATTTCTGCAATTCAATCAACTTATTATATTAGATCTAAAAAAATAAAAAAATATGTTGAGAAGATCTTTTTTGTGGCAACTTCTTGAAATTAATCAGTTTCTTATGAGTATTGGTTATTTTATGATTTTGATAAAAATAATATGATTTATTTAGCATCTTTTGCAATGATAATGACCTTTTAGCTTGATTGTCTGAGAAATCAACTTCTGGGGAAAACATTTTAAACACTTTATTATCAACAAATTCAAACTCTATCATTTGTAGTTGATTAATTTTACGAGAATTTTAGATATCTCTCTCTATACATTTATATAATATGTATTATATTTGCTGTTAATCAATATAAAATAAAATATCTTCACTGCTACTAATATTTTACAAAAATTTAAAAATCTCAAAATGTGTTATGAATGTTAACGTCAACCTGTTTTTTTTTTTTCAACAAAATTTAACCATAAGTTATAATAATCATTATTTTGTTAGATTTATTTGATTTAGAAATGGATTTGACCTGACCGAGTTTAATATACTAAAGAAGCTAATTATATCTGTTAGTGATTTTTTTTTTTCAACAATTAACCATGCTTGCATATAATAAATTTTAGAAAAAGAATCCTATAATTTATATTATTAATTATGTAAAAGATAGAAAATAAAAATATTTTTATTAGTCCTTAATGCTAATGAAATATGTAATATATTTTAATTATTTATACGATTTAATCAGAAGATTAAAATGAGATCGATCTAAATTTTAAGTAAACTAAATAATATAATATAGCTCAGAAGTGTTTTGTTTTTCATTAAGTAATTATTCTCATTTACTTGAATAAACATTTCCCAACCTATTATAAATATTGAATCTGAAGTAGCTTCTCAAACACTTCCTAATCGCAACTATGAAATATAAACTAGATTATAATGAGATCATTAGAAAATTTATCCGAAGGCAAACAAAAATCATTAAATTAGCATTTAAACAATGAGATATATTGATTACAATGGTGATTTAAAATTATTAAACACTTGGAAAAGTGAATTAATGGAAATTTATTTAATAAATTAAACAAAGAGACAGTAAACAGAAATAAACAATTTATGTAAATAGCACTACATTAATGAGAAATTTTGCGTGAAATTATTAATTTTTTATACAAGCACACATATATCACATACATACATAAGTGTTGAAAAAATGATGTATACTTGGAGACTATTTTGCTATATTTCAAGTTATATTTTTTTATGCAAAATGAAGTTTTCAGGTTACTTGTTCGTATTTATGGGACATTTAAAAGAAAATCAATACACAATCTTCAGACCTCTCGATAAAGTATGGAAATATGTATGTTGCATGTAAGAAGAAAGGATAGAAACTGAAATACTTTACTGAATAAATACATAAGTATCACTGATATTATTGAAAGAATTAAGAGATTAAAATGGAGCTGGGTGGATATACTATTAGAAAAGACAATAATAGATGGGCAAGCAAAGACTTAAATTGGATCTAAAGAAATTGTAAAAAACTAGAAAGAGATCCATATAAGATAAAACTAAATCTGTTGGTGTGGTGTGGAGAAGAGAAATTATGGATTAGAGAATCATGATTAAACTTGACTTGGAGAACCACTATCCTGTAGTGGATTGATAAAAATCTGCAATTGATAATGAATGAGAGAAGAAAATCAATAGACTATGGTCAGATACTACTATAATTAAATATAAACAATAAACATAGTAGCTGCAGCAGATAAGCTCAACTAAATATCTTCAATTAATCATCCTTCAGTCAATGCCAATCATGATTTGTAATATTGTAAGGAGAAAGTATCACTAATTCTGGCACTTGCACATACCTAAATGACTATAACCATATATATATATATATATATATATATATATATATATATATATATATATATATATATATATATATATATATCAAAAATTACTAGGATCATGATGTTATTACTAATTATCATCAATGTTTAGGGTTATTGGGTGTTTTGCAAATAAAATCCATAAACTAAACTAGTAATTACCATTATGAAACATATAAATAAAATAGATGGACTTTAAAAATTATTCTAAAAATTCTAGGTATCCACATACACATGCCCCATAAACAATATTATCCAGAACTGGCTTAGAATAACAATCAACAACAACGGTAACTATTTTTGTACACACATAAAACTGATTCTATGCTAATATTAAATAACTTCAATGAAAGAATTTCAAATAATAATTAATATATTTATTAATTAATTAGTAATAAAAATAAAAATTGAAAAGTCTGATAAGTACTCCATACAAATATATCATTTTAATTTTATGTCAGATTGAAATCGAAAAGCAATGAATGTTGTTTACAGATATACATAAATTGTGAGTAGTTTAAGAAAAGCCACTTATATTTATGCACACACATGCATGACTGATAATACAAAATATTTCAGTAATTATTACTTTTATTAATTATACAGATTCATATTAATCTTCTTTAATAAAACTTAAAAATATACACTATTTGAAAATGTTATTAATTAATTATACTGTATATAATATGCTTTATAAAGAAACAATACTTTATATTTGTAAAATTCAAAGTTTATTATATGTTTTTAATAATATATTTATTTGATAAACAAAAAATTAATTAAATGCGGAAAATATATATGATAATATAATAAATATTAATTTAAAAAATATTTTAGTAAATTAATAAAAATTATAATATTTTACTTTTTAAAAGATTATATATTATATTTCAACAAACAGTAATCTAATTTCTAATATTGTGCTACTGAAATATAAAGTTAAAATAAATCTATTTTTAACTAGCCTACTATAGGGCTAAGATCTTTCCAATAGCCCTTCATCTAAAACAATATAGATAAAAGAATTACTAATCTAGGACTACCAACTAAAAGCTGATGTTGGTTTGAGATATATAGTATTTTTTTTTATAATAAAAGTTGATTTATTTTAAAATAGACTGACTTGAATAAAACGAAAAAAATTGCCACGCATGTGTGTATGTTTGAAACAGAGATAATGCTCATAGTTTGAAAGGTTTTAAGTATGGTTGAAATATTTTTATCAAAACATTATTTTTGACATCATTGATATATTAATTTTTTTGAATATATTAACTACACATAAAAATTCATTAGCTCTAATAACTATTACAGTTACTAAAAATATGGAACAAGTCAAAGTTGAACTTTTAAGACAATGACTATTATTTACCAGATCTTGTCTTTAGAACCTTATTCAAGAGGAATCAATGCCTTCAAGGTGAAAGAAAAAGTCAAACAATTTTCATTTGTGTTGTTTTTGAATGGGCTGAATGTTTTAGACATATTTCATCATGTCCTTATTTATTCCTTTTGGCAATATTTGGTATGGAAGGCCAAGGTAGATAGGGTAGATCAGAAGAATGACATTTAAAGAAATATTTTTTAATTGCATTGACCAATAAAAGAGATTATAATTTAGACAAAAGCTATGGCACAGAGATATCTTTAAAAATGTTTGCGAGATTGTTTGGTACTGATTTAATATGCTCTCATGTCCATTTTGAATGATAAGAACCCCCAAAACCCACAATGATGCATCTAAACAATAAATGACATTGATCAATCTATACATGATTGCGGCTTGACCACTTGTTACAAAATCACAATTTTCACAAAAAAAAAAAGAATTTTAGTACAGTTATACTTTATTTAATCACATGACTAAAAAATTAAAATGCAAATTTTGCAATTTTCAGTGATAATTATAAAATCAAAATCTAATTTTTATACAGTTTTACTTTATCTAATCATGTGACTAAAATGCAAGCAAATACTTTAAATTAAGATACATTATCACAATTTACATCAATATTTCGAAAATCAAAAGGCAATTTATATTTGCTAGTTTAAATTTACATTTGCTAGTTTATTAAAAAACCTATTCATGACCATTCATTATCACAATTTATATCAATATTTTAAAAATCAAAAAGCAATCTACACATGACCATTCCTTATTGCAATTTATATCAATATTTCAAAAATCAAAAGGCAATTTGCATATGCTGGTTTACTTTATGCAGCACAATTTTCATAGTTATACTTTATCTAACCACATGACTAAAAATGCATGCAAATATTTTTAATTAACATACATTATCACAATTTACATCAGTATTGCAAAAATCAAAAACCAATTTTCAGAAGTTATCGCAATTTACATCAATATTTCAAAAATCAAAAGACAATTTACACTTGCTAGTTAAAATTTACATTTTCTAGTTTATTAAGCAATCTATTCATGACCATTCCTTTTCACAATTTACCTCAATACTTCAAAAATCAAAAGGCAATTTATGTTTGGTAGTTTAAATTCAAAAGGCAATTTATATTTGCTAGTTTATTAAGCAATCTACTCATGACAATTTACATCAATATTTCAAAAATCAAAAGGAAATTTACATTTGCTAGTTTACTTTAAGCAGCACAATTTTCATACACTTATATTTTATGTAATCACATGACTAAAAACACATAAGTATTTTAAATTAACATACAATATTGCAATTTACATCAATATTTCAAAAATCAAAAGGCAATTTACATTTTATAATTTAAATTTATGTTTGCTAGTTTATTAAGAAATCTACTCATGACCATTCATGATAAAATGCCAATTTACATTAATAATTGACATTACAAATATATTGTACCGGTTGAAATTGTATGATAACTCAACATGATTCACAGGCTGGGTAAAAGTACCTCGAATCCAACCATATGTGAGATCAAAGATCAAGAATATTTATGGATTCTAACCTGTTTAACCACTCTATAAATCTACCAACTAATTAACAACATTTATGAAGCAAGCAATTAATCTTCTCTAAACTCTGGCTGGCAGCATCAATGATGGAGCATGAGCCTTGACTAATTCTAATGTTTAATTCTAACATTTATTATAATTACACCTATTCATGAACTTCAAAATAGAAATGGTATGCGTATGATCTTGAGTCATCAGATAGAAGTACAATAAATAAATAGAAATTCTAATTTTAAAATAAAATTATTGGAAATGAACCATAAGTAGATTAAATTCACATATATTTAATAAAATCATCTCTATATTTGTTTAATATTTCATTGACTTATTTCATTGTTTGTTAACATCAATTTCGATTATATCCCTTATTATGCCCCATGTAAGGGAGTGGTATAGTTTATATGCCATATTTAAACATAAAATGATTAGAGTTCTATGGTAGATGCTCACTCAAGTGTGTGATATAAGAAACAAATATTTAAACAGCCCTATTTTGAGTAACTTTAATATAAGTAAAATTTATTCTAAGAGAAAAATAATTTGATCATATTTTTAGGAATTAGCTTCAAAGAGAGTGACATGCTTAAATGTAAGCGGATTGTGATATTCACAACTAAATACATCACTGATAGTAAAACATAAATAATATAATCAGACCATCATCAATTCACCATGATGTGCTCAGAAACAAAAGAAATTAATCAGATCCAGCATTTGACATGACATAACCAGCACAGACTCAATTCCTCAGCTTTGTTCTAGTAATGCCAAGAAATAAAGACGAATGGTCTGCGCAATTAGCAAACCGCAAGATATTTCAGGTGAAAGATCAGGAATTGCCAAGGCTTGCTAAGCTCAGCTTACCCCAGGTCTTTCTAATTTTGTCTTTCATATTCTGACATACATTTTAGCTCATAAGTAGATCACATGCTGTAATTCTGATTTTAGCAATCAAAGGACAAAACAGGTGATCAAGCAAAGTGCTGGCGAAGCAAAAATACAAATACTGGGAAAATAGATTTTAAAATTAGATATGAAAATTGTACTGAGCCATGAAAGATTATATTGATATTATATGGATTGACCAAGATCGCATCAACACAAAATAAGCCTAAATATTATTATGAATATTATTTCTCTGGGCGACACTGCTCTCCCTTCAAAACAAATCCCAACAATATTTTAAATTTAACATTTTATACTCTCTCTTCCTGTTTAGCAAGAAAAAACTTTCTAAACCCCCTCCCTTTCATGCTTTTAAAATAAAATAATATAATTAAATAAAGTTTCACACTTGACCCAGCATCTCTCCCAAAACTAAACGTATACGCATAAAATATTTTAAAGATATATAAAGCAAAACAAAATTATTTTACCTTGACAAAAAGGGTGCTCCAAGCACTAATCATTTAGAGCATAAGAGTTATTTATTTACTGACTGACATTGGTCTGGAGATAGGAAGCAAAATTATTTAATTATAAAACTTTTGTTGAGATGAAACAAATTTGCATATAGATATCATTTTAAATCAGACATTTATAAATCTTTAACACATACATTCATAGATAAATCATAAATATCTTTCTAAACCACATTAAGAGGAAAGTTTTGCATTAATAGAGGCATAATTTTAAGACAGAGACAGTTAGAGCAAAGACATTAATTTTAAATTATAGCAAGTCAAGATTACAGAGTTTAGTTAATAAAATAGTTACATTTAATTAGGGGAATTTCATTTAAGAAGACATTTAGTTGTAGCAAAATTAATTTGAAGAATAAATCAGGCGGTTAAAAATAAACAATTGAAAAAATATTACCTAATTTATTCTGAATCTTTTTTGAAAATCTAGGTCCCATGATAAAATATGAATTTGGAGTGGTTTTTCATTATTTCTGCACAGGCATAGCTAGCTATGAGTTTGATTTAAGAGTTCAACAGTTTGGCAATCCAAAATTTCAGACATTTGATGAAATTTCTCCAGCTTTTGGTACTTTGGTGATCATACTTGGGACACCGAGGAAACGGACAGGCTAAGAACCATTTACCACACTACCATGCTTCTACACATATCTATATTTGTTTAAAAATGAAACTGGCATGAATTTACCTTGCACTGACTGAATGAATCTATGACTGACTGACTCATATTGTTCTCATGGGCTATTTATACATTTTCAGAATACTTTTTGAAAATTCCCCTATTTCATTCACCCAAGGCCAAATGGATATATAAAATTCCGGTGACTGTAATCATCGATCTAAAATATTTTTGTATTGTATTCTTATTATTATTATTGATGAAAATTGTGATTTAGTAACAAATGGTCAGGCCATGACCATGTATAGATTGATCATCATCATTTTTCACTTGGATGTGTCAGCAAGGGTTTTGAGTAGTTCTTATAATTCAAAATGGCTATGAGTACATACTAATTCAATACTGAATGTTCTATTATCTAAATAAATGTTATAACTATATACAAATTCTCCATTAAAATAGAACTTGTTATAAAAGCACTGGAATATAAATAGATATTAAAAAATTGAAATGAAAACAAGACTAGGAACTTGATTAATTACTGTTCAGTTCAGCATTTGAATGTGACATTGAAATATTAACACAATTAAATATGAAAATGCCGTTAATGAAAAATTTAGAAGCTTGTTTTATTCTGCATGCTTTTGACCATCTACAATGATAGCACATCTCATTATCACACATTTATTAATTGTATATTTAGCTTTTAATATAAAGACTTTACTGAGAAGAAGAGGAAAAATTGAATTAAGACGTGAGTAGTTTAATAAATTCTTATTGCAAGTATTAGCAAAATGAAATTTAATGTTAATAAAATCACATAAGTGCTAATTTTCTGTCTTGAATGAAAATAATATTTGTTATTGTATTTATAATTTGTATCAAAATGACTTAAATGCATCTACAAATTATGTACTTAATGTTTGAACACCCAAATAGCAGACTGAATTCAGTTAAGAATTAATGTTGAATATCTTATCTTTGAATTGACCATTCTAATTTTGCATTCATAAGTCTGGGCAGTGTATTCAGTGTTAATCAAATATTAATCATCATTGTGAGTTATCAATACAATCAAAAATATGTGTTTAGTAAATATTTAAACTGGTATGTTTTTTTTTTGTCATTTATATTTATTGAAATTTGTTCACACTTTGTTATTGAAAGAATCTGATAAGATTTTAAAAATAAAACAATGGTATATATTTTGATTTTTTAAATATATATAATGAAGCCACTATATAAGTTGCATTAATATACACTACACCAATTATATAATATCCAAAAAGAATGTAAGAAAACAAAATAAACTTAAATAATATATATATATGCTTTTATTTACAAAATAAACTTAAATAATATATATATATATATATATATATATATATATATATATATAAATATTTTATTATATATGCTTTTATTTATTTTGCACTAAAAAGCCAAAATAATTGTTTTTTTTCAACCATAATTAGGATTTTTTATGTTTAACTTGAAATAAAATTATGGAGTATCTAAAATTAATTAATTCAATCACTATTTTTTTTTTATTATTTCAAGTGAACTATAAAAATCCATTATGTGGTTGAAAAAAAAAAACAATGTGTTTGTCATAAAATATTATATATTTTATTTTAAATTTTTTAATATCCAGATATTTTTACTAACTATTCCTATTTAAAATAGAGAATGATGTAGGAACAAAATTGAGATGAAAAGTGGCTCATAAAATAAAATAATATTTTAACAAATGTGAGAAATTAATTTTAATGTGACATATTTGGAAACAAAATAGAATACTTATTAAAATGGAATATTTAGTGAAATGTGGACTTTATTTAATAGAATAAAAACTACATCACATTTTTTGTATCATTTTACAGAAACTCATATCATATTAATACTAATTTATCAGTCATTCATATTTAGTATAGACATTACATATTTGAAGATCTTATTTTTGCCTGTAGCATACTTTTAAAAGGCAGAAAAAATGTTTATATTTATGAAAATGGCATACTAATTGTCCATATATTTAAAACTACCATATCAATGTGAAACTAAAAAACTGATATTGTAATATTGATTACATTCTGCATGATTTGAATAGTAACTGTACTATGTAAATTGTCATTTGAAGATTTGTTTAACTAATTAATAGTGATATTAGCGATTAAGCCAATGCACATGTGCCTTAAAGATAAATTATAAATGAATACTCCCAATTTTTCCAGACACAGGATATAGTATTTTAGAAAGAATGGAATGAATCCACTCTTTCTTTTTTCCCAAATGTTTATGTATGGGAAAATTTTAAGTGTGTGGAAATGAGAGCGTGAAGGTGTTAAACGATCACTTTAATTTACATTTGTTATGTTTGAATGAATGACACTATGACACGCCATTCTTTAGTTGAAATTAAACATATATAATGAGATATTATTTTATATAGTGCTATGTTTTTTATGTAATAGTGATATTAGCAATTAAGCCAATACACATGCATTTTAAAGATAAATTATAAATGAATACTCTCGATTTTTCCAGACACAAGATATAGTATTTTAGAAAGAATGGAATCAATCCACCCATTCTTTTGACCCAAATGTTTATATATGGGAAAATCTTAAGTGTGTGGAAATGAGAGCATGTATGTGTTAAATGATCACTTTAAATTGAATTTGTTATGTTTGAATGAATGACACTTGTGAAATCTTTACAATTTATGACATGTCATTTCTTAGTTGTGTCTGAAAAAATCGAGAGTATTCATTTATAATTTATCTTTAAAGTGCATGTGCATTGGCTTCAAATATAACAAATGTAATTTGAAGTGATTGTTTAACACCTTCACATTCTTATTTCCACACACTTAAGATTTGCCCATACATAAATGTTTGGGTTGAAAGAATGGGTGGATTCATTCCATTCTTTATAAAATCCTATATGTTGTGTCTGGAAAAATCAAGATTATTCATTTATAATTTATCTTTAAAAGTGCATGTGCATTGGCTTAATTGCTAATATCACTATTACATAAAAATCATAGCTCTATATAAAATAATATCTCATTTAATTAATTAAGTTAATTAATTAATAATAAATAATTTCATTTATTTGAATTATATTTGTATTTAATGATTCAAAGCCATACCAAAAGAAACATCTATAAGAAAATACCATTTTAATGTAGTGTTGCAAAATGAATATACATTTCTAAAGCTAGAACATTGAAATGAAAATGGTGATGTTGGGTTTTGTATGTAATGGTATGATTACTCTGGCATTTGGAGAAAAAAGATGCATCAATAAATGTGTAAACTTTTTAAAACATCAGAATATTGAAAAGGAAATGCAGCTAGAGAATTTGCATTTTATACAGTTATGCATCAACAAAATTTTAATTCATTTGAATGACAGTCTAAACTTATTTCAACATTTTATAATTTAAAATATTTCAGTGCTAGAAAAAACCCAAAAGCTATAGTTAATTATGTAATTGCAACTTTTCTAATGAATAAAGTATAAAAAGAGTTAAATCATGCCGATTTTGTTGCTATATCTATAAATGTTCCCAATAGATTAAATTTATTAATTAGAATATTTATTCAACTAATTGGAATTGAAGTCCAGCAGTTAGATATTGTTGATTTAGCATGAGAAGTGTTAGACATTTTAACTGAACATGTAATTAAAACACTTTAAAATTTGATTTAAAATTTTTTTTATTGTATTATAATACAAACACACATTTTGGAGGACTGCAATGGCGAAAATATAAAATTAATGTTCACACAAAATTACAATACAAAATCAGAGTGATATGTCCATATTGTGCATATTTGTATATAGGATGACTTCAATAAATTACTTTTTGATATATTAATGATTGGGGATAAAATATATAGATATTTTCATATTTATAAAGTAGCAAAATTAAAAGAATTGTGCTAATTAGTGGACATTAAGTACAAGAAACTGTTGTCACGCACTGCAAAAAGATTTTTAATTCTATTACCAGCCTAGGATTCTATTTAATTGGAAAGAACTTAAATTTCTTTTTCTTCCTTATTCTGGGAATTGTTGTCCGAAATTAATAAAATATTTTTTTTGAAAACCCACTCAATGAGTTGAGAACTTTATTTATTAATGACAACCTTCACATTTTCCAAGAAATTATTACTATTTTTGAAAGAAATAAAATTAAAGTGCACCGAATTAATAATAAATTCAAAGCCAGAAAAGATAATAAATATGTTCCTCAACTTTGCAAACAAAAGAAGTCTATATACATGAAGTTGTAATAATTATATTTACAAAGCGCATACTTGTTACTTTAAAGTAATATATATATATATATATATATATATTAAGGCAGAGGTCCCTACTCTCGTTTTTTTTTTTCAGGATAATAGTTTTAAAGTTGTAGCCTTAATATATATTACCATATAAATGAAGAAACTATAAAGAAAGAAGATTCTGAGTCATGTTTTAAATTTTTATGAAAAAACGTATTTGTTCCTTAGAAATGTGGGAAATTAGTTTTGCTGGTGGAAAAAAAAAATCATAAAAAAAAAAATAATCAGAAATTTTAAACTCTAATAGTCAGCTATTGAAAAATCAGTAGAATTTATCACTTGAATTCTCCCTGTAGAATCAGCTATTGAGTTTGTTAAAATTTATGATGAAATTTGAGTTATAAAATTAGTAGTGCAAGCTTTAAAACAAAGAATACAGAAAAGTAATCAGGAATAAAGAAATGGCAAAGCCTTTAAGAATATAACTTTTAATGTAACTGATTTATGGTTTGAGATATTCAAAATGCTTTAAGCAAATAGAAGTGAATGTCCTAACTTAAGGAAAATTGTAGTTGTATGAGTTTTTTCTATTGTGAGAAACAACTGATCTGTTGTTTGAAACAAATTGTTAGTAAAAACCACTAAGCACCAGTCACAAATAAAAAAATTTGTAGATCTATTAAAAATGATAAAGTTTTGTTTAAAAAATTTACTCAAAAGATAAATTTGGCTAATTAAAAAAATAAATAATTTTGTTCAGTTTGAAAATTAATATTTTTGTTTGATGCTTTGATTTGCTCAATGAATATTATTATTTGATTTTATAATATTATTACAAAATATTCTAGATCCAATTTTTATTCTGTTTCTGTTATATCTAGTGGTAATTTCATTACTATCTCTGGATATAAGCAAATTAGTGCATTTCAAAAAAACCTGGAAAAAGTAGATAATAGTGAGGAGTTAATAAAGAGGAACAAAATGATACTACAAAATATCTCTATGAATGTTTTTGATTTAAACAATGCAGCAGGATTGGAAATATATGTTGCACATCTAGAAAGATATAATAATGATGTGGATGGCAGGTAAATAATTATTACAGATAGCTTATTGATTATATTCCAGAAGACATTCTATAAAAAGAAATAAAATAGATATGAAATACCCATTTTATGCCTACTACATAAATATATGTACTTAAGTACATAGCACATATTATGGTGTAAAAATTAAAAAAAAAACAGATACCACATAAAAAGATAGAGAAATATGACATGGATTTATATATATTTGCCAAAATACTTCAATTTCAGTGTTAATTTGGACAACATGCTTCTCGACCAGTTATTGTGGATAATAATTAACAGCAAGATCAGACAAGAAATGTTGAGGGAAACTCAGTTAACTTAACATGTTCTGTATGATTTATGAAGCTGTTTTGATTAATGCAATAAAGTTTGAAATAGTAAAGATGTAAATAAAACAATAATGATTATAAAACAGAGTGCAAGCAGAGAATAAAAACTGGAAGAGTATGGATAGCACATAAATATGTTCTTGTTTCAGCAATAAGGACCATATGAAAAAAACTGTAAATTTATAAATGACTGATGCCATGTTTGCAGTGTGGTAGGACATTTGTCACAAGTTTGAAGAGAAAGAGTAAAAGAGAGATATTATTGGAGTATAAATTGAGGGGAGAGGTCTTCAAAAATGAGACTACATCCAACACTCTCTGCAATTCCTTTTACATATGGAACAAAAATCCTAATAACTGATTTATCATCTTTTTGTTTCCTATTTTGTCCATTTTGGGCTTGAAATAAGGCTTGTTTAATAAATTTATAATTATAATGTCGATATATAAATATTTAAATTTTTAACATGGATGAACCAGCAAAATATGTCTTTATATATATATATATATATCGTTTTATTAGATCTAAATTATTTATATATGCGTGTACTTCAAATTAATCTGTAATTTAGATACACAACAGTTGAAGCAATGGGTGGCCTCAATTAATAAAATAAAAGTCAGAGCACTAATTCATTTAAAGCAAATAGGAATTGTGGTGTGAGACCTCAGATTAACACAACATATATGAATAAAAGAGATTAAAAATTTATAAATTATAATAATAAAAAATATAATAATTAATTAACAAGGGCAATAAAGCAGTGTTAGTTAGTGTTCAGTTAGGAAGGGCAGATTTAGAAATAGATGATGTGTAAATAAATATTGAAATGTTCATAGACATAATTTTGTCATTGGAGAAATATATTGTGAAGGTAAAGATGATATAGTGTTTAATGAAAATAAGAGTGTTAAAACAAAAAAATATTAAAATAATCATACATGTAATAGAATAATATAATCAATGTTAACAAGATCTAGAATAAATAAAATAAGAGAAAATGAAAAGTGGATAAAGATATATTGGTAAATAAAGCAAATGCACTAGAAGCAGTACAGAGTAATAGCTAACAAGGCACAAACACTAAGAAATGAATAAACTAAATGTTGTTTTAATATAAAAATGCATGTGAAAATGATAGAAACAATGATGAAAAAATATTAAGAAAATGCTAAAAGAAAAGAAAAGCACTCAGAAAGAAATGGAGAGAAAGATAAATAAAAAAACATGAGAAAAGTAATGATGACATAGAGAAAATGACAAAAGAAAATATATGCAAGTAATAATGACCACACTAGAAACAGAAAAGGGAATAAAGATTGAAAACCAAGTTATATTAGAAGGCAAGACCAAAAATTGGTCAAATAAATTCAGTTAAAAAGAAGAAAGATACAAATGTATCAAATAGAACAGAAAGAGACACTGGTCAAGATAGGTTTCAAATACTTAAAATAAGAGCATAAAATGAACAAAAAAAAATTAAATAAAAAAACTATTTTAAGTATCCAGCAACATATAAAGTAAAATGAATAAACTATGTTAAATATTCAGGAAATGTAAAGCACAATGAAATGGCTATACTAAATATACAGGGGAATATAAAGAAAATTGTAATAAAAATAAATAAGCTACAGAGTGATGATAGGAAGAAAATAAAGAAATATTAAAAAAAATGTTCAACAAAAAAACTAATGTAGAAATAAAATAATTAAGATATATCAATCAGACAACATGTGAAGAAATTATTTATCATTAGAAAAGATAGAGAATGTAAAGAATTATTCAGAAAATAGAAACTCAACAATTTTAAAGGAATGGGTATTGCTAAAAAAGCTATAAATAATCGCAAATTCCACTCTTGCAAATGAGACAGAACTCATAATAATCATAAAAGAAAAGGTAAGGTTGAACCCATACATAGCATAGCGAATCAAATCCTGGAGATCAGAATATTTAGGAGCCAGCTGGTGAAGTACCTATGGAATACTTGAGTACTTTTACATGTCTTTTAAACTTGATATCATATAACAGTATGATGGTGATAATTTGCAATCATTGAGTGCATCACAAGCATGGTGGGATTCTCCATTTACAAACCTCTTTTCAAAATTATAAAGAAGTGTTATTATGCAGTTATTGCACTGAAAAGTATGATGAGAGTACATTATATCATGTCTCATAAGAAAGGTATAAAATTGGTGAGACATGTAACACTTTTTCTCAATTGGGAAGATTGAGAACTATCACTGCCCATCCTCTAATGTCAGACCATTTGGGTTATAAGAATAATTTTTTCTTTTAAAGTTGAACAGATGTTCATAAACACTGACTACCAAACAATTGAGTAAATAGCTGAGCTGCACACAATCTTTGATTTAAGAAGTCAACCAGTACAATGCTTCTATCATAAAATAGACATTATTAATAAACAGAGAAATTTTGTAAATAAGGATGGAAGAGAAACATACGTTTGGATGTTTGGATGGGAATGACACCTGCAGATTTTGTACATATAAGAGAAATAGAAAAAAGTTTAGTCTGGGCAATATAAAAAATACATAATTTGTGAAGCAAATGGATCTTCTATCCAAGGAAAATTATTGGGATAGATAAAGAAAAAAGTAGAGCCAGAAAATAAAAGGAAGAAAATCAAGTCCAGTAGGAAGATATAAACACTAATGAAAATGGTAAAAAAATATTTTAAATCACAGAAGATGAGAAGACATTTATTTCAAGAATTTCCTGGATAGATCTAAAAATTGACTTTTATATTAACATTAAATATATCCTACAATACAATGACTAAAAATGAACTGCCTAAATAAACATACTGTTTGAAACATTAAAAAGGTAATGCAAGTCATTGAATGTAACAAACCTGAATGAATAACAGCTTGCTATAAAAATGCAAGTTTGATCAATAATTAATATGTGAATATTAAATTAAGCAATAATAAAGTGGTCCAAAAATAATGATGCCATCCAAGGGCTAAGTAGAAAAGAAAGAAATTGTAAATTTTATCTGAGAAATGTCAAAAGAAGAGTACCAATCAAAATGTAATTGTAGCAACTTCAGAAATAAAGCATAGATGAGTATTAGGGATAATGAGATGCTCATATGCCTCATTTTATTTCCTATGAATTGTCTATAAATAAAACTAAAATGCTAAAATCTTTGCAGTGTGAGATATCAAGTAATAAAACAAAATAATTGGTTGGTATCAATCTCTGTGATCATGAGAAAATGCTGAAACAAGCAATTGTTCAAATATTAACATGTAAATTAAGATGGTGGGGG
The DNA here is from genome assembly GCA_028023455.1 of Epiperipatus broadwayi. NCBI lineage: Eukaryota > Metazoa > Onychophora > Udeonychophora > Euonychophora > Peripatidae > Epiperipatus > Epiperipatus broadwayi. The sequence goes on from JAQFVV010006785.1 coordinate 202,672, forward strand.
GATAGGTTATTCCTTTTATTAGTGCAAAATTCCAATGTGTGGATGTCAACACCTGTTAAATTGTTTATTTCAATATTTTCTTTCACAAAAGGTCTATTATCTAACATTTAATATATATATATATTGTGCCCTTTTGTATGGGTCACCATTTAGGTTTTATGCTAATTTAGTAGAAAATTTTAAATTTAAGAAGTATTTTAAAATGTGTGATGTTGACTTTGCTTGTGGTAATGTTACCATAAGTTTAATTAAAGCAATCTATGAGTATTTGGTATGTGAATTGTGTTGGTATTGAGAAGATATTTAAGATGATGATGATTATATTATAATACTGCATTAATAAATTTAATAATAAATGTTTAAAGCTAAAGTATTTAAAAGACAAGTTAAAATTAGACAAAGATATTTATTTAATTTAAAATATATGTTAAAAGTGAATAAAAATATTTTAAATTATAAGTATTTAAATTGAGATTAATATTTGATTTTAATCATATCAAATAATTATTTTAAAATCTGTTGTAATATCTTATTTATTTTAAAAATAAATATTTATTTTAAAAATGCAATTGTTAGTTTATTTTTAGACGACAGCAAGCGTTCTTGTGTTATAAAGAACAGATGTTATACACACATGCGTGGAAGTTGTCTAATAAAGTTGCGTAATTATTTTAAAAAATCATGTTATAAAATTTATAAATAATACGTGAGTTATCACGAGATAAAAATAAAGATATTCAATGTAAAATATTAAAACTGATTTTAAAATGTTGTTTTGAAATATGACGTATAAAAAGACTTGATTTATTTTAAATGATCTTATAAAAGTTAAGATTTAAATCCAGTAAGAGTATATTTTAAAAAGTGTTTAATAAATTTAAATAAATGATAAATATTGTTTTAAAAGAATTTGATAAAATATTAAATATTAAATAAGTCATTATTTTATTTTTAATAGTGTGTTGATAAATATGTAAATAAGCAAAGTTTGATTGTTTAAACGTACCAATCAGATGTGGAGTCTCTTCTAGTATAAAAGCTGGATTCAATTGTTGAAGGGCTCTCTGTAATTAAATTTCTAAGTTAATCGTGCTATTAAAAAAAATAGCCAAGTAAATTTATAAACGCTCTTAAAAATCAGTTGTAAAATCATAAGAGTGTTATTGTATATAATTTTATAAATTTTTAAAATGATAACTATGCAGTAGAACTTCTAATATTCCCTATTGGTCTTCTCAATATCGAAACTCAATTTACGTACAAATAATCAATGGAAACATCACGTATCGGAGAAATATATCAGAAACTTTATGCTAGAAAAGTAACAGACGCTGGATTAGTACAGAAAACTATAAGATGGAGAAAAGTAGTATTTTGGACTATAAATAGTTTTAAAGTTAAATTACTATTGTCTGTTATTAATAGATATTTTAAAGAAATAAAAATACTTCTGTAAAAAAAGTATTTTTGACAAATTATAGAATTAAAGAATATCTTAAGTAAAGATATAAGAAACAGTAGTAAGTTTTATAAATACTTGCCTTGTTAAGTCTTTGTGCTTAAAAGATTAAATATTGACGATTTGAAAAGGCAAATAGATTATAAAGATGATTATTTAAAATCGTAATATAATAAGAGTATTATATTGTAGTAATCTAAAACGCTGGACGTTATAGATGGAAAAATTAATTCTTACCGGAATATGTTATTTATAAATGCGCAAGTAATACATGGATGTCCAAATCAAATCAAACTAAGCCAAGCATGCCAAATTGATTAAAAAATTCAATTTAAATAATTTATAAACTATAAATTAATTTAGAAATAATAACTTTTAAACAATAATCTATGAAGAACTGGATCCAGAACTTATAAACTATTTTTTTAATTTTATTTGTTTTCTTGTGGAACTTATTATTTTTAAAAAATAAACGTTATCATTTTTATTATAAACTTTCAAGAAACACGTGATACAACGGAACAGGAAATAGTGTTTTATTGACTTTATACGTAGGATGTTTGTTAGAACTTTTATGGTAGAACAAAAGTCATCGCTGGAATATGTAATATAATTTTTATTTTATTTATTTAACATAAAATTTAAAATATTATTAAACTATTAAAGAGTAGGTTAGGTACATTTATTAAATAGTAACTTTAAAATAATATAATAATTAATTACATCAATTTATTTTTATAATTAATATAACACGGAATATTCTAATGAATGTTTATGAGTGAAAATGTGAATGATTTTTATTTTATGAAGCTGCAAATTCCGAAGAATGCTGGATAGCAGATTGGACATTATTATTATTATGGTAAAAATATTGTATAATGATTTTTAATGAATTTAATATGTTTTTCTTTAGATCAACTGAATATTATGTTGTTGTAGAATGAATGGATAGATATTTTATGAAAACACATACATTATATTGGCAACGAACTTTATTAAAATATGCATAAGTTTTAATTTATAATGTCAACATGATACAACATTACGTAAGAAGCTTAGAAATAATTATATGATTCTTTCGTAAATAATTTTGATATTTTATTTATGCTTAGTATTAAAATGATGTTTATTATTTATCTTAATAATTATTTTATTTTTGCAATTTAGAAAAGGATTTTAAAAGTCTATATTTTTTTTGTATTTTGTTTTATTAAATAAGTTAAGTTACGTTTAGGTAGAAGCTTATATTTGGATTGAAGTTTATTAAGTATAGACAATGTAGTATAGGTAGTTTAGATAATGAATATTTTATTTAAAATTGATATTTATTTTCCGGAAATTTTAGATAAGTTTAGAATATGTTTTATAGATAGAAATTTATTAGAAAGGATTAAAATAACACATAAAGTAAAGTAATGATTTTTTACATAGAAAAGAATCATAGAATTTATCTAAGGTAATGCTTTATGAATTTAAAATTGATAAATGATTTAAATAATAGTATTTGAACAGTACAGATATGTAATGCATATTTGATAAAACATATAACAGGAATTACATTAAGTAAAGTATAATTACAGTCAATTATTTGTTTTACATTACAAAGATACATTAATTTTATAAAGCTATTAAGCAATGCTAATAATAAAGTAAATATATGATAATACATTATAAATGGTAATACTTAATTAATGTAGCTATTTAATTAGTAGAGCTTCATTGTTTACACATGCTACATAAATAGTCTTGACATATATTATTATTTGTAGTAATTAAAGTATCATTACTATTTATTTTAAAAAATCTAAGTTTTGGAAAAACACACTGTAATATTATTAATATAGCATTTGAAGGAATGTAAAATTGCTTATTAAGTACATGAGTTAATAACAGTGTAAGCCTCTTATATTTGTATTTCTTATTTTTATTTTATTTATTTTCCTAAATTCTAAAACTGTAAATAGTGTAAATAAATTTTATTTGAAGTTATTGTAAATAAATTTGTTAATTTGTTTTAAAAGTGTGTCGAGTTTCATTATTTTTCACCACAGCATTTTGACATCAGATGATTTGAAATAAACATAATATTTGCACAAAATGAATTTGTTATTATTACTTAGAATTGAATACCATATTTGCTTAACATTATTTTATAAGAATTGATTGACATGAACATAAATATTACAATGGTCATAAGATGATTATAATGCACATTATAAGAATACAATATTGTTTATTGCCACAGATTATTAATTATAAGATTTTTGATTTATTCTGAAATGAAGATACCATATGAAATAAAAGATATACATATGATTATTTATTCATTTAATGATTGATTATATAGTAGAAATAGATGAGATTAAATTACACTTTAAGATTAGTATTATTTATTATTATTATTAAAATAAGTTAGGTGTATTTAAGTTTGATATAAAATCCCACATCATACTTATTTACATAATTTATTATTATTTTAAAAACAGCTTAGAAGAACCTGAGATTATTTAATTATATTTTAAGTTAAAAGTTAGGAATTATTTTAGTATTATTAAAGATAATTTATTTCATTTAAAAGTCATAAGAATGCTATAGATGTAGTGGTAAGATGATAAGGTAGTGGTAGTATTCTTATGCCATTGAGACAGTATCTTGGGAGATATTGACTCAGTGTAAATCTGCTTATTACTTTGTAACTTTACTTCACAGTCTCATAATTTTTATAAATACTTATTTAATTAGTATAATCTAGAACTATATTGATTTTGATGATTGATAATAAATTTAATTAAGATATGATAATATAAAAGTATATTAAAGATAGATATGCAAATTTTAATTAAGCATAATAATGTAACTGAGCTAGTTGTATTTTAAACTATTTTATATATCAAGAAGTAAGGGTACAATATATATATATATATATATATATATATATATATATATATATATATATATATATATATATATAATACTATGATTCGATGTCTGTATTTTTAAAGCAATATACATAATTATATAACTGAATATTTGTAAATACAGTAACTAAATAATTAAAAAATTTTATCCACTTAGGAGCACTTTTGATTATCCCAGTAATCTGTGTCAACTAAGCTTTGAAATGCTAACATTAAAATCATGGAATTGTGGGAAAGTTAGCATTTCAAAGCTTTAGTTGACACAGATTACAGGGATAATTGAAAGCGCTCCTAAGTGGATAAATTTTTTTAATTATTTAGTTACTATATTTACAAATATCCAGTTATTTAATTATATATATATATATATATATATATATATATACTATTCAGTATTTACAATATAAACTTGTGTATTGACATTTCAGTTTTAAATCTTTAGATGTACATAATAATTTTCTGTAAAACCAACAACAAACAGTGTATATATATATTGTTCCCTTTTTATTGGTATACTCCTTCAAAAAAACAAATTGGTAATAAAATTTGTTATAGCATAATTTTAAATTTTGTTAAGTGAAAAAAAAGAGATTTATTAAGCTAGGAAAAATAACTGTCATTTTAGTTATCATAAAGTCTGAACTTAGGTTTAGTTAATTTAAAACTGTATAAAGGATATAAATGCTGGGTAAAATAGTTGATTACAAATGTACATAAAAGATAAAATAATAAATTATAAATGTATTATAGTTACAAATAAGTAAATGGTTGATAGCATTTAAAACTATAATAAAATCCACATTTAATTTTCTACACAAAAAATCATTATATTGATAGATAATTGTTGTTTGTGCACATTTAATATTATAAAAGCATTTATTATTTCTAGTTAAGTCTTAAGTTATATTTACAAATAATATAATTAATATTTATTTTACAAATTTGTTGATTAAAAAATCATAAAAGTAATATCAAATTTAGTTTCTATAAAAAATAAAACTAGAATGATCTAAAGTAAATTATATTTTATTCAGTTTCCAAAAGGAATTATTTTTATTGAGAAATATTTTAAAACTGAAAATATTGTTTTAAAAGTAAATCAAATATTGGCAACTAAATAAAGATTTTAAAAGCACAAAAGAGGGAAATAATTAACCAATAAACAACAAGCAGGCAATCATTTCAATAAAAATTGAGGGAAAATTAAATTGAAAAAAAATCACAGATCAGAGAACAAGTAACTGCTTCTTTTTTTTATTCTAAAAATTTGCAAGAAATTTATTTAAATATTATTATTATTTGAAAAAAATATTTTACCTATATAATAATTTAAATGATATAGGTTATAAAGCTTCATTAAAATGCAAGAGTAAATTAAATTGATTTTTATGGGCAACTCAACAATTAATGGTCCTTGAAAATTTTTTTAAAACCATTATATGGAGAAAATAATATAAAATGAAGAGGAAAAATTGTATGAATGTTCCAAATTGTGACCAAGGAAGAAAATCACTAAAGAAAAACCATAGAAGTACTGTATTTACCCTGGATTTAATTGCTATTCCATTTGAAGTATTCACGTGTCATATGAGTCAAAATAATTTGACGAGATTAAGTTATCAGCTAGGTATAAATGAAAGAGAAATTATTTCTGACAGAGATAAATATGCATTTTAAAAATTATCTAGAACTAAAGTAGTAATAGATAATAACAGAACTAGGTGTGAATGGAAAAGTATACATTGTATTCAAAGATAAATCTTAAAGCATGTTTGAATAAAATTTTAATTGAATTAGGTGATTAAAACTGAACAATATTAATCTTAATATTACTTTTATGTAAAGTTTTAAAAAAATCATACTGAGTGTTATATATGTTAAATGATGGTTATATTTATATGTGTACTGACTAGCAGTGGTCTGTTAGCATGAATGAAAACATTACCTGTCATCTGAAAAAAAAGATAAATGTAAGAGAGTAAAACCATATCAGAAAATATTTAAGAAAGAATAAATATGCACGGAGAATAAATTGTTGAGTAACAGATGAAATAAATGTTAGTGCATTATGAAATATAAACGTATGTGAAAGATAATATTATTCTACTGTGAAAATGAAAATGGAAAATGTTTTTTTTTTCTTGATAATAATACTAACCAAAGTAAGTAAGGGATCATTTGAATGCTGAATTAATTATAACTAGCACAAGAAGTATTTAAATCAAACATATAAGACAAGTTATAGATAATCTTCAATTACTAAAGGAAAATAAAAAACTGCTACATTATCAATAACCTGATGACATCATGTAAATTTTGATAATTGTAATAATCATCAGATGAAAACAAATGGGGCAAAAATGATTATAATATTAAGCTACAACTAGTGGAGTGTTTGAAACAAAAGTGTTTGAAATGAAAATGATAATAATATTGATGTGCAACCAGTCTGAATCCTGTGGAATGATTATAATGCCTGTGAAAGTTGAAGTTTTTTTTTTGTTTGTTTGTTTAAGAACTTATATTTAAAGAGAAAAAAGATCTAGAAACATAATATATATATATATATATATATATATATATATATATATATATCATATTGTTATATAATTAAAATCAATACATGTGATTAATGATTTAAAGAAATGTATCATAAAAGTAGTTGACAATATATATATATATATATATAAAATATATATATATATATATATATATATATATATATATATATATATATATTATTATTATTATTATTATTATTAAGAGAGTAAAGGTTGGTATTTAAATATACAATATTGAAAATGGGAAATGATATTTTAAATTTAATCTTATGTTTTACAATGAACAATTTAATATAGTTATATTAAATTATAATTAATTTTAGTTTGTAACTTGTAGAAACAGTTATAAGAAAGATATCAAACAAATATGTCAGAAATATGAAGGTAATAATTAATTTGTTAAATAAAGCAGAGAGAGGTAATTTATTTAGAATATACAAAAGGGTGGTCTCTTAACATCTAGCTGAATTTTATAAATTAGAGATGAAAATTATTGCAGGAAGATATAGGGATGAGATTTAATAGTACACCATCTAAAAATCTTATTGATTGTATTTTAGTATATATGTTGAAAATAAAACTATAGAAAGGTGGAGTTTGAGATTGAAAAAGTAATTGATGATTTTATAAATACTATCATAATATCTTTTTAATATAAATAAACAAGTAAATAAAGATCCAAGGATAAATATTATGGTATCAAAAAATACACAAAAAATGGCATTTCACTATATAATAATAAGATTACTGTATTGAAGCAAGAATATAATAATTAATATGTTCCATTTTGTTTTTAAAATTTATTACTATTGTTATTTTACCTTACCTGTTAGTTAAAATGTTTATTATAATTACTACGTTAAAAGGCTATGAATATGAGTGTAAGCTCTGAAAGCGCTTAGCCTATTAATATAATCGTTGAATTTAATTTCACTGTATACGTTAAGCGTATTTAATATTACATTGTTATCAATAGTGAAGAAAAAATCGGAAATTATAATATCTTGTAAATAATATAATTAAAGTTGTTGCTTTAAAAGTTAACTTGAATATTAAAAATTGTATTTCTTTTGTGGGAATCATTGTCACTACATGACATGAACTCCAAGTGTACAGTTGGAGATTGAAATAAGAAATTAATCCAGTTTAGAACAATATAACAGTCAATTAAACACTCATCTTTTAAAAGAGATTTTAACTTACTGTAAGCTGCCTTGATCATATAAATCATTGATAATATTGCAAGTATGTTTATTTATAAGGAATTAAATTATGAATTACTTATTATTGAAAATATCATATATAATTTCAATTTAGATAACAATATTAGTTTAAGAATAAGTATTGGAGAACATAAATATAGAATAGTAGTACAATTTTAATTATAGATTCAGGTTATAAGTCTTTTCTTAAGTGACACTGCCTATAGAGTTTAATAAAATATCTTTTAATATTTTTTAGGTGAATTAAATAACTAATTAAATATCAATAATTATCCTGAGATCTTCTTAATACAAAATTATTATTATGATTATTGCTAATTATAATTCTATAGAAGTAATAATAATAACTTTCAATATACAATAACATGATAGTACAATTTCTTTATTAGTCAATTGAAAGTTAATACTTATAGATACTTTATTACAGTCATTTAATCATGATTGTTGGTCATGTGAATATGTAGATACTAAATAAGGAGGAGTGTCTAGGTATTCTCATGCCATTGGATAAATACTTTAATATTTATTTAAAGTTAAAGGATATGCAATCTTGTTGATAGGATAGGAGAGTCTCACAAGTGTTAATATTGACCAAAGATGACTGATAAAATGGTAACAGTCTTAAATGATACCTAGGTAAATTCATAGGGTAGCCTAATGTAGGGACTTAGCATATCTTCTAGTGGTCATTGTCATATTGACAGAATACGATGTATGTGAGAATTATTCTGAAATAAATGCCAAATGCATATCTACAAATAATGTTTATGTTTTTGTTTTGTTTTTATATTTTTTCAAAATATAGTAGATTTCTATTAAATATTCTGCAAGCAATAATTAGATTTTGAAAATATCTTTTTATAAATTTCTATGTGTAAAAAATTTTAAAATTTTAAATGAATATTGTTTGTGAATAATTCACAAATTGATAGTTAAATCCAGGATTTTAAGTTAATAATATCAAATATCTTCAATCATTCCTTTTGCTGTAGTCCTAAATAGATATTAATTTAATATGCCAATACTATATTATATATATAACAAATGCTATTATACTGTATTGTATTGCGTGCAATATTACTGATCATCCTATTTATTATTTATTTGAGATATTCATATTTGACGCATGAAGAAGGTATGTAACACAGAGCTCCTTTCTTTGACAATAGCTTACCTCATGTGTAGAACTGGACAACATAAATTACTAATAAAAGCAATTTTTAATTAACACTTCTGCAGGCCAAAATTTTTTTTAATAGTCCTCCAAAAAGAAGCAGTAAAGAAGAAAGCATTGTTTGCTAAGTTATCCAACTGCTGAATAGGGAAAATGATTTTTATTTCTTTTTATTGTCAATTTAATAATAGCTAGGTACTCACTTACTGACCAATAATTTGTTCGTTAGTTGATTAGTGCAGATAAATACCTGCATTTCTTTTGCCATCATTTATTTATGTCAATATTAATGATGATATCGATAATATTTCAAATTTTTTATATACAAAGTTTGTTTTTAAAAAATAAAAGTTGTATCAACATTGACTTTATTTAAATATTAATTGTAATAAAAAAATTATGTCTTTAGAAAAAAGTTGACTATTACTTTATTTAGATTAATGAATAATTGATAAAAATGCGTGCAGTTTTGCTAAGTAATGATTGGCATCTTGTCGATGTATTTTATAATGAAGACACAGTTATATATATATTTTCAGAAATATTTTGACAAAATTCAAAAATTTAATGACATTCAGACTGTCATTTATCAAACTCTTAAATAATTTTTTAATCTAGTAGTTTGTGGCATGACCAGCTTATCAATGTTTCATATATATTTAAAATGTGTAGGAAACGTAACTACATTACAGTTTTAAGGAAACGTTTTTGTTTTTTTTTAGTTTTTTAAACATTATAATGTTATTACTATTATTTTAAATGTATTTATTAGTTATTTCTGAAATTAGTTGTTCCTGTAATCAAGTATATTCTGCCCTTAATTTGTTACTGAAGATTAAAGAAAAAAGTATATTTAACACTTCTACTTTCTCTAATTGGCCTGTCAGTACATCTCCCGCTAATTTGTAATTGTGAACATAAGTTTTAGACTGCAGCGACTATCCCTACTTTCCCAATGGGTTTTTAATTGTATTAAAAGAACGCACAATTGATCATTATTGATTTACTGCGGAGACATATTAAAAATATTTAGATGAGAGTTTTACTATAAAGAAACAAACAATGTTCAAAAATAAAACATGTTTTTATTTAGTTTTATTCTAATTTTTTATGTAGTTAATTACTAACTTTATATAGATATTAACTCCTGCAGTTTATTATGAATAATGATAAAAAATCTAATATTTTATAAATAAACAGCTTTCAAAACTCAGTCATGTAATTTAATTAAACACTTAATAACAATAACAATATAAAAATAGCAAAATTAATTCTAAAATTCGTCACAAAAAGCAATATCATTTAGGTGAATTATTTAACGATTTAACTCATATCATCCTGCTAATCTTAGGGTGTTTAATAAACATAAAATCAAAGTAATAGATCACGAGGAGGAAAAAAATATGTAAAATTATCTGTCCTTGTAGTTTCGGTGTCTAAAAAGTTTTTAAATAGTAGAAAAACTTGACTATATTATTGTGCAAAAGATAGTTCATTGGTATAAAATCAATAATAGGAACCATCATTTTACATCAGAGTTTAAAATGTTTTATGCGCAGAAAGTGAATTCGAATGGTAAGAACAACTTTTATTTTATATAAGTTTTATTTTAATAATTTTCATTCAATTTATTCATCTAAAATGTTTTAGTCATGTGAATATTTTACATTTTTTTCTTCCCGGAAACATAGTAAAGATAAATAGACATTTAATAATTTTGTTTTTAATTACTGTGGCAAATATATTTTTCTTCACTCAATTACTTGTATATATAATTATCTGTTTGCCCATTTTATATTTGCTGCATCAAGTTGATATATTTTCCAGTCTATAAATCATTTAATAAATTATGCATATTATTAGACTAGTGAAAGTAGAATGACAGCAAGTTGAACTGGTACTTTCACTAAAGTATTTAACAAAATTATCTCTAAAAAAGATTAATATTATTCTGCATCTTTCTTTTGATTAAATTAAAATCAGTTATTAGAAATAAAAATTAGTGGGCTTTTTGTCAAATATTTTATTCTATATTTTATATAATTTTTTCATAATTTATCTTGGCAAATTAGGTTAAGTAATCTCAAATTAAGAAAGTTATTATAAAAAATGATATTCTTTATTTTGACGTATTGTCCATGATAATATGATTTATGTTTTACATATTTTTGACAGATGCAAAAACCAGGGAGAAAAGTTATTGTTTGAGGCAATAATTTTTAAGGAATATAAGAATACAATATGTTATTAAATGTGCATATAAAGAATTCAGTACCAAAATTAGTATCAAAAGAATTGATAATGTATCTAATCAATTAGACTACTTGAAAAAGAAAATTAAATATTCTACTCATTTGTAATGTCTTCTAATAAATCAAAATAGAAAAACTTCCAATACAAATATCTATGTGAAATTCAAGTTGGGCATGGATAGATATCAATAGAAAAAATGAAGAGAATATATAGTTACAATTAATAGTATAAAAGTTATGATTAATATGAAATGGCTTTTATTTGATACAGATCAGGAATATTATAATCAATTATATAGTGAAACAGACACATTGTTTCACTAATATATTTTAAGATTTATTTTCCCATTCCACCTAAAGTGATTGATTAAAGTAAAACAGACATATACAAAAGAAATCAACTTTTCAATAATCTTATAAAAAAAAAGCAAAATGTTTAAATTTCATAGAAAAAAAAATAAATAAAGAAAATCATTATTTTAAATAATGATTAACTTAGGTTGAAAAAAAGGATAAATCTTCATCATTGATTTTTATAATTTTTAAATTGCAAAATAAATACATCTTTAAGCATCTAAAACTGGTATTTATTAAAATATTATATTTTAAATTTTTGAGCTGATGTTAAATACAAAGTGTAATAATCACTTGAGGCAAAGTTTATCAAATTGGAAAACAAGGCATTATCTGCCTAATTCCTCATCTGTTCCTGCTAAAACTAAATGATCCAATCATCAAGAAAAGAAAGACACACAGGCTTAAATGAAAGCTTTTTGACAAATCAGATACAGTGGTGTCATGCTAGTCAATCCAGAGACTTGATCAGGGTATAAATAGTGGATCTTGAAGTAAAAAAAGATCTAACTATGCATTGTTTAACTGTTTAGTTGCCAAGTGGTTTTAGTGCAGAGTCACCTTTAGAATAATTATATTTATGGCCACACAGCTCATCCCAGCTGAGAAATCTAGTTTTACTAAGTGTGAACCCTACAGTTGGTGGACATTGAAAAAAAAGTATTAATATGGGAAGCATAAGGATGATAGGCTAGTCAATAATAGCTTTATCTCTCTATCTGCAGCCATGAATCTCCAAGTCATGCCTGGGCGAATACACATGGAAATTAAATAATGCCATTCAGCATAAATAAATGAACTCTTTTTGAAATACAATAGTGACCTGTAGTGGATGAAACCACCGGATGAAAATGAAGGTAATGATTTTATGAAATAATAAATACTTATATTTTTATAGTCAAAATAATCCTTCTTGAAATAAATCATAAATGATTATATTTTTATATACAAAATATTCTGTATTGAAATAAATCATAAATACTTAGATGTCTATAATCAAAATGTGTCTTTAATGAAATAAATCATAAATGATTATCTCTTTGTATGCAAAATATGTCTGTATTGAAATAAAGCATAAATACTTACATCTTATCTGAAGAATACATTTGTGTTGGAGTAAATTATGAATACTTATATTTTTATGTACAAAATACATATTTAATGGAATAAATCACAAAGGATTATATTTTATATACAAAATACTTCTTTGTTGGAGTAAATCATGAATACTAATATTGTTAGACATAAACCATGTCTGTATCAAAATAAATCCTAAATACTTATATGTTTATTATCAAAATACATTTTTATTGTAATAAATCATGAATATTTATATTTTATGTACAAAATATTCCTTTAATGGGATAAATCATAAATGATTATACTTTATATATGTCTTTGTTGGAGTAAATCATGAATACTTATATTGTTAGAAATAAACCACATCTGTATCAAAATAAATCCTAAATACTTATATTTGTATTATCAAAATACATCTTTATTGGAATAAATCATGAATACTTATATTTTTATATACAAAATATGCCTTTAATGGAATAAATCATAGATGATTTTATTTTAATAGACAAAATATGTCTGCACTAATATAAATCATATATATCACATATATCAAGCTGAATAAAAAATAAACATTATAGAAGTAAAATATGTCTCTAGATGGTGGAATAATAAATGTTATGTTATTAGAAAGGCTTAAGAAAATAATACACATCTTTAAAAGAAGAAATTAAATCACAAAAAACAATTAACCATAATATTTAAATCACAACTAAAGAATTAAAGGATGCTGTGGATAAATACATCACCAATGAAGAGTAACTAATCAATGGAACCTAAGAAAATACATGCATACCAGAAAATGGATCCTAAAAATGAACTATATCAAAAATGAACTAATGATAAACTTTATGGGATTATTGTCCAAAATAACTATGGAGGACTAATAATCTTAACAAATGTTATGAAAGAAATTTATTGTTATATAAAAGCAATCCAGTTGTTCATGTTGCATCACTTGTCATTCATTGCACTTGTTCATGAAAATCTCATGCCTCCTGAGCTATGTCCAGCACAACTATACTTAGGTAAGTTAGGTTGTAGTGAGATGGAACTCTAGTGGCACCATTTGGGGAAACCAAACACATAAATGTCTAGATATTTCTAGTCTCTATGGAGCTACATCCTCTGATGAACATGAAATATTGTTGAAGGTGAGGTGATGTCTGTATTGGGGAATGCCAATCAATGGTTCCTTCCTACAATATGCTAATCAGGAAATAGTTACAACTGATGAGCTTGATAGTGATATAGAAAATACATAAAAAATCCTAGAAAAATATAAAAAAATAATTTAAATCTGATAAAAAAAGCATTAGAATTTATATTTTACCCAAATAATTATAATTTTGTTATTTAACACTATCATTATTAAATAGATTTCTATATTACAAAAACAGGAATATGGATTATCATATTAAAACTAGTGTAATTTCTATAAGTGTAGGACCACCTCTGGAAGCAATTTTTAGAGATCTATCAGTATAAAGAACTTTATTTTTCTTATCTATTCACTAAATATCAGCCTTTTACAGTTACTGTACATGTGCTTTAATGAGTGTTAAATAATAAATGAATACTTTTCAGTGCCCATACAAGATATAGCATTTAAGAAAGAATAAAATGAATCCACTTATTCTTTCCGAACCCAAATGTTTATATATGGGCAAATTTTTTAAGATTTGCCCATATATAAACATTTGGGTTCGGAAAGAATAAGTGGATTCATTTTATTCTTTCTTAAAAGCTATATCTTGTATGGGCACTGAAAAGTATTCATTTATTATTTAACACTCATTAAAGCGCATGTACAGTAGCTGTAAAAGGCTGATATTTAGTGAATTACAATTATAAACATCGCGCTATAAAAATAGATGCTTGTTTACATATGTTTTCTTATCTATGAATTTTTAATTCTTTATATTATTTGTAAGCCATGGTTCAGACATAAAAAAAAAGCCAAAATTTTCTAATTGGAATAATTATTTTAATTAAAATTTCTTGGTCATCATTTCTTGAATATTAGTATAAAAGCAGATTAAATAATTCATAATATAATTTCAAAAAAAGAGATTAACAAATAAAAAAAAAACTTAAAGAATGGGAAGAATAGTGTAGAACAATATAAATAAAAATTAAAGAGTAAAAAAAGAAAGATAATATAAAAGCAGTAAAACAATGCTAAAAAGAAAAAAAATGCTATAAGACTTATTATATTAGATTTTAAAAAATTATTAAAATGGCAACTGAAGTACTTTGCCAAAGATTCTGGAAAATTAAATTCAAGCATTTAGATGAAGGAATACTCATATGCAAGGTGAAAGTTTTCGCACTATTCCTGTTTATTTTTGTGACATATAATTGTTTTTTTTAGTATACTTCCAATAATCTTTTCAAGTTAAAGTATTTGGTATTTGATAAATGAAAAATTGGATATCTGTTATATTTGTTAGTATTAGTTAAAAGAAAATTATATTTAGGTAAGGATTATTTAAAGGCTAAGAATGACAATATTTGTTTTATTTAATCATGCAAGAATATTATTTGCTTGAATATCTCATTCTTTATGAAGATGAGAATTTTATATAATACTACATCTACACCTAGAAGTTTTCTTATATTGTAATGTAGATCCAGAACAGGTTTTATTGATTGCTTGAACACTTTAATATTTTCAGAAAAAAATTGTCAGTATCATATTCTCTTTTAGAATTAAATTTTACATGGAGTATAAATTTATCACTAGTTCATGATATAAATAAGGACATTGGATTTCTACCACAAGAAAAAAAAAAGAATTTTGAAGTGGTTTTAATAAAGGAGATCATTTTCAGGTATTGAGAAAAGTTATTGAAAAGACAAATAAATATGAGTTGCTCTTATAGTTTGGATTTGTAGATTATGAAAAGGCATTTGAATCTATAAACATTTCTTCAGTGATTAAAGCATTGGATTATCAAGGTATAGATCCAGGATATTCTCATATTTTGAAGAATATTTATAAAAATACAACAGCAAAAATTAAATTACATAATGATACTAGGAAAGTCAACATTAAGAAGGGTGTAAGGCAGGGTGACTCCATATCTCCAAAACTTTTTACAGCAGTGCTGCAAAAAGTATTTTGTGGATTAAAATGGGAAGTTAAAGAAGTGAAAATAAATGGAGATTATTTAAGTCATTTAGATTTTGCAGATGATGTAGGTGTTTTTGTAAATAATGCTTTAGAGGTGCAGGAAATATTGCAGAAGTTATCAGATGAAAGTAGGAATATAGGACTAAAGATAAATGTTAAAAAGACTAAATTAATGTTCAATGGATTTTTCCAAAATATGAAAATAAAGATTAATTATGATGAGTTAGAAGAAGTTAACAGCTACAAATACTTTGGTCAGACTAGTAATACAGAAAGAAACATAATGGATAAAACTAATCATAGAATTAAACTTGGTTGGAGTGCTTTTGGTAGAAATAACTTTGTACTAAAAGAAATATGCCTATGTATTTGAAAAGGAAGTTTTTTAATAAATGTGTTTTACAAGTTCTTACTTATGGATCTGAGATTTGAAAACTTAATAGAAGAGCAATACAGATACTTCAGACAACTCAAAGAAGTATGGAGAGATGCATGTTAGGAGTGACAAGAAGAGATCAAAAATGCAAAATATGGGTAAGAGACCAAACAGGTGTTACTTCTTCATTGAAAACAATAAAAGACTGAAGTAAAGCTGGGCTGTGCATATTGCTAGAAGAGATGATAATAGATGGAACTGGATTCCAAGAGATTTCAAAAGACCCAGAAAGAGACCACATGTGAGATGGATGGTTGAAATAAAAAAGGGTGCAGGGGTGATGTGGAGAAGAGAAGCTAAAGATTGAAGAAGATGGATTGAACATAGAAAGACCTTCATCCTACAGTGGATTGATAATGGTTGATGATGATGATGATGATAATGAATCATTTAAACAATTCTGCATATATGTATATGTATATATTGAGTAATAGGAGAACAATCATTAAATACATTTTTATCATAAAAAGTAGGATCTATTTGTGCTAATGATTTGGATCTAGATAATGGGTTATATATTTTATCATTTTATCAATAAGTACAGAATTATGGTATTTTAGGTATAAAGGCAATAAGAAGCCTACCTTTAGTTACATCAACAATAAAAAAATTAATTTAATCAGACACATTATTTGAAGCTGAGATGTGATTTGCTATCTATCAAAATAATCTTCCAGATATTTTTTAATATCAGAGAAAGTAAAAGAATTAGTAACTCTCAAACTATTTCCCTGATCATCTTCATAAGAGGTGGAATAATGAATATTAATATATTTATCAGATTAAAAATGGATCATTCAATAACTATTATCTTTGTATATTACTATTATTATTCAGAAAACACTAGCAAGGCTCTTATATCATTGAGATATTTCAATTAATACTTTCTATAGAGAGTAAGAATAATGGATTGTAAAATATAAAGTAAACTCTTTAGGATGTTGGGAAATATTGTCAATAATAAATGAAAATTGCCATAATTATTGTAAACAAATTGTTCATGGGCATATTAGGCATATTAACAAAATATCTACAGAGATATCATGATCAATAATTAATTGGGAATCAGATATTGATTATTATTATTTGAACAGACATTCTCAAATATAGTTTGTTCCTTAGGAATTAAAATGTTATTACTATGAAGAATATGCTGCTTTTTACTTTACTTGCCATCAAACAAGAGAAATGGTAATAATACTGACATTTTTCAAAATATATAAGACAAACTGAAAGGCCCACCTGAAACAGAGATTACATGAATCTAAGTAAAATAAAAAGTACATCATTAGAAAATTCATTCACAATTAAATAATCTATAATTATTAATTAATAATAATTAAAAATTGATAAAATATAAATATATTTTGAGAACAATTTCTACTTAAACTAATCACAAAATATATCATATCTTTGTAAGACAAATAACTGAATAGTTAGTTGTGTTTACAGAATATGTAGATCCATGCATCTAAAATGACAAGTTGAGCTTTTAATTCAGAAACAATTACCTCTCAAATTTATTATTCTACTATAGGGCTAAACCACAAGAAAAATTAATTTTCATATATATATTATTATATGGCATACGTAATTCACTTTTACTTTATTTAAATTGAGTTTTATCAAGTTTTAAATATAATGAAAATTATATTTTGTATTTAATTTGAACATTTTGTTACAGTTTTTTTAAAGTAATAAATTAAATTATTTAAACATAGATATTTCATTTTTTTTTCTTATAAAAAATTGTGATTTATATTTTATTACCATTTAAATTATATATATATTTAATAATTTTTTTACTAACTTAATGAAAGTTTAAAAAAATAATTAAATTTATATATATATATATAGTTATTGGATATTTTTTATAATGACACTGAACATAAATTTTATTTAAATAAAATATCATATCATATGCATTTAATTTTATTTTTTATTTAAAGTTTAGACGGCATCTGTTTTATTTTTTAGAGCAAAAGGATTAAGAATGTTCTAAAAAGTGTTCAAAATTAGATCAAGATTTAAAGGAAAAATAACGAAATTATTGAATACAGTACCTGATTACATTATATTAAACTTATATAGTTTTTATTCTGAATAGTTATATTAAAGAATCTTAATTTATTTAGATTAGTAATTTCATAAGTAAGAAAAGTTTTGTTGATACATTAAAGTTCTATTTTATTTACTAGAATAAAATTAATTCAATTATTTTTTGCTCTCTAGTTAGTATGCCAAGCTTAGTCAGTTCACTTACACTAATTATATCTAATTCTATATTTAATTTTATTTTAAATAGATTATTTTTAGCAAACAAAATTTCAGAGGGTTTTATTATATATTTATCCACATATTTGTATACTTAAATTAGAATTATTATTTTTTTTTTTGTTATTGGCAGTTGTGACTTAAGCTACATAAGAACTTGTTAAAGTCTTTTGCTCATCTTTTAACTTTTTTTAGTATTTTTTTAACAAGAAAATATATTCATCATCAAATATTTTTGGTTTAATTAACTTTTGTTAAAGGAAGATATTTAAACAACAAAATTAAAATTAAAAATTAAAAATACCAACTTTGTAAAAGAAAAAAAAAACAGCAATAATATTAGTAACATAACAAAATTTATTTTAGCTTTTAGATCTAAAAAATATATTTAACAATAAAAAACCTTATTTCATTTTTAATCTTTTTGTTATATAAAAAGTCTTTTTAAAATCATAAATTGTAAAAATGGAAATAATTTTAGAAGTATTAAAAATCAACTTTTTAATTAAAAAAAATAAAAAAGCAATAAAATATTGATAAAGACTATTTGAATTCAGATCTTTAAACTCCCCATACTTATCCAATCCATCTTATATAACCTATACACATAACCACATGTATGTGAAAAGGATAAATAATCTTCAATATACATATTTTGTGCTCAACCAGCACTCATCACTTGGTCTAGATCATCATCTCTCACACATATATACAATCAATGATCAGTTTATATTAAGATATGGAATCTTCAAACTTTAATGGACAAGCTTCAATATTCTTCATTCTCCAATTCTTCAAGCCATTCATATCATTGAAAATGCAAAAGTCCTTGCTGATGCCAATCTTATTGTCATACTCATGTTGATCTTAAGTCAATCTGGCTCATCACACATAGGACCTTAATATGCCCATTTAATTATAAAGAAGACAGATATCCAGAAAACAGGCTGAATATGTAATATTTAAATACATGTATATTCCATATTAAACTTAATATAATGTAATGGACTATGGTGGCAACTACTCCATGTCTGGTTTCATCAAAATATATGACAATTCAGTTTATTCCATTAGAAGAGGGAGAATAAATCTAACAATTATCAGACTTAGGATCTTCAGGTAGAATGGTAATAATGATGTTATGAAGAAACTAACCAATGATCATGTACACTTCTACTGGGTTAGCTCTTATTTGACACATTAAATTTAGACATAGATTAGTTCATCTATATCTTACTCTCTTTCAGATTCCCCATATGCCACAGAATTCAAACTCAGGGAGAATATTGGGAATTAACTCTCTTCAGCGATGAATTTAACTTATGTAGGAATTATAGCATGCTTATATATATATATATATAAATCAATTATAATACGTATTTAATCATATTACAATATATATATATCATAAATCAATTATAATACGTATTTAATCATGTTACAATATGATTAAATGTATATATAATGATTGATTGATGAACGGTAAATAAATTACTTTGATAAATTAGAGACCATTTAATAAGAAGCAAACTAACAATGTTTAGTTACAAATGTAATATAAAATTAACAAACTTCTTTACCAAAATAAAAAAAAAAGATTATATTCATATGTAAGTGTTAAGTATATATGCCTATTATATTGATAATTAAAAATATCTGATATGTATACATGAATAAACACTCATTGTATATGAATTAAATAACTGTAATAAAAAGAATAACAAAATCATTAACTCAACATTACATTGATAATGAAACTTACTGACTAATTGATCAAATAAATGAAAATATATTAAATAACTACTAGGTTTAATTCAAATAGAAGCATTTTCTCTCTCTGCTGGAACCCCTTCTTAACATATGGAAGATAAATGGAAAAGAAAATTCATGCAGGAATGTTAATCATTTATACTGAATAAACATGCATGAACAACTGTTAATTAATAAAAGAAAAATAAACAACATAATTTTTGTAATAACAAAACTTTATATTTCCTTTTCATATGGAATAGTAATGAATAAAGATCTTATCTATATCCCATATTTTGGTAAGTACTCTAATAGTAATCAAAACTAATGTCATGTCATTATAATGGGAAGATTATCTAAATTTTATTAAAAAATATTTGAGCTAACCTTCTTCTGCATGTTTTCTCAAATTTAGCTACAATGAAGTCTTCCAAATTAAAGAAATCTTGGTTTCTCCAAATACAGAAGTAAAAGAATATATAATTTTGTAAAATGGTATGGAAAAGAGTTGAAAATGATATAAGAAAGTATAACTGTGAAATAGCAAGGAAAGCTGTAGAAGAAAATAAAAGTCTCAAGAATGTTAAACAACATTTTGGTATTGGTAGGAAATTTATATCTGCAATAAGAAAAAAAGATGGAATTATTACTAAAAAGAGAGATGACATCATGGAATTGGTAGAAGATTTTTATCAAGAATTATATAGTAATAAAGAAAAAGTACCTCCTATATCTATTACATCTTCTGAATTGCCCAAAATTTTAAATGAAGAAGTGAGACATGCAATTAAATGTATGAAGAAAGGAAAGGCTCCAGGAAATGATGGAATTATAATTGATATATTAAAAGAAGCAGGTGAAGAAATAGAAACAATTTTAGCAAAGTTATATACCAAATGTCTAAATGATAAAGATGTACCGGAAGATTGGAAGAATGCAGTAATAATATTAATATTTAAAAAAGGTGATAAAGAAGATATTAGAAATTACAGACCTATCAGCCTTTTATCAGTTTTATATAAAATTTTTACCAAGATAATTACAACTCGTCTACAGAGAACTTTGGATTTCCACCAACGAAGAGAACAAGCTGGATTTAAAAGTGGTTTTAGTACAATAGATCATATCCAGGTATTGAGAGAAGTCATAGAAAGGACAAATGAATATGAGTTGTCATTATGCTTTGGATTTGTAGATTGTGAAAAGGCATTCAATTGTATACACATTTCTTCAGTGATTAAAGCATTGGATCATCAAGGTATAGATCCAGGATATTGTCATATTTTAAAGAATATTTATAAAAATGCAACAGCAACAATTAGATTACATAATGATATTGGAAAAATCAACATTGAGAAAGGTGTATGGCAAGGTGACTCCATATCTCCAAAACTTTTTACAGCAGTGCTGCAAGAAGTATTTTGTGGATTAAAATGGGAAACTAAAGGAATGAAAGTAAATGGAGAGTATTTAAGTCATTTAGATTTTGCAGATGATGTAGTTGTTTTTGCAAATAATGCTTCAGGGCTGCAGGAAATGTTGCAGGAGTTAGCAGATGAAAGTAGAAAAGTAGGACTAAAGATAAATGTTAAAAAGACTAAAGTAATGTTTAATCGATTTGCTCAAAATATGAAAATAAAGATTGATTATGAAGAATTAGAAGAAGTTAACAGTTACAAATACCTAGGTCAGATTATTAATACATATGGAAACATAATGGAGGAAATTAATCATAGAATTAAACTTGGTTGGAGTGCTTTTGGTAGAAATAACTTGATACTAAAAGGAAATATGCCTATGTGTTTGAAAAGAATGGTTTTTAACAAATGTGTTTTACCAGTTCTTACTTATGGATCTGAGACTTGGACACTTAATAAAAGAGCAATACAGAGACTTCAGACCACTCAAAGGAGTATGGAGATCGAAAACGCAATGCATGGGTAAGACAACAAACAGGTGTTACTGACATTATTAAAAAAATTAAAAGATTAAAATGGAGTTGGGCTGGACATATTGCTAGAAGAAATGATAATAGATGGACAATTGAAATTTTAAACTGGATTCCAAGAGATTGTAAAAGACCCAGAAAGTGACCACATGTGAGATGGATGGATGAAATAAGAAAATGTGCAGGGGTGTTGTGGAAAAGAGAAGCTAAAGATTGGAGAAGATGGATTAAACTTGGAGAGACCTTCATCCCGCAGTGGATTGATTATGGTTGATGATGATGATGATATATATATATCAAGTAACAAATTAATATTTCTTCATAATGACTTGCATGAGATTTATGAGTTAGGCCATTAATGTCTTTGATATGTAATCCATGATTATTTCAGTCAGGTTTATACGATAGTTCATGCATTCCTCACAAAGACCAGTCAGTGACATATATAATATTGTTATCTCTCCTTTTATATCCATCTGTAAATTTTAGATGTGGTATTTGAGATTGGTAGGCATTACACACTTAAACATTAATTCATTGTGCTTATTCTGGTAAGGGCTAATGAACACTTAAACCTTACAACACTGTTAAGTTACCCAGAAAACATAGTTTTTAAACTAAAGTTTCTTAATACAAAGTTTGCTATTAAATGATTTTATGTGAGTGGAATTATTCCATCAGCATCCTTTGATTTCTCTTGGAGGCTTTAAAGGAACCAAGCAGGGCAAATTCCTAATGTGCACTCCATATGTTCTTGTTATTACAGCTGTTATTACTATGTAATTATTTATATAGTATACGAACATGGTTGGGCTGCTCACCAACATGCATTAGCCAGTGTGTTGAGTTTATTGGCTTTTTATCTGTGAGTTTAAGATCAAGAAACACCATGCTCCCTTGCCTGATAAGGCAGAATGAATGTTTGTGTAAATGATAAATATTTTTCTAATACATATATACAATTATGACAGACAAAAATAAATCATGGCCCTTATTCCAGGAGGCTGTAAATCACCAACCAAGGCAGCAGTTGGTGGCTGAGGGCAGAGGGTGCTAAGAATTCCCTGATTGTGGACCCAGGCTGTCATTTAAGGATGACTTTTCATTTACCTACTTATAACTGCAGATCACTTTCAAGTGAAGAAAGATTGCAAGAATTAGAAGAAGAATTGATGTATATTGAATGGGACTTTATTGGACTTGGTGAAGTTAGAAGAAAAGGTGAAAAGACAATTGTTTTAAAAAGTGAACAATAAAGGCACAAATATTGGAAATAAATGTGGAGTAGGATTCATTATAAATAGAAAGTGGAAGAACAACATTGTGGAGATTGATCGTGTATCGGACAGAGTGGAAAAATTAGTTATTACAACTTAATAGCAGATACCAAATGCAGATAATTCAGGTTTATGTCCCAACAAGTTCTCATAGTCATGAAGTAGTAGTAGATTTTTATATGGATGTACAAAACACTTTTGATCAGAGTAAAAAACATTTTAAAATTGTTATAGGAGACTTTAATGCTAGAATTAGTAAACAAATGAAAGATGAAAGTGCTGTAGGTAATTTTGGTTATGGTAATAGAAATGAGAGAGGACATAGACTTGTGGGCTTTGCTGAAAAAGAAAAAAACATTATATTATGTATTCTTTCTTTGAGAAAAAGATTAAAAGGAAATGGACATGGAAGCATCCAAATGAAGGTACTGCAGAATTGGATTGTATTTTGCTAACAGAAAATGTATATTTCAAGATTGTAATGTTCTTAATAAATTTAACACAGGAAGTAATCATTGATTAGTAAGAAGTAAGATACGTGTTAATGCAAAACTAGAGAGACAAAAATTATTAAGAAAAACAATATTTACAGTTGATATTTTTAATCTTTAGAAATATTCAAATGAATTTAAATTAGAACTTATAAATCGGTTTCAAGTATTAGTAGATTTTGAACATGATTCAGATTTGAATGAAATTAATATGAAAATAACTGATACACTTTTAAAAACTGCAACAAAAATAGCTGGTAGAAAAAAACAGCAATTGACAAATAAAATTTTTACTGAGACTAGAGAATTTTTGGAGAAAATAATGAATATGAAGATATACAAAAATGATAAATTAAAAAGGATTGAATATCTCAAAATTTGTAAAATGATGTGGAAAAGAGTTGAAAATGATATAAGAATGTATAACAGTGAACTGGCAAAAAATGCTATAGAAGGGAATAAAAGTCTCAAGAGTGTAAAACAACATTTTGGTATTGGTAGGAAATCTATATCTGCAATAAGAAAAAAAAGATGGAATTATTACTAAAAAGAGAGTTGACATCAAGAAATGGGTAGAAGACTTTTATCAAGAATTATGTAGTAATAAAAAAGAAGAACCTTCTATATCTATTACATCATCTGAATTCCCGATACTTTTAAATGAAGAAGTGAGACATGCAATTAAATGTATGAAGAAAGGAAAGGTTCCAGGTAATGATGGAATTATAATTGATATATTAAAGGAAGCAGGTGAAGAAATAGATATTGGATGAGTAGGCATTCAATAGGGATTTTATGCATAGGCCTTCTGGCATCCATTGATTACTCTGGTTGGCACAGGGTGGCACTACTGTATGGAGAGTTTTGCCTTATTTATATACCAAATGTCTAAATGATAAAGATGTACCAGATGATTGGAAGAATGCAGTATTAATATTAGTATTTAAAAAAGGTGATAAAGAAGATATTAGAAATTACAGACCTATCAGCCTTTTATAAGTTTTATATAAAAATTTTACCAAGATAATTACAACTTGCCTGTAGAGAACATCAGATTTCCACTAACCAAGAGAACAAGCTGGATTTAAAAGTGGGTTTAGTACAGTAGATCATATCCAAATATTGAGAAAAGTTATAGAAAGGACAAATGAATATATGTTGTCATTATGTTTTGAATTTGTAGAATATGAAAGGGCATTTGATTGTATAAACATTTCTTCAGTGATTAAAGCATTGGAGCATCAAGGTGTAGATCCATGATATTTATCATATTTTAAAGAATATTTATAAAAATGCAACAGCAACAATTAGATTGCATAATGATACTGAGAAAGTCATTATTTAGAAGGGTGTAAGACAGGGTGACTCCATTACTCTAAACATTTTACAGCAGTGCTGCAAGAAGTATTTTGTGTATTGTGCCAGTCAAAACCGTGTATTCATTCAACAAGACCAATAATCCAAGCAAAAGTGCCTTGAATTCAACCATGCACAAGATACAGATGTCAGGGCAAGGGTGAATCCTAATCCATTTTCCCAAACTATTGCCTCTCTGACTAATGGATAACATTTGTGATGACACAAGCAGTGCTTGTTTTTATTCCGTCGAAGCTGGAGGTCATGGTTCACAAAGAGACTCAAAATAATAATGGGTTTATATGAAAAATTAATGATTTAACAAATTCTGATGATTGCAGAACAGTACAGATATCATTTGATCAATTACTAATGGTTTGAACCATAATAATGATAATTCTTGATGGCAACATTACAAAGAAGTGAATTTAAATCAAAGAAATATTTAAATAAATAGAGTAATTAACCTTAGAGATTGGGAGTGATGACAAACTAAGCTTATTTATAATAAAATAATTTAATAGGAAGTTAATAGAAAAAGATAAAAAACAATAATAGGTTTTTAATTAAAAGTTTTTATTTGATATATATAGAATTTTGAAAAGAAATTAGTTGTGTTTAAGTTGTGATTATAATGGGAAAGGGGAGTGAGATATGGTAAAAACAAAGAAAATTTTGGTTATGGATATATTTTGTAATTTTTAATTAATTTAATTTTTTTTTTTTTTGGAATATGTGATATTTATTGTGTATATATATATATTATTTTAGTGTGCCTTGAAAAAGACTATAAAAATAGTCGAAACGTCGGATTTCTTTTTCATGATTATAGTCATAATAAATCAAGTTTTAAAAAGAAGGAGTTAGTTTGTTTTATTTCTATATTATTTAAAATAACAATATTATAGGAATTTATTAAGGAATTTAGTACCAAATAAGTTAAGTCTCTGTTTATACAACTTGGTTATTTTCTTTAATTTGTTTTGATGCAGCTTTGACAATCAATGTAAAAGTTTGTTAATTGGTCGGCCAAAAACCAATCAGCAATAAAATATTATTAGCCCTCTTCAATATTTTACAAATAAATCTGTTTATATATATTACAAGACATGAATGATGGGCATTTAAAACACTATTACATTTAAAATCATTTGTATATAATGGGTGTGGGAAGCAAAGTAATTCTTAAATAAATAATTGACAATTATACAGTCAGATTTAATTAATTATGAAATTTTTTTGTGAACGACATGCCATCATGGTAGAGAGCATTTCAGGTTTGCTAAATAAAGATATAAAATGATGAAGAAGGCAGTATTCTATTATAGATTACAACAAAATAAATGAGGTCTGTTATGAACCTCTGGGTGGCTTTGCTAAAGGAAATTCCTAGTATATGCAACTAGATGATAAGAAATGCTGGCCCTCCAGCCAAAACATGTCTGTAAATAATCATAATAATATTTTGATGTGCTGGCCTTTCCATACACATCTTAAATGGCAATGCCCGAAAATGAATCCCTTGGTATGAACTACATCTACTTTGAGGGAGTGTGAAAGATTGGACTGGTCATAGTTAAATTTCTGTAGGTCCTGAGGAGTAAGTAGCAAAGCAAAATACTAATACTAAATGAATGGTTGTAGCTATAAATACATAATGCCTTAGACATATATATATATATATATATATAGTGTATCACTAACAAAATTAATAACTTAATTCCTGATTAAAATAATCGATGCCCTGACATATGGAAAGTCCCAGAAAC
This sequence comes from Epiperipatus broadwayi, assembly GCA_028023455.1. NCBI lineage: Eukaryota > Metazoa > Onychophora > Udeonychophora > Euonychophora > Peripatidae > Epiperipatus > Epiperipatus broadwayi. Next base: position 230,126 of record JAQFVV010006785.1, read on the forward strand.
CTTAGGTCCTTACTGCATTGATCAGAAATTACACTATAAAAGAAAAGGCAAAAATTAAAACTGTAATATAAATTGTTTTCCACACTTTACAAATATTTCAAATAACTCATCATGTAAGATTACAAAATAGGACTGTCTTTAATTAACATAGATAGGGCATTGGATACCAAACTCACTTATGGTGAAGTTTAAACATATATCATAATAAATTGTAAATCATAAATTTAATATTTTTCTGACAAATATATATATATACTGATAAAATTCTATGATAAATGTGCTTTCAATGAGTTTCTTTCAAGACATGTTTTACAGAAATTGTAATAGGTTTAACTAATCGATTTAATTACGAGGGCAATTTTAAGTTGGAGGTAATAATAAGATTTTTAAAATAATTTCAATCGTAAATAAAATTTAAATAAATTTATAATATAAAAGGTACAAAACTAAATGAGCTTTTCTATTAATTAATTTAAGGGAAATAAGTCTTCTGTAATGATTTTTAAGTAAAAAAAAAATAAGAGGGAGAGGATTTAAAGTTAGTTACTCACTGAGTTTTGTACATGGCAATTTCAGTAAGTCAAATATTCTAAATAAACCAACAAAATTAATTTAAGTTGCCGCATCAAAATGATGTGAGATTTTATAAGAATTGATATTTTAAATTTAAAAAAAATTAAAAGACCCATTTAAAATTACATTGTATAAACATTACACAGATATATAAAATATAAATTAATATTGATTTAGAAAACAAGTAAAATAGAATCAATGGCTTGCAGCAAATTGGACATTACCTCAGAATCAATCAGTAGGCATTCCATGGCTTGAAACAGACATTTATACAGTCAGATCATTTGCAGGCTTCCTTGACACAGACAGTCTCTGACTAGATTTTGAAAGCACTGGAAAGGCATTGATGGGCTGGTGGAAAGAGAGCTCCAGGGAGCAATGCTGATCTTTTTACCCTGTCATTTCTTTAATCACGGTGTACTGTAAATTTAAATTACTTTCTTCAGATAAAACTCAATCAATAATAAAACTCAATCAATAATATCCTTATCAAATTTTCCACTATTTATGTGTTCTGGTCTTATCTATAAAATTCAATCTACAATGACAACTGCCAATTGAAATTGCTCTAAGCATTTCTCTAAGGTTGGTGCCTGCTTTGAAGGGAAATCCAATTCTACATTAACATGCCCCAAGGGTTGATTTGCTAATTAAAAAACAACAACAACAACAACAACAATCATATTCAGTTTATCAGTCATTGTACTAAGAAGCCTATTTAATTAAGGTTTAGATTAACAAAAATGTAACTTTTATTCAGAAAAATTTTAGGAATTTGGTACAATGACTTTCAAATTTAATATTTGATATAAAACTTAAGTAGAAATTTACAAAATATAATTGATCCTTTAATGTACATTTATCAAAAGATAAATACAAAATGTTACCAACTGATTAATTTAAGGAAAAATGAAACTTAATGATGAATTTAAAATATTTGTAACATTTTATAGATATCTAGGATTCAATTACATATAAATATCAATTTAATAAAATAAACATAATATACAGTTTTACAAATATTATAAAATAAATAAACTATTATAAAAGGTTAGTTAATCATAAAATACAAATTAATTAGATACAAGTTTACAATATTGCTTATAATTATACTACCACCAATTATGAGGTGGGTGTCAGTTATTATAAAAGGTTGGGTTCAAACCCACACTAATGCTGATGACATTGGCACTAGATGAAGCAGAAATATGTACTATATTTCCATCTTCATATCCCTCGCTTGGGAAAAAAACAACAAAAAAAAACCATTTTACTTGGGTGTCCAGTGACAATAGAGGCTGATCAAGGGTTTGCTGACCAAGGTTTATTATATTATTATTGGAATGGTAACTGTATTGAGATCTGCAAGCCTTTAGTTTCTTCTAAATTTATTACTCTGCTGAAATTGCAATTCTTAAACTATCGTCCTATTAAACGCTTTATTTTCTTAGCAATTCTTTCTTATCTTCCTCATTCTACTAACTTTAGTCTTCTTACTTTATTTAGTTGCTATTAGATAATAGTCCTTAGACAAGATTTATATATCAACAGTCCCATCACGCACTCAATATGTATTTTAATTATATGGTGTCATACACAAAGGGTCTCACATTTTGAAAATAATTTAGACTTCCCCTGGATCTGGAGGTATTTCATGATGTGGTTTTAAATGGGCAGCATTAAAAGTCTCTTTTTGTTCATTAAAAATTTTTTTGCTTATTCCATCATCAGCTAGGATGAAGGCACTATTTTTATGTATCCAATGTTTATCTTTGTGTTTTTTCTCTTCTTCCTTGCTCTGCTGTTTATCCTGTTCTTTATCCCCATCTGTCATCATATTGTGTGCTATTTTTCTGATTATTTCTGAAAGCAGTTTCTCTCTTCCTTTAATCACTTTCAAATCACTATTTACATCTTGTGTATTATTTTTTGCAACATCATTTTTTAATGTTTCTAATGAAATTTCATTTTTATTTGAATTTTCTATTACCTTATCATTTATTTTGGGAATTTCTGAGATAAGTTTATCTTTTAACACACTTATTTTGTATTCCTTTTCATTTATTTCAGTATCTATAGACCTCTCAAAGTTCTCAACGATTTTTTGTTGTTCAAAAAGTTCTGGCATGATTTCTACATCAGATTCCATCTTTTCCATGTTTTCTGTATAGATTTTAGTGTCTATTGTAGTCTCTGAATATATTTTTAATTTTTCTGGTATCTCCATATAGATATTACAATTATCACTATTTACAGCATTAATTTAAGACTCTGCCATGATCTCAACCTTGATTTTAGACTCTTTCACAATTTTTAAATCAATTTTAGATTTTATTAAATCAGCTTGCAACTCATAAGCAGTCTTTGCATCCATTTTAAATTCTCTTACTGTGTTTGATACTATGTTGGTCTCAGCTTCTGTATATACTGCTTTTTTTTTTGCAATTTTAGACATATATTCCACAATTAGAAGTTTTCCTGAAGGTGGACTGACAACTTCAATAACATCCTTTGTAATTTCAATTTCTTCCTTTTAACCCTTTCAAATTTTTCTTCATCAGTAATTGGATATTCAACAGGTGTTTCCTTTAAAATATCTTTGGTTGGAAATTCCAAAGTTTCTTCAACTTGCTTTAATTCAACAATATCCTCTGACTCCTTTTCTGTTTTAACATGTTCCTCCACTAAATTATTTTTTTCAATCATTTCTGACACCTCCTCAATTCTTTTTGTAGTACTTCCCCACTTCTCTTCCATTACTTGTAGAACACTGGCGTTGTCCTCTCTGCATTCTTTTAAACTTTTGTGGATCGCCATCGTCATTTCTGTTCTCAATTCCTGTGCATCCCTTTGGATTTGAGCCATTATACTATAGAGTAAGGTGATCAGGTTCTCATTTTGATCAGGTATAGGATCTTGTTTGAACTCATGGATAAGGGGTAATGGATCCTTTACCATGACCTCTGAAATTTGTTCCATGTTTCTTCTTTCACTGAGATGCTGGCATCAACAACTTCACTTTTCTTTTCTTCCAGGCTGTTATCCATTTGGATTTCAAAAAATTTGATACAATAATGGTAATAATGCTGATCTTAGAATTCAAAGTTATTTTACTAGAACTATGACTCACTGACCCTTTAACACAATCTTAAATAACTAGAACATAAACATATTTTTATCTTAGAATTTATACAATCACTAATTCGAGCATTTGCTTCCTTTACTCTGTCCACTCTTCTCATCATGCTTTACTGACTGTGTCTTTTTGGTCCTGCCCTACTAAGTTTCTACCTGTTTTAAGCCGGATATTTAAATAATTGTTTCAAACTTCAACAAAAAAAAAAGATTTACTTTATCATGAGAATAACTGATTTGTTTCTTGATTCTAGCTGGTCACCCTTGGTTACTCCTCACCTCTGAAATGGACTTAAAAAATCATTATTTTCAAAATTTAATACATAATATTGTTGTTATGAATATTACATTGCTTACAATTTTATTATATATTACACCTGTTATAAAATTCTTCACTTTCCAAATCTCATATATATATATATAATTTGTTGCCAAGAATTACCACGGTTCTTTCTTTCTTTCTTTATTTATTTATTTTGAACTTGATAACGAATTTATAATGGTAGTAGGTACTCTATTCCCTACACCAGGGCACCAGTTATCAAGGTCAGCAATACTATAACACTTACAGATAGCTCTAATATATATATATATATATATATATATATATATATATATATATATATATGTACTTTTATCGATTGTTAACACAGTGTGCCCATATGAATAAACATTAAATACATCTTGCTACAACCTTTTACACATAAGGCTTATGGATGTAGTACATGGACTTTAACATTTTTTTAAACACATGAAAACAGAAAACAAATTCATATGTGCATGTAAAACCAGATACAAAAAAAAAATTCTACATATGGTTGTAATACATGAGTTTCAAAAACTTTTACAATATATATATATATATGGTTGAAAAATCAGGTACTACAGTTATAGTTACAATATTTGGATTTAAAAGAAAACTTTTCGCCCAACATTTTATGGTTGTAAAACACAGTCTTTGGTTTTTGACACTCACATGAAATAAACTTTACCTCACTTTGACATCAGTTTATGATTATCTTACATAGTTTGAGTTTTGTATAACTCTAACATTAAAAGAAAACATTTTGCTAAGCTTAAGAGCGCATACATAACAAATTATTACATGTCACTATGCATTCAAACTCATCTGAACAAAACAAACTTTTAAATATGTTGGCTCGAGTATATAAAACTGTACATATGAAATATCATTTGGGGATTTGAATATTTGTTCAACCATTAAATCCAGGAAAAAAAATTGTACGTCTATATTGGGAAAAAGTTTTTCAAGCTTTTGTGCTTGAGATACAACACAACTTTTCCAGTTTATCAGTCATTGTACTAAGAAGCCTATTTAATTAAGGTTTAGATTAACAAAAATGTAACTTTTGTTCAGAGAAATTTTAGGAATTTAGTACAATGACTTTCAAATTTATTATTTGATATAAAACTTAAGTAGACATTTACAAAATATAATTGATCCTTTAATGTACATTTATCAAAAGATAAATACAAAATGTTACCAACTGATTAATTTAAGAAAAAATGAACTTTAATGACGAATTTAAAATATTTGTAACATTTTATAGATATCTAGGATTCAATTACATATAAATACCAATTTAATAAAATAAACATAATATACAGTTTTACAAATATTATAAAATAAATAACTATTATAAAAGGTTAGTTAATCATAAAATACAAATTAATTAGATACAAGATTACAATATTGCTTATAATTATACTATCAGCAATTATGAAGTGGGTGTCAGTTATTATAAAAGGTTGGGTTCAAACCCACACTAGTGCTGATGACATTGACACTAGGTGAAGCAGAAATATGTACTATATTTCCAGCTTCTGTATTAAAATGGGAAGCTAAAGGAGTGAAAGTAAATGGAGATTATTTAAGTCATTTAGATTTTGCAGATGATGTAGTTGTTTTTGAAAATAATGGTTTAGAGCTGCAGGAAATGTTGCAGGAGTTATCAGATGAATGTAGGAAAGTAGGATTAAAGATAAATATTTAAAAGACTAAAGTAATGTTTAATGGATTTTCTCAAAATATGAAAATAAAGAATGATTATGATGAGTTAGAAGAAGTTAACAGTTACAAATACTTGGTCAGATTATTAATACAGATGAAAACATAATGGATGAAATTAATCATAGAATTAAACTTGGTTGGAGTGCTTTTGGTAGAAATAACTTGATACTAAAAGGAAATATGGCTATGTATTTGAAAAGGAAGATTTTTAATAAATGTGTTTTACAACTTCTTACTTATGGATCTGAAACTTCGACACTTACTAGAAGAGCAATACAGAGACTTCAGACCACTCAAAGAAGTATGGAGAGATGCTTGTTGGGGATAACAAGAAAAGACTGAAAAAGCAATATATTGGTAAGAGAACAAACAGGTGCTACTGATCTCATTGAAAAAATTAAAATATTGATGTGGAGTTGGGCTGGACATATTGCTAAAAGAGATGATAATAGATGGCCAATTGAAATCTTAAACTGGATTCCAAGAGATTGTAAAAGACCCAGAAAGAGACCACATGGGAGGTGAATGGATGAACTAAGAAAGTGTGTAGGGGTGATATGGAGAAGCTAAAGATCGGAGAAGATAGATTGAATTTGTAGAGACCTTCATCCTGCAGTGGATTGATAATGGTTGATGATATATATATATATATATATATTAAAACGAAGATTTGCACGAGTTAAATGTATAAAATACATATTTTGCAGGTTCATCCATGTTAAAAACTTTTAATATTAATATACTGACATTTCGACTTGGTCACACAAGTCATTCACAGAGTTATAAAAAGTAGAAAGACGGTTATAGAGGCGGTACAATCACTGATTTGAATAAAACATTAAAATTCCACCAATAGCAAAAATGTTAAATTTAGGAATGTTTTTTAAAAAAATCTTTCCAAATAGGAGGAAGTTTGCAAACTTTTATAACTCTGTGGATCACTTGTGTGACCAAGTCGAAACGTCATTATATTAATATTAAAAGTTTTTAACACACATGAACCTGCAAAATATGTATTTTATATATATATTAATGTTGTAATCCATTCTTTGATTTGAATTTGTAGAACAGCATGGTATTTTTTATCAAACATTTATCTAAATCCACTCTTTTAACTTACTTATTTACTTGAATTTGTTAAAAATATTTTTAACAAATTACTAAGTATGGCTTCATTTAATCAGCTATATCACAACTCAATAAATATATATATTTTTTAAGTGTTATAGCATCGGCCAGGACGCGAACCCACAACCCGGGCAACAGCCTGCAAGTGCAAGGCAGTCACGCTGACCTCTCGACCACCAATAAATATTTTGAAATGTTTGAATAAAGTATTCATTTTCTTAATATTATAGCGTTTAATTCTTCTGATATTATATTATACGAATTATGTCTTATTTGGAAAGAAGCAGAAAGATGACTGAAAAGAATGAAGTTCATTTTTGTTATTGTCCTCGCATTTCATTGTTTAATGTGCTTGCATTTTATTTCTTTTTTCATCTTTGTATATATGCCTGTTGTTACACATATTATCTTGATTATAAGTAAAGGAAATTTACATAATAGAATTATGTTTTTCATTCTTTATTTTCCATATTTGGTTACCTAGTGACTGGTTTGACCTTGGGTCGTTACTATGCTTACTTAGTCCAAGTCATTTAAAATGAAGTTAAACATACACATATGAGAGGTCATCACATCCTCCTTGCAAGTGATTAGTTATTTGCAGATGGTTGTGGGTTCGCGTCCCGGCTGATGCTATGACATATGAGAAAAAAAAGACATATTACACTTATTGTAATACATGCACAAATTAGTACGATGGTTAATTAATATTTTCTTTTGATTGGGGTTTTCATTTTTCTAAAAGATAAGCAAAATGTTTTTGTTTTGATCCTTTCTTGATATAATAATAAAAAATATATACGTTTGTTGTTGTGTATATATATATATAAGTGTGGGTTTATTTATTTTATAAGGAAAAATATATGTTTAGTTGTTTATTAACTAAAATTAAAAATAAAGAACTCGATTTGGTAGCGAATGATATTGGTTAGATTATAAAGATATCCTTATAGTAATTATAAGGAACTTGAATTCAAATCTTCAAACTCCCCACAGCTATCCAATGCAACTTATACAACCTATGTACATGACCACATGCATGTGAAAAATATAAATGATATCCAATATATATACTTTGTGCTGAACCAGCACTCATCAGTTGGTCCAGATCACCATCTCCCATACATATATACAATCAGTGCTTAGTTTATATTAAGATAGCAAATATTCAAACTATAAAGGACAACCTTCAATCTTCTTCATTCTCCAAGATCTTCAGCCATCCATATCATTGAAAATCTGGAATGTTCAAAGACCTTTCTGATACCAATATTATTGACATACCCATGTTAATCTTAAGTCAATCTGATGCCTCACAAACAGGATCTTAATATGTCCATTTAATTATGTGTGTAGGTTGCATAAGATGGTTTGGGTAGTTGTGGGGAGTTTTAAAGATCTGATATCAAGTCTGTTAGATTACATTAAGTCTAATATGGAAAATAATATGGAAAATATGAACATATTTAAATATTACATATTCAGCATGTATTCTGTACATCCCTTTTCTGTATAATTAAATGGAAATATTATAAATAACTTCACACACTTCTAACTTCTTTTCAAGAACTTTATTTCCATATATATATATTAATAAAAAGTCAGATGTCACATGACTTATATATAGCTTGCATTTACCAATATATAAAATTAAGAGCATGCTAATGAGCTCTAAACAAGCTTTTTTTTTTTTTATTATTATTATTTTTTATTATGATAAATGCTACTACAAAACAAGGCATTCAAATCATTTTATTTTAGATTGTCCCCACCCCTAGACCACTTTTAACCTATGGGTCTCTTCAGTGAGGAGTTGGGACACTACATTCAAAAAACCAACTCAAGCTAAGCATTTATCTAAAAGTTAATTGTCAAGAAGATCTGAAACTTTTAGACATCTGCATATCTTTAAATTCAGCTCTCCAACTGAAAAAATCATATGGGCCTGAACTTAATTCAGATACTCCATATATTAATAGGCTAAGCCATTTAATTTAGCCATTTATTATTTTGCTGTTGGGAATTTGGCTAAATTAAATGGCTAAGCCTATTAATATAAGGAGTATCTGAATTAAGTTCAGGCCCATATGATTTTTTCAGTTGGAGAGCTGACTTTAAAGACATGCAGATGTCTAAAAGTTTCAGATCTTCTTCTTGACAATTAACTTTTAGATAAATGCTTAGCTTGAGTTGGTTTTTTGAATCTAGTGTCCCAACTCCTCAATGAAGAGACCTATAGGTCAAAACTGGTATGGGGATGGAGACAATCTAAGATAAGATGATTTGAATGCCTTGTTTTGTAGTAGCATTTATTATAAAAACAATAAATAAAAAAAAAGCTTGTTTAGAGCTCATTAGCATGCCTTTAATTATATTTATATATAATCACATATTATACATGTTTCAACTGCTTTCCCCACTACAGTCATTTTTAAGGACCTATAATAAAAATACATATCTCTACATAATACTCCAAATACAAATCTCTTTCATATATTAAATATTAACACATCAAATTCACAATAATAAAACATATTAACTATACATTATTATATTTTATTTACATCTTCCTCCCTCTTTTTCCTTCATTATAAAATGTAAATTTTTTTACATACTAAGTATAAATTTTCAAAAAAAATATTAAAAACCATCTAAAACACCAGTAAACAAAATACTATTTAAATCCATTTAACCCATGGCCAATTATAAATTTATTCCTCCTTTAACTTATTCCTCTTTTAACTATTTTATCTAACTTCCATATTAATTATCTACAATTCCTATCTATACTTTTAAATTTATTTATACTTAGTATGTAAAAAGGAAGTTTTATAATAAAGGGAGAAGAGGGAGGAAGATATATATGTAAAATATAATAATATATAATTAATATGTTTTATTATTGTGAATTTTATGTGTTAATTTTTAATATATAAAGATTTGTATTTAGCAAATTATGTAGAGATATGTATTTTTTGTTAAAGGTCCTTGAAAATTACTGTAATGGGGAAAACAGTTGAAACTTTGGAAATGTATAATATGTGATTATATATATTATACTGGACAAAAGCTTTAGACTCGCATAAACTGACCGCCAGGGCGCCACTAGTCTGAAATTTGGAACTAGACATTTATTTTTAAGGAATTACAGGATATGCGAATCGAATATGCCTGACTAGCTCAATCAAGCAAATGACATCTATGTTTTGTTCAGTGAGTTGGAAAGGTAGCCACAGAAAACAAAATCAACTAAGTAAATGAATAAATAAATAATTTTATTAAAAGTATGATTAAATAAACATAAATCTAAATAATAATCTCTAAAGCACATTTAAAATATGTACTACACGTACTTTCATCAAAATTGAACTAAAATATTTATATGGCTTTGAGAGTGATTTCCTGTGCGTGAAAGAGTGCAAAATACTGGCAGTAGCAGAAGTATTAGTAAGTATACAGTGATCTCACATCAGACAAGGGAGGTTAGCTTCCTGCTTATAACCCATAGTTAGAAAAAGAGATTTATGTCAAACAGAAGAAATGCGAAGGTAGCTTCCAAAACATTAATAATAATAAAAAGGTTGTTGAAAGTTATTACTTTCAATCGATTGACCTCCCTCTGAGTGAGACAGGCTAGGAGCTCATGATCTACCTATAGAAAGGGTTAAAACGATTGTATGTGCCCCTAATAAACGAATTGGAAGCTTCAAAAAATAAAACTAAAGATTATTATATTTTGTAATCGTCTATTACTAATAATTAAGGTCGCGACATAAGTACGGCTAATAAAAATGGGTCACAAGCCAAAAGCCAATTAAATTAGTCTGTAATATCCAGACTGCGCTCTGTAACAACAAGGAATGTGAGCTTAAAATAAGCTACTATCTTACTTACTAAGACTTAAATAGGATGGACAGTAATAGGTTTGAAATTAGCACTCATTAAAAGAAAAAAAAATATCAAGCACACGGAAAATGAATTACATAATATACAACTTGAAAAAAAACATTTATATTTAAAAAGGGAACAAATCTAAGATAACATTAATTAATTTGCAAAAAATGTAAGGTACCTTAACAATTTATTTCAATGCTAGTGCACTAGACTTCTTAGGTTAGTCCATTGCTCTGGATTCACTGATGGTAGGCTTGGGCAAGTTGGTTAGTGGTTTCTTTGGAGCTGGTTCTTATGGCATTGTAGGCAATGAATGTAGACACAGGACGTCCGAACCTGTCCTGGCAAGAAGCTTAACACATCATGGTAAAGAAAATATTCTTGCTGTAGGTTTAATATTCATTCTAGGTAGAATAATTACTGGATCAGCTTTCAGAAAATGCAGGAATCGTTCTTTCCAAGTATTTTGGCAGGAATCATGCAATTCTCCTGTCAGAGTTGGTGTCTGTCTCTTTACGCTGGTGCAAGTATACTAGCTGATGCAAGTATTGAAAGCTAGAACAAGATAATCCAATGGCCTGATTCAGCCTGTTATATCTGAATCATATCTCTTAAACCAATTACCAAACTTTTTCTTTTTAATTAAAATTTAAAAATTCTCGATCTAGATAACAATAGTTATCTAATTAACGAAATAAATTGCCCTTTACAGATCTAGGAATTAACTAATGAAAAATTCTTTTCTTTTTGTTTTCTTTCTTTTTAATTAGCCTTATCAATCTAAATCCCCAAATCTGAAAAGCAATCTATTTGTACACTTTACTTTTACATAAATTTAACAACAAAAAAAAAAAATCTTAGTTTTCTTTTTTTTTTTTTTCAAAATTAAAATTAAAAACCAAATATAACTGTGGTATTAAAATATAATTCCCACACACATACATATATATTTGTACAAGCATTTAAAAAAAACTTTTAATCAAGTTTTACAAATGAAACCCTATATAAAAATTTATTTTATTTTCTTCACCTCTATAAAACTATAATTTTTGTAATGGTGTCTTAAACATCCATTACAATATATATATATAACTACAACCATTAAATATAAAGACAACAGAATTGTGGGAAATTTGAATAGATTGAATGATGGGTAATGCAAGTTTTTATTTTTTTGTACGTTTATATTAACAGTTGATAAAGATTGTCAGTGAAACAATTGAAAGTACTTCTGGTAAAGAATATATTATTTAATTTTGAATACTGTGTTAAATATATTTGTTTGAATTATATATATATATATATATGATAATCAAAACAAGTTATAAATTTTGTAATTTGCTTTAAGCTTGCATTTTATGATTGCTAGATGGAGCTTTATTAATAGCTCCTAATAAGCTTTCTTTACATAAATGCCAAAAGAAATAGAATTCAAAATCTCTATTGTTCTGACCCACCTCCAGACCATCTGGTTTCGAACTATTTGGCTCACATCAGTGAAGGGGTGGGAGACTAGAAAGTATATCTAAATACCAACACTAAAGTCAGCACTTATCAAACAAGTTTCTATCAGTTTGAATTCATGAATTTATCAGACATGTAATGTCTTTAAAACCCAGCTTAACAAACTAGATAGCTATCTGGGTCTGAAATCAGTTCAGTTTCATCATATAGCAAAAGCCTCTGCAATATATAGCATTGCAAAAACCTTCAAAGGTACATTTATGATAATCAAAACAAGTTATAAATTTCATAACTTTCTTTAAGCTTGCATTTTATGATCACTAGATGGAGGTTTACCAATAGCTCCTAACAAGCTTTGTTTACATAAATGCCGAAAGAGATTGAATTCAAAATCTCTATCATTGTCACCCACCTCCAGACCAGCTGGTTTCCAGCTACTTGGCTCATGTCAATGAAAGGCTGGGAGATTAGAAACAAGATCTAAATATCAACTCTTAAGTCAGCACTCTTTCGGCATTTGTGTAAACAAAGCTTGTTAGGAGTTATTGGTAAAGCTCCATCTAGTGATCATAAAATGCAAGCTTAAAGCAAGTTACAGAATTTATAACTTGTTTTGATTATCATAAGTGTACCTTTGAAGGTTTTTGCAAATGCTATATATTGCAGAGGCTTTTACTATATGGTGAAACTGAACTGATTTCAGACCCATATAGCTTTCTAGTTTGTAAAGCTGGCTTTTGAAGACATTATGTGTCTGATAATTTCATGTTTTTAAACTGATAGAAACATGTTTGATAAATGCTGACTTTAGAGTTGGTATTTAGATCTAGTTTCTAATCTCCCAGCCCTTTATTGACATGAGCCAAATAGCTCAAAACCAGCTGGTCTGGAGATGGGTGACAATGATAGAGATTTTGAATTCTCTTTCGGCATTTATGTAAACAAAGCTTGTTAGGAGCTATTGGTAAAGCTCCATCTAGTGATCATATATATATATATATATGTTCATATAGTTTATATATAGAAATAAAGTTTTTGAAAAGAAGCCTAGAAGAAGTTTGTGAACTTATTCATGATGTTGGAGAACATATATATTTTAAAGAAGAAAGTGATTGTTTAATTTTTTATTGTAATATATATTGATTAAATGAAAATATTAAGGCCCTATGTGTGAGAGGTCAGATTGACTTAAGATCAACATGAGTAGGACAATAATACTGGCATCAGCAATGGTTTTATTCTATTTTCAGATTTTCAATGATATGGATAGCTGAAGAGTTAGAGAGTGGAGAAGATTGTAGCTTGTACATTAATGTTTGAAGATTTTTTATTTTAATATAAAGTGAGTACTGATCATATATATGTGTGAGAGTTGGTGATCTGGACCATCTGCTGAGTGGTGGTTTAGCACAAAATATCTATATTGGAGGTCATTTATCTTTTTCACATGTAAGTGTTTATGTGTATAGGTTATAAAGATAGAATGCATATCTGTGAAGAGTTTGAATGTCTGAGGTCAAGTCCCTTATTGTTAGTGATTTAAATAGATTTTAGTATTTGCAACTTCATATTGCATTATTGTAGGGCTAGGGAGAGTTTATCTGGATTCTATAGGTTAACATTAGGATTATTTTAAGTAATTTATAAGAAAAAGAAATAATAAAAGTTATTATAATGATGATTTCACAATTACTAATTAAACATTAAAGACTGGGAAAACATATGATATTAATTGTAAGTAAGTCAAAACAAATGTTAGTCATATTTAAAATAATAACAATAATACTTTTTCTAATGGGGTAAGTTAAAGAATGTTATGTTAAGAAAAAATTCTGAGTTAGATTTTGATTGTAATTATGATATGAAACTTCACTAATAATAATAGTTTATAGTTAAATTAGAAATCTTGTTTAAGAAATACAGAGAAACTAAAATATTTTACATAAAATAGAAATAAAAAGAGGCAAGCCATATTTTGTTCAAATATTAGTTACAGAGGTTATTCATATAAACTATATATAAAAAAAAACATATCTTATTTTGTTGAGCACAGTTATAATTAAAATAATACAAAAATATTTATTTATGTGGTCAAGTTGCCTCAAGGGGATTTCCCTAGACAATATTTTTTACGTAAAAAAAATAGAAAAAAAGTTATATTTTAAAAAGTAAATAAATACTAATTGACTAATGGTAAACTTGGTTAAGGATTAGCGTATTGAAAAAGAATCTTTCATCAAAAACATAAATTTAGATTTTTTTATGTTGGTTTATATATATTTATTTTTTTGGTTTAGAGATCATATTATGTAGAATGTTTATTGCTTTTAATTATTAAGAATGCTGTATAAAAAAACTTGGGATAAAATAATAAATATTAGAAAGACATAATATTGAAATTAAAAAAAAAAATGCCTAGATTCATTGTTATGATTTATCGATTTAAAGTATTCATTGAATAAAAATAAAGGAGAATTATAATTCATTAAAAATTCAGGATTTTAAATTTGTTTTAAAAATATCCATCTTATAAATTTGGTATACAATATATGTTTTTGGCAAAATTAATTTTTTGAGTTTAGTAACGATGAAATGTCTACATTTTCATGTTATCATTTAAAATAAAATAGTTTCTGATTGCATCTCACACAATGTCTTCTTTATTGTAGATTGCAAATTAGAACACATAACTCACAATAACATCCACGCACATATATAAATAGTGTTTATGACAAATTCAATATACACACATATATATATTCATAAAGTCAATTATAAAAATAAAAATAAAAATTTATGTATTTATTTTTTTAATGCAAAAAAACTTTATTCGTAAACAACAATTTATCAAATAAACTAAATAGCAGAAATTTTTTAATTTTATGTTTTGGATTTTGATTTTAATTTGTGTAATTATTAATGGATATTATTGTTCTTTATTTATTTTTCATTATATACGTGGAAGTTATTTTATGTGCGCAATTTTATTTAAAAATTGTACTTTTTAAAAGCGCAATTTATGAACATGTATGTATTTAGATGGATAAATATTTATATATGTATACACATTTGGATTATTTGTGTATAATCATTAATGAATGAGTTTAAATGTATTTATATAATTATTGCTTATCATCTTCATTTTCATTTTTTTATATATATTTTGGCCAAAGGATTATTAAAAATTTTTTTTCGTTAAAACAAAAAATGGAATATAATGATTTTGTTTTTGTAACTAAGTTTATTATTATTTGTAAATAAAAAGTACAGGGACATTTCGCACTTTATATATATAATCCTTTAACTTTTTATTTTATCACATATATTTTAATGCCGTAAATGAAGTTAACTGAAAAATGTAAATCATTCTCAAAATACATTTTACAACAAACCAGTATGCTTTATTTGTCTCAAATCACAACTTTCATAAGTTTCCTTTACAGTAGTTTAATATTTATTAATATCAAATTATTATTTTAATTTAGTTAAAAATGGCAAACTTCCTGTATTCACAAATAGTCTATTGAATGATCATTATTAATTTATACATATTTTTAATTATTCCTATTAAATGATTTTTATTAATCATTTAGCAGGCTAGAACTGGTGTCCTTAACTCCCCCATGAACTAGATATTATCATATCAATTTTATCTTATATAGATAATTTAAACTTTAATTAAAAATATCTACCATATTATTATTAATCATAAGGATATGTGTTAATTAATTCAACTTCATTCCTATTTTTTTCCATGTGCATTATGTTAAATGTACTTATCACTTTTTATTTTACCATACATGCTTTAATCACATTAATAAGGATATGTGAAAAATGTATGTAACCCCCCAATATTTATCTTTAGATTAGACTGTAATATTTGATATTGATAAATACTGAGCAATTATAATGAAGACATGAGAAGTTGTGATCTCAACCAAGTGAACAGTACTGGATTGGTGTGAAATATATCTTGAGAAACATTTATCTTCTTCAAATAAGTTTATTTGTTGATTAAATAAATAAAGTAAGCAAATGACTTTATTACTTGGAATTTTATAAAAAGTTTGCTCTCTGGAAGAACCAGAAATGGAAATAATATAAGTACTGTATGCTCACAACTATGATATCATCATTCCCCAAATAAATACTTGATGATTCCTATTAACTTTGTCACCACATGTGTGATCAATTTATATGTGGTGAATGAAAAAAAGTATATTTAAGATATTACTCATAAAAAATAAGAGAAATGAAGTTGAATTAATTATTTCATATGGTTGTGTCTAATAATAATGAGCATATCAATGTTTAATTAAAGTTTAAAATGATACAATAATTTCTAGCCTATTAAGAGTAGTCATTAAAATATTTATCTGGAGAAAATTCTGTCATAATTGTGAGTCCAGTGTAATAACTTTAATAACAAATTGTAATATATATATATATATATATATATATATATATATATATATATATATATATATATATATATATATATATATATATATATATATTGTAAACTGTATAAA
This sequence comes from Epiperipatus broadwayi, assembly GCA_028023455.1. Taxonomy (NCBI): domain Eukaryota; kingdom Metazoa; phylum Onychophora; class Udeonychophora; order Euonychophora; family Peripatidae; genus Epiperipatus; species Epiperipatus broadwayi. The sequence continues at coordinate 246,884 of JAQFVV010006785.1, forward strand.
CCTGATCGAGTAAGGCATAAAACATCAATCATGACAGTGTAATATATATTTTTATGTAAGGAGAATATATATATATATATATAAACATGATTTTATTTTTTAATCTTTTAAATATTGAATGACAAAATCATGTGCTTTAATGTTTTATACTTATTTACAAAGTGATAAAAATATCTGTGAACTGAGAGTATTTGTAATATTAGCAACATCAAAAGAGTGAAAACTTCAAAGAACTAATTACATATATTTATCATGTATTTTATCAGCAAACATTTTTTTATGCTTTACTTTTTTAAGCATTAAAAATGTTTTTAAAGTGAAATTTTAATTACACTAATATATAAAAATCTGAAAACTGAACTGTCATTAATGAACATATAAGTAATGATGTTGTATATCTATATATAAATGCTGTCATATTTGTCTGGCTCCTCTTTTACTGAATTATGAGCTAAGAAGAGAAAATATTTTTTATTAAATTTTTTATATAAATATTAACTTCATTGAAGTTTTAAAAATTACTTCAAAAACAAAGATGATATAAAGTTATCAGTTATTTTACTTTCTTCTTGATCTCTTAAATTTCATAATAGTTATGTGATACTTTTTAAAGAAAAAAATCATTATTGTGAGAGAGTATTTTGCTGTACCATTCCTTAAAATTTAAATAACTTGAAATAGAAATATTTTTAATAAAAAAAAATAAAATCTTAAAAATGAGGATAAAAAAACACTTTTAAAGCAATGGCTAAAAAATGAAAACCTTACTGTATATGTAACTTTGTGAAGCTCTTATCATTTAGAAATAATCAATTGATATATCTTCAGAATGAAAATACTGTAAGAGGCAAATTTTTTTGAAAGATGATGTATTCTTATTTTTATTTTACATATTTTAACTTTTTTGATTTAGTATTAAAGTCATTTCATTGTTAGAAGTGAAATGTAATTTATGGGAAAGTCTTTCATAAACATATAAGAATGATTTTGAAATATTGTTGATATTTTTTTCTGATACTATAATACAACTTTTTTTCATTTTTTAAAATTTTATTAAACTCTTTTTTATTTAAACTTTTTTTTTTACTTTTATACATGCTATTTTTAATAATTAATAATAATTGTGAAACCTTCATTTAATATTAAGTCTTAAAATTTACAGGATATAGATTTTAATGTAATCATACATGTACATTCTTAAGAATTGCATTAAATATATTTTTGATAACATTTAGTTTTATTTAATGCATATTTAAACTTTCTATTTAATGCATATTTAAACTTTAATATCATTAATTATTATTAAATATAAAATAAATAATGATTTCTCATATTTGTATATTTTGCTACAATTGGAACTTGCTGTATATAAAAGAGATCTAAACACTTGTTAACTATTAAAATAGCATCCAGAGCTTTTAGCTTCATGTGATACACTTTACTATTATTCTGTGAATATATTATAATGTGATCATACTTTTATAAGCTTACATAATTATAACATTCATTATATAATATTGAATAATGATATAATTGTATATACATACACACATATAATAAAAAATGAAAATGAGGAGATAATATTCATGCAAATGGAAATAACCTTTAATTATTTACATGGATATTATCTTTTCATTTCCATTTTTTATTTTAATAATCCATGGAAATATTTAATTCAATACACACACACACACATATATATATATATATTATAATTCAACTGATCAAAAATGTATTGGATACAAAAAAGTCACTAAATTCACAAAAAATAACTAATTACCCTTATTTACTTCTGCTTCCAAATTTGTATTGTTTTAACAGTATTATTTTCTTTTTTATTTCATTTTTGGTATCCAGACTTTATTTATAAAAATGTAAAAGTAACACCACAATACTTTTGACTTGAGATGTGAATTCAGATATATGTAAATATTTATTTGAAAGACTTAGGATTTGTTGTTTGGGTATTTATCTCATAGCTAACAAAACTGAATATCTAATAAAAATCAGTATATAGTTAGTTAGAATATAAACTGAAAATGAACAATTGTTCAAACCTTCACTATCAATAAATTTTCAATTCTGGTGAGTAGTCTCATTTTTACAGTTTTTTTTTTTGTGAAGAAATGTTGGAAAACTTTTGTTCTGCAATGAGATATTTATTAAATCGTCATTTCATCTTATTTTGAAATTTTTTTCAATTTTTGCCTGAATCAAAAAACTCAAAATCCCTTTTTTAAACATTGTTGGCATGTATTCTTGCATTATAATAATATAGAAAGGGCATTTGTAAAATTAAACTGATATAAAATTAATTTAAATGCAATATGCAATATTTTCTTTGTTGTCTATAATCTGAAAAGATGAAAGAAAATGACATTAGTTTTTGCACTGGTGAATTATTATAATATAGTGCAGGTGAGAAGAGTAAAGAAATTATTTTTACAAAATTGAACATTAATATGTTTTTCTTAATGACAATTTATTAATACAATTTATATTATATGAATAAGTAATTCATTTTTATTTTCACATTATTAACTTATTTTTATTATACCGTAGCTACCAGGCTCCAATATTTTTCTTGGGGATTCATATCTTTTTTTCCATTTATAGTAACATTAGCATCTAGACAAAATAAAGAATTTCATATAACCGTGTCATTTAGTCAGGAGTAAAGTGAACAATTTTCAGCTTTCTCAGAAGCATACTAAGTAATTATCGACTGTAGTACTTATTCCTACAGAATTATAACTTTATTACAGTTTACATACTTATTTATAAGATTTAAACATGAAATGTGAGACTAGTTTTTGTTTTCTCTCTTGTTAATTGAAATATTTACTGAAGATATTGTGATCAGTTATTGACATCATCTTTTATTGATTAATGCATATTATAAAATACTGGAACAGTTGCTTTATTTTTATTTTTTGACTATTAATTTTAAGTGCACCTCTTTCATATATGTAATACATTTGCTTCTATAGAGAATTATATATGTCTGTGTACTTAAAATAATATAAAATATGAACCTATAAATATGTTAAAAGTTATTAACCTTCTCTTTATATATTAGTAAGAATAAATCTAAAAATCATAAAATACTAATGATTCTCAATAAACATCACATGACTACCTCCTCTTATGCTTGTGTATAACTGTTGTTAAAACAGGCAAAACTCACTATATATATTGCCACACACAGCAAGCTAGAGTAATCAATGGATGCCAGAAGGCTTGTGCATAAAATCCCCATCTAGTGCCTACTCATCCAATATCCCCAGACTAGTTTCTGGCTTATGGCCTTTGCCAGTGAGGAGCCTTGGATCTGAGAGCACTGCACCTAGATCTTAGAATCTAATGCAACCCTCCAGCAGCCACCTTTATATCCATTTAACCACAAAACTGAGTCTTAAATTGAAAACATCTTAATGTTTTCAATCCAAGCTCATTAGCTTATATAGTCTTATGGGTTTGAACCCAATTCAGTACCCATACATTTTGATGTCTTTGGTTCTTTAATAACCATAGCCCACACTATCCTATTAGGAAGTAGTCATGTGATGTTTATTGGCTTAAAACCAATCCTACCTAATAGGATAGTGGTGGCTATGGTTATTAAAGAACCAAAGACACCAAAATTTATGGGTATTGAACTGGGTTCAGACCCATATGACTATATAAGGTAATGGGCTTGGATTGAAAACATTAAGGTGTTTTCAATTTAAGACTCATAGTTTTGTAGTTAAATGGATTAGATCCTAAGATATAGATGCAGTGCTCTCAGATCTAAGGCTCCTCACTGATGAAGGCCATAAGCCAGAAATTAGTCTGGGTATATTGAATGAGTAGGCACTACATGGAGATTTTATGCACAAGCCTTCTGGCATCCACTGATTACTCTAGCTTGCCGTGTCTGGCAATATATTTAGTGAGTTTTGCCTGTTTGTTACTAATGATTCTGTTATGAAAATACCTTTTGCAAATTATGCGAATAGATTTTTTTTTTCAAGTGTACAGTACCTAATCTCCAAAAGAAAGACACTCCAACAGGGAGGAAAGTTAACTTTGTAATGATACTAATACATTACCAAAAAGCTAATAAAATGCATATCAAACCAAAAGTCAAATCATTTATTTATTTATTATTTGGTGTTTATGATTTTATCTACATATCAAAAGTTGAATCGTTAGATTTACATTAAACTTTGTAGTACACTATGTATTTTTAATTTATTAATATAAGCAATTTTTATTCTATTTTATTATAAAAATTATAAAAAAAATGTATTACTTAATATTTATATAAATGTAGGATTTGAAATTAAAATGCCACAACTTTGAATTACTATTGAAATATGTCTGTGTCATCTAGAATGAAATATTATACTTTATTATTATTTTATAAACGTTACACCGAAAATATAGATAGAATATTTTGACATATTGAGATCCAAACAATATATTTTAGTTAGTAAATGACAGCATGCAATTCTTTACTTATATTAGTAAACATTTCTTGAGTTATATATATATATATATATATATATATATATATATATATATATATATATATATTATTATTATTATTTTCACTTGTCATTCTTTGATATCATGTTTATTGTTTATTATTGAAGGTTATTATTATTTCTTATACAAGATATATATTATAAATTATTGTAGTTTGAATAATAAAAATCTATATATAAAAGGTAACCCACTTTAAAATAGCCTACTGCAGTTTAAAGGCTATTCTGCATTTCTTTAAAAAAAGGCGAAGGAGAAGAGATTACTAAATCAATCAAAGTAAATATGTTCTTGACACTAAAAATATTAATATTTTTTTGTTTTACCCTCGAGCTAAAAAGCCTAAATGCCAATAATTAGATGTATAGATAAGTTAAAAACTTTAAGTTTGCTTGGAATTTCTTGAGTATCTAAAAAGATTTCATTTTCCACCCATATTCAAATATATATATATATATTAACGATCAGGGGAGAAGGAGACTTCACGTAATCTGCACTACAGGGCGCCACTAGGTATTTGAACCTAGAAAATTTATATAGTAGGCAGGTACGTTAAGTTTAAAAAAAAATTTAATTTATATATTTGGATTCCGATCGTTTGCCCAAGGTCACTAGCTCATAGAGTAGCAGAGATTTTAAAACATTTATAAGTTTCAATAGACTTCTATTCTCAAAGTATATATTAAATATTTAGAACAATAAAATAAAAGAAGCCACTGCCAGTAATTAACACACAAATAGATTTTTATTAACGCACATTTAAAATTGAAGATTAAATTTATTTTTAGATTTTAACATTAATATTTTTTTTTTAAAATTTAAATTACTATTTTAAATAGATCGCACAGATGGATATTTAAATTATATTTTACTTTAGCATGTCGAGCATAGATAGTTTACATAGTTTTTTTTTTTTTTTCACTTAAAAACTTATCAAAACATTCATTCAATCTCAGACTAAAAGTTTGTAGTCAACCGAATGCCTGCTTCCAGATATATAGTAACAATCAATACAATACGAAGATGATAGCATAAAATCACGCCACAGGAATGTGCATCTGGCAGCGTGATATTATTTGAAGGAAATGATCCAGGTCTAGATCAGGAAAGTGCCTCTGTCTGACTAAGGAATCATGTATATAAATTTTTTTTTTTAAAGAGTGCTACGTATGGGGGAAAGCGGTCTTTCTGCCATCTTATAAATCCCTGTCCATAGAGCTAGGAGGGGTCAATGGTGCAGGAAATACATCTGTGACCATTTTCAACGATATGACTGCCTCTTTGGGGTCATGCATTCAGTTGGGCACGTTGCCCTGTATGCTAAACACGCTTCACATTACATTAATATAAACATCTATATATCTCTCCACTAGCACTGACACAACCACAAAACAAATAGCCTGAAATTAAAATCTGTTAAATTAAACATAAACGAATTTAAACATAGTTATTAATCTTTATCCATGCAGCTATCTATACCCAACTTTAAATTTAATACATTTTAGTTAAAACATAATACACACACAAAAAAAATGAACTGGAAATGATTGCTTAAACATCTACATAAAAATATCAATAATTGAATTTGCATTCTTTAAGTCAGATAAGAGTTCTTATTTTCAGTTATTAATTACTTGCAATTTTAGGAAAGTTATTAGATAGATACAATAGTTCATACTTTACGGATTTAATAGATTGAGAAGTCCATCTTCATGATCACTTTCGTAGATTTTGTCCTTCTTTGAAATAAAACTGCGACTTGCCATGCATTTGGTCAGGAACTGTCATCCAGAGGCCTCAGCTGGTTGTCCGGAAAATTAAATTTATTGCAGACTTCCACATCGTGAAAATCTGCAATATAGCTAGTTATAACGATCTATTCATAGTCAGCTCTAAGATAACAATTATAATAATAATTTGGCTTTTATATTTTTATTAGTCTCTTATCATTAGATCTTGAGATTCAATAAGCAAGACGTCACTAATCTATTCATGTTTCAGTTATGGTCCATGCTGTCATTTTCGTGTTTGGATTGGTCATTTAATTCCTTTGTATTCTCTTATCTGACCATTTAATTTATTTTACATGCCTCATGAGTAGTTTGCTTTTGAACAATCATTTAATTAATAAGACAATCATTTTCATTTTCTAAGACTATAGAAATCAACATTATTTCTATTTTTAAAATATCAATCTTTATATCTTTACTTTTTACAAAAAAAATTACTTTCAAATATTTTTATTTTTTAAAAGTTTTTAAAGTTGTCCATCATGTGATCTATATATACGTTAAACAGTTTTTAAATTAAGTTTTTTTTCTTTTTAATAAATCAATTTTTATTTATGGTCTTTTATTTTAATTTTAAAAAATAATGTGATGGGATATTATATTCCGTTACATATCAGTAAACTTCGTCAAAAAAAAAAAACATTAAAAAAAAAAGAATTTACTTAGTGTTAGTAATGATGTTACACAAATTGATTATACTAATTTTTTTTAAAAGGACAAAACTTTGGTTATTAATGAAAAGACATAACTTTGTTAGTAATTACAAAAAAGAAATGCTGACTATTCTTTCCTTTTCACCCCAGCTGAGATTACACCTCCTCCCTCAATAGTTCCCTTTTCCCTACATTTCATTTTTAACTTAGGCAAGTCAAAGAAGTTACATGATTTTAGACTTTTTTTTTTTAAATTATGATTTATATTAATTATTACATTTTATTTCTCGCATTTATTTCTACATATGTGCAATTTTCTTTCTGGCTGTACTTTTTACACAAAATTCAAACTATAACTTTATGTTAATACAAAACATATATCTATACTCATTTCAGAAAAATTATTACGGGCTTCATTTTCAAGGTACTTGTGGTATATTAAATATCGGATTATAACTATATGTTAATACAAAAAATATATACTTATTTCAAAAAAATATTATTGGCTTCATAGGTACTCGTGGTTTATTAATATCGGACTATAACATTACGTTAATACACAAATATATATACTCATTTTTAAAGAAAAATCTTACTGGCATGATTTTTTTTTTAAAATCCTCAGGGCACTCGTGGTTTATTAAAAGATCGCCCCACGTTGGGCACCATTTTAACGATCGGGGGAGAAGGAGACTTCACATAATCTGCACTACAGGGCGCCACTAGGCATTTGAACCTAGAAAATTTATATAGTAGGCAGGTACGTTAAGTTTAAAAAAAATTTTTTTTATTTTAATTTATATATTTGGATTCCGATCGTTTGCCCAAGGTCACTAGCTCATAGAGTAGCAGAGATTTTAAAACATTTATAAGTTTCAATAGACTTCTATTCTCAAAGTATATATTAAATATTTAGAACAATAAAATAAAAGAAGCCACTGCCAGTAATTAACACACAAATAGATTTTTATTAACGCACATTTAAAATTGAAGATTAAATTTATTTTTTGATTTTAACATTAATACTTTTTTTTTAAAAATTTAAATTACTATTTTAAATAGATCACACAGATGGATATTTAAATTATATTTTACTTTAGCATGTCGAGGATAGATAGTCTACATAGTTTTTTTTTTTTTACTTAAAACCTTATCAAAACATTCATTCAATCTCAGACTAAAAGTTTGTAGTCAACCCAATGCCTGCTTCCAGATATATAGTAGCAATCAATGCAATACGAAGATGCTAGCATAAAATCACGCCACAGGAATGTGCATCTGGCAGTGTGATATTATTTGAAGGAAATGATCCAGGTCTAGATCAGGAAAGTGCCTCTGTCTGACTAAGGAATCATGTATATAAATTTTTTTAAAGAGTGCTACGTATGGGGGAAAGCGGTCTTTCTGCCGTCTTATAAATCCCTGTCCATAGAGCTAGGAGGGGTCAATGGTGCAGGAAATACATCTGCAACCATTTTCAATGATATAACTGCCTCTTTGGGGTCATGCATTCAGTTGGGCACATTGCCCTGTATGCTAAACACGCTTCACATTACATTAATATAAACGTCTGTATATCTCCCTTTTCTATAGGCCAGTAATAGTTCATAACAGTCAATTACTAAAAATTTTAAATTTAGAATATGTTATTTTAATACATTAATTATATTAAGTCAATTATATCTTTAAAGTACCATTTGAAGCTAAAGAGAATACGTAGTATATAAAATCATTTAAAAATAGTTATATAAAGCTTTAAATATTGTTGCATATGGTTATAAAAGCTGGCCATATTAAATAACACAGCTATAAATATTAAAAGTATATTTAAAAATTCGATTTTAATAGTTTAAAACTTATAGTTAATAAATGCTATGTTTAAATTTATAGTCATATTTAATAGTCAAAATTAATATAGTATATTTTAAAAATAAACTTTATGATGGTGAAAATTATATCTAATTCTATATTTTTAAAATTATTCTTCCAAATTTTTTTATAATTATATTATATAATATAATAAGTGTATATCAATTATATAAATCTAGGCAGAGAAATAGATTAAAAATCGTCTGTCAACGTTATTAAACATGTGACTTTTAATGTATACTCTCACACACATTGCTTGTTTGAATTAATAACAAAGTTTAAAATATTTTAAAAGTTATATTATAGAATTGGATAGAATTATTGCCTATCATAAAAGTAAATAGTATTAAACATTAAGTTAACTATCGTATAACATGTTTAAATAATGTAATAAAGACGAATACATTCATAATATAAAAATTAAATATTTTATTTAAATAAAAATAGATAAATTGAATATTAAGAAATGGAATAAGTTATTAAATGTTATTTTAAAAGTTATTTTAAATGTTTAAATAGTTTTAATAAAATAATAATTTATTTAAAAGTAATATTTTAAATAATATTTTAAGTTCATTACGTCATAATTTTTTTATTTCAAATATAATTCTACTATAAACTAAAAATATATAAATTTGTTCTCAAGCTAAAGTAAGTAGGTATTCTTACAGACTATAAATATCATTGTAACTAAGTTATCGAAGGAGATTAATAATGTATTGAAACCGGAGAAAGTCAATTTTTTTTTGGTACTTTCTTATCGTTTATTTTGCAAAAACTAATTGATAATTTTAAAGTGTTTTGCAAAAGAAAGTTTAGAAAAAAATTATATATTTAGAAACTTCGTGGAGATGATTTTCTAATTTTTAAAGTACTCACCAGTCGTATTTTATCTAAAAGTTTAACCTAAACTACGCAATAAAAAATGGATATACTACAAAATAAAATGGATATAAATTGTAATACTGAAAAAATATTTAAAATATTTATTGATACAGCTTTATTTATGCATAACCAGAGAATTTTTTTTTTTGGTACATAAAAAAAAACACAGCACGGACATCATACGGAGTCTAATGAAAAATTGGAGACACATTATTATTTATAAGCCTAACCAAGATTTATTTTTTAAATAGTAATAAGACAATTATATTTCATGAATTATTTTATATAATATGATATTCAAAGGAGTAAAATGTTATATCCTTTCTGAAGGTAACATTTTTTTTTTATTTTTAAAAGTGATATATAAAAATACCAAATGAAAGTTTAAATGTATCAAGAAGGAAACATATATAAAAAAGTGAATACATAGTTGAATAAAAGATGGATCCATGGAAATACAAATAGTACTTAAAAGTTTATCGAATATTTTTAAAGGTAAATTAGATGGATTGATGCATCGGATATGCAGAGAATATTGGTAGAGAAGATTAAGAAGCTTCATGGGATTAATTAATATTATCGTCCTAAAAATTAAAACCAAGGATTATTTTCTAAATTTTACTAAATGAATTAATAATTATTTTTATTTTAAACTTTATGTGCTGGAGAAGAACATTTTTAAGAACTCTAGAAAAAATAATAAACATTTTGGACTTATCAGGAACTATTGTCAAGAAAATATGTAAATATAGTTTTGATTCCTTTTATTTTGTTAACCTAGTTTAAATCTAAATTTTTATATAAGATTAGGAAAATAAAAACATTAATTTATTAATATTAAAATTTTATAATATAACAATCTAATAATTTAGCTAAAAATATTTTAATATAAAGTGTATGGGTGTGAATTTTTTTTTATATCTGCAATGCTCAAGTGGACAAATGAAGCCTACTGAACACGATGACTAGATAAAGGTTATTGGTAATAATAATAATTATTGATAATTTATAATGTATATATTTTTTTGTTTTCTTTAGATCATCCATAAATTGGAAGAATGAAGTGTAAAAGTTTTTTTTTACTTATATGTACTGCATTTCATACAACATTTAAAAAAAAAAAACATTATGAGATAGGATTGATTTGAAAATATGCATACGATGATTATTTTTATTAGTAAGATAATCCAACATAACAAATAATTATGTGATTCTTTTAAAATTTTTATGTTATGGGATATTCAAATATTGTCTAAGTAGAAGATTAAACATACAGAGCAATGAAGTAAGCAACTTTTCTTATGGAATCATAAGATTGTTTAACTATTAATGAATTTTATTTATTGTCTTGTAAATACAGATAGTTATTTATCGATGTAAGATGTGGAAAATCTTGAGAAATAATGTTGAGGTAGTGGCTTGGAAGTACTATAGTTAGCAGGAAACCAAGATGATGTATTTTTAAAATAGGATATGATAAGGAATGGGAATAATATTTAGTCTTTATATGGTTATCAGCATAGTTAACAAAGCCCTATGACTGATACACATTTTATTTGGACAGTGTTTATATTTCTTTAAATATTTGATGTTCTAATAAAGCTGATGAAATAGCTTTAACATCATCCCTGTACTAGAGGATATTAGGCAGGTAAATGCCACACCTCTTCGCACTGTGCCATGATTTTGAGATATGTTAAGAGTATCTGTTTTCGCTATCTTTCTTTCATGTAACTGCATCGTTCAGTAAGATATGTTTAAGAGAAATGATAAATAATTTAGAACTTAGGTTATGCTATCATTTTTGTATAAGATTAGTTTATTTGCTTATAAGGAGCAGAATATTATAACTTAAAATTGAAGATCCAAAGTATCCTAAGGAAAGAAAAGAATCATAGAATATATTTTGAATTTTATTTCGGAAATGAAATATAAAATTTTTTTAAAATAGGGTATCTAAACAAATATATTTTCTTTAAAAAAATAATAATTTTAAAAGCTTTAGTATTATTTTTCTTAAGAGAAAAATAAGTATTGCATATTTTTAAAATACAATAGTACAAAGTAAATTATGTAAACAATATGCATAGTATATTTTTTTGTTATTGATTAACAGAAATATATTGATGATTACACTTATATCATACTAAAGTAAGGCTTAAAGAAGAATATATTATGATTAGTAAACATTGTGTGATAAATACTAAAATCTAGTACTGAATTTTGGATAATATTTTGTGTAACATCTTTGACTTTGCAAGATGAAATTTTTTTAATATTTTGAGAAATCCATACTCATTATAAAATTTTGTTTTCTATAGAATGTTTTCTAAGTATGGATTTTTAAAATTAGATAGTTTAATAATATTAAGGATAAAATGCTGTTGCTAATAAAGTAGATAAATATATTTGTAATAAGTTAATCATAATGAGAAACCAAATAGTAACATTTTTTTTAAAATTTTGTCCTAAATCTAAGTAAATATGTAATTGAAATATAATTTTTTTTTTAACCCAGTAGATCAAACTGTAAAGTAAAAAAGTTAAGGATATCCACTGTAAATAGTGTAAATAAATTGTTTATTTATTTGTTGTTAGTAATAAACTTTGTTAAATTTTGTTATTTCAAAAATTTTGTGTCCGAGTTATTTATTTCTCCACATCGCTGCATGAAAACACGATATATGCATAATAATTGAAACAAATATATAATTTTGCGCAAAAGATAAATAGAAAATTATTTTAAGAATTTTAAATATTTTATTGGTATTCATTATAATTAAATAATCATATAATCTTACATTATTTTATTGGTCATAAATCAGTTATCACAATATTATATTAAATTATATGCTATCAGTTGCCACACATATTTTGTTTGTCAGATTATTAAAATGCTACCACGAATTTATTATATCATTACATGAAGATATAAGATCATATTATATTATTTCATTATTTTATTATGGTAATAAAATTATAGTAAAAAGAAAAGATATACAGAATTAGTTAAACAATAAAGAATATTATTACTTTTATTTATTATTATTAGTTTCAGTGTAGTAAATTATGACATAAAATCCCTTCTCATATTTTACTACCGTATTTTTAAATTAACTTAGAATAAACTTTATGAACCTGAGATTATTTTATTGAGTTAAATTATTATTAAATAGAAGATTAAGATTTAATTATTAATTTAATCTTAGTGAGTAGAAGTTACTAAAGTCGTAAGAATACTATGAATTTGTTATTTGAAATAGTAATAAGGGGGGATAGTGTTCTTATGCCATTGAGGTAGTATCCTGTAGGATATTGGCTCAATGTAATCTATCTTGTCACCTGTATTTTCACTTCAAGTCTCATGAAAATATTAAATATTTATTTAATTTATTTTTGTAAACTGAACCTTATTTGTATTTTAAATTTGAGCTAGTGAAATATTTTAATTTTAATGCTGAATATTTTAGTTATGAATTATTAACTGAGATAGAACCCGTTTTATTTTATATCATATATTATCTGGAAGTGAAGATGCACGAGAGCAAGGTCAGAATATATATATATATTATAATCGTTATAACACATATTGGTGTATGTATGTGTATATATTTTATATTAAGAATTTTAACAATGTGTAAATGTATTATTAAAGAGACTATATGAAGAAAAAAATATATAAAAATATTTTAATAATGATTATTAAAAATAATTGAATATCTAAAATTTGTAAAATGATAGGAAAAAATATTAATTGTCAATTGACGAAAAATCTATTGAATGGTATAAAAATCTTTAAGTTGTAAAATAAAATCTTAGTATTGGAGAAAGTTATTTCTGCAATAAGACAAAAAAAGAAAATTATTACTAAAAAGAGAGTTGATATCTGGAAGTGTGCGGAATAATTCTATAAAGATTGTATAGTTATCAAAAACAAGAAAGCAAAGTATCTTCTACATATATTATTTTCTTGAATTCCCCAATATTTTAAATAAACAAGTGAGGCAGGTAATTAATTCAGTAAAGAAAGGAAAAGATTTCAGAAATGATTGAATTATTATCTTAAAAAAAGGCAATGAAATATAAAAATTGTTGCCAAAAATAAATATCAAAATGATAAAGATCTATCAGTTGATTGAAAGAATAACAATAGTAATATTGATATTTAAGAAAAGTGATAAAGAAAATGTTAAAAATTAAAGAGCTATCAATATTTTTTTAAAGTTCTATACAAAAGTTTTATAAAGATAATTGCAATTCATCTTCAGCCAGTTTGTGATTCTGACCAACCACAAGAATAAGCTGGATGTAAAAATGATTTTAGTATAGTGGATAAGAACAAGTATTGAGAAAAGTTATAGAAAGATTTCATGTATACGAATCACCATTATTCTTTGGATTTGTAGTTTATAAAATGGCACTTGGCTGTATACACATTTTTGTAGTGGCTAAAATATTGTATCATCACAATAATTAAAAGTATTGGATCTTCAGGATATTGTCATATTTTAAAGAGTATTTATCTAAATTCAAAAGCAATGGTTAGATCACATGATGATATAAAGAAAATTAACATTGACAAAATTGTACATCAGTATGATTCTATATCTTAAAAGCTTTTTAAAACAATTTTACAAGAAGTATTTTGTGAATTAAAATAAAAAACTAATGGAATAAAAGTAAATGGAGATTATTTAAGAAAGCTAGAGTTTACAGATAATGTAATTGTTGTTTTAAATAATGTTTCAGAGCTTCAAGAAAAGAAACAAGAGATGTCAGTTGAAAGTAAAAGTAGGACTGAAGATAAATGCTAAAAAAAGATTACAATGATGTTCACTGGATTTGTATGAAATGAAAATAAAGGTTGATAATTATGAATTAGAAGTTAACAAATACCTTGGTCATATTATTAACATGTATGATGATATAATAGATGATGATAATCATAGAATTAAATTTGCATCGAATGAATTTCATAGAAATAAGTAAAATGAAAATCTGCATGTATGTGTGATAAAGCAAATTTTTAATAGATGTATTTTGCCAGTTCTTACTTATGGATCTTTGAATTGGGAATTTAAGAAAAACAATATAGTGACTTTAGACCATTTTACAGGAGTAACAAGTTGAGAAGACAGAAATATCACTGATATCATTGAAAAAATTAAGAGGATGAAATGGATTCTGGGCTGCACATATTTTAAAAGAGATATTAATAGATGGACAATTGAAACTTTAAATTAGATTCCAAGAGATTATAAAAGACTTAGAAAGAGACAAAATGAGCAGATGGATAAAATAATAAGTTTTCTGATGTGTAGTGAGGAAAAATGCTAGGGAATGGAATAACTGGATTAAAAGTAGTAAAATCTTCATCCTGCAATATATTGATAATTGTTGACAATGATGACAACAATGATAATTAAAGATTATAATTTGTCTATAAATATTAAATTATTAGTATAAATAATATTAAGGGAATAAAAAGTAATAAAAAATCTACTACTAATAAATCAGTGACTTTTGGTTATAGCATCCTAATCATTGTTATTTGCTTTTGCAGAAGAACATGCATGTATAGTACTTCTGAACATATCTATAACTAACAAGCATTCTATTATAATTATGGTAGTATTAAAATGCACTAAATATATATCAAAATTACTTTGGCAAGGGATACAGGAATTCCTAATAAAAGCAAACAATTTTGTCTGTATATTGAAACAAATAAAATATGCAAACATTTATAAATATGTTTTGATTAAAGAAATACTTCTCCAAAGTTAAAATATTTGATAATTATCTGCAATATCAATCTCTGATATTCAAAGATACTAATTGAATTTATAATAAAAAGAAGAAAAAGAAGGTTAAAAATAGGGAAAAAATGAAACTATATTTTATTATATGAACATACTTTATTTTCGCAAAACAAACATCGAGATAGTATCATCCTTGTAAATTTTAAGACAAACAATAAATTATTATTATTATTATTATTATTATTATTATTATTATTATTATTATTATTATTATTATTGTTGTTATTATTATTATTATTATTATTATTATTATTATTATTATTATTATTATTATTATTATTATTATTATTATTATTATTATTATTATTATTATTATTATTATTATTATTATTATTATTATTATTATTATTATTATTATTATTATTATTATTATTATTATTATTATTATTATTATTATTACATTTCAAAGGAACTTTATTGATTTCCAAAAGTTACATATTTACAAGATCATATGTTACAACATAAGTTTACATCAATATGGTTACATATTATTCATGAGGGAGTATATACAAGGTAAAAATAATAATTATGATTACATATATTCAAAGAAAAAAAAGTTACATGGTTACACATTTACAAAGATCTTAGGTTACAACATACATATACATCATTATGGTTATATATAACTGATTTGGAAGTATATACAAGGTTACATAAAAATTAGTTGTGATTATGTATATTAAGAAAAAAAAAGGTCATATAAATCAATACAGATTACATATGTAATATAGTTTTTCAGTATTTAATTCTTTTTTTTCCATAGGCATTCAGTATTATCTACTTAATAAATGAAAAGGCTTTTGTAGCAATTACAAAGATTATAGGTTACATCAAAAGATTACATCCATATGGACACATATAAAAATTGATTATCATTACAAATATTAAAAGAGAGACCAGATTACATAGTTGCAATTTTACAAAGATCATAGGTTACTTAATAATTTTACAATCAATATGGTTACATATAACTGATTAGGTAGTATATACAGGTTACATAATTAATTTTGATTTCATATATTAAAAGAGCAAAAAGGTGGTAACAAATTAATATGGGTTACATAATGTTACATAGTTCTTTAGTATCTAATAATTTTTTTTTCTTTCAAAGGCTTTTAAGTTTATATACATACATAAATGATAACGCTTTTGTAGTAACTAGGTAATATCACTTTAGCACTGTCTCAGTTGTTGACACATTGAGGACCAGGTATCACGAAAAATGTTAAAGGGGGCAAGCTATCTGTCTCTTTCCCTAAAAATCTCTCGCTTAATCCAAAATGTATTAGGATAAATTATAGGATTATTGTTATATATAAAAATGCATCTAGTGCATCATAAAGCATACAAGATGAATGTACTAGCTCTAATTCTAGCAAAAATTCCTATTGAGAAAGTTTTAAAAAGATATGCAATATTAAATAAAGAATTGTTAAGTAGGTTGGAAAGAGCAATGCATATATTATCATAACACTGACAATCATAGAATATATGTTCTTGATTTTCAAAATCTTTTTTACAAAGGGGGCAAAAAGCATCTATATTAATACAATTTCTTCTATATTTATAAAAATAAAGTGATGGTAATGATCCTAAATTAAGCTTTATTAGAAAATCCAAATATTTTGGCTCAAGCTTTCAGAATCTAAATCTTCTAACAAATTGGCGATTGTTTAGACCCAAAATGGGTTTGCTTTGACTATTAAGTGTTGGTTGGTTTATTAATAGATATGTTTGCCAATATTTGTACTTATCTGTAGGGGGACAGAAGGTAAGTTTATCCAATAGTGGTTTTATTAGTTCAACCGAATAACCAGTATTATTATTATTATTATTATTATTATTATTATTATTATTATTATTATTATTATTATTATTATTATTATTATTATTATTATTATTATTATTATTATTATTATTATTATTATTATTATTATTATTATTATTATTATTATTATTATTATTATTATTGTTATTATTATTATTATTATTATTTTTCTTCTTCTTCTTCAGCTTTTTAATGCTAAAAAGAAGAAAAAAACATTCATATACATAACATTTTAAAGATTAATTCAACCAAATAAATTTACAGAAAGTTTTTATAAATCAATTATGAATAATATCCTTCATTTCTGAGCTAATGTAAAAACGACTAATGAAAACATCCATAGAATTTTTTTTTAAAAAAATATTCAGCTTTTTTACTGCCTAGCATGCTTTCATCATAACATGTATATCATAATCATGGCTTATGTACATTCTGAAAAAAAATATAGATCAATTTTCGAGGATAAAATTGTATACAATAGATCTTCTAAATCAAAAGTCATTTATGATATAATGTTATATGGTCAATTACCCTTTAAACATAATGTCTCAATAGCAAAACATAAAAATATGAAATAAAAAAATGTTCTTGTGTAAATAAAATTTTCACAGCAATAATTAATTTTAGACATTATACATAGTTCATTTAGTTTTTCTAAAAAAAACCAAGAAATATTATCTCCATTGAAACAATCAATAATTAAATGTCTTTCTGTTTTAGTAGTTCTGTGACATTTATATACTAAAGTAACAGAATAAAAATAACTGTTAAATGTGATTGACTCAAAATCTTTTTCTACTTCTAGAAACACATGAACCTTTAATTTTTGTGTATGACCTTTTATTATTGTTTAATACTGCTCCAAAAATATTATTAGACTTGAGTGTGTTTTTAATATGGGACATGTATCTTACACAATGCATATAAAAGTTGGTTGTTAATAAATCATTGGACTGTAAAACTACTGTTCATATAAAGATAGAGCTGTGCTATTTTTTATCTTATATCTTTTATCACAAATATTATTATTACATTGTACAGGCTTAAACCTGCATTCATGTGAAAGTCTGAGTTTGAACCTCGCATATATCACAAATAGTATTCTAAAACACTTAGTCTGCTTTTTATCAGCTGAATCAAATTCCAAGCACATATCTTCTTGATAGAGCAGCCTTAGAGACTAAATGTATATTGTCATATTTCTGAAGTTATAAATTTATTAAAACAATCAAAAAGCATTCTTAGTTTTCTTCAAAATACTATCAAGATACTTTTATATAGTTCATCCCGGTCACAATATATATATATATATATATATATATATATATATATATATATATATATATATATATTAGAGAAAAGCAATATATTTTGTTTTATAATAACCTTTAATACAATGGGTTATTTTATCTTAAGCTTTAATAAGAGTAGTGTTATTAAAAAAATAAAGCAATAACAAAAAAATCAGTCAAATTTCCAAATTTTCGTTTTTCAGTTTTTGTTGTTCTGGGCAAATGATTATTTGAAAAATAATTACATCTACTAAAATATGCTTAAATCGTGTAAAATTAAACCACCAAACATCACATGATCACCATTTAAAAAACTCACCATTCAAAGAACCAAAGATACCAAAATGTGTGGGTACAGAACTGAGTTAGATCTATAAGACTATATAAGTTAATGAGCTTAGATTGAAAATATTGTGTTTGCAATTTTATTCTCATAGTTTTGTAATTGAGTAGATATAAAAGGTGGCTGCTGGAGGGTTGCATTAGATCCTAAGATCTAGGTGCAGTGCTCTCATATCCAAGGCTCCTCATTGATGAAGGACACAAGCCAGAAATTAGTCTGGGGGTATTGGATGAGTAGGCACTAGATAGAAATTTTATGCACAAGCCTTTTGTCATTCATTGATTACTCTGGCTTGCATCGAGTGGCACTACAGTATGGAAAGTTTTGCCAGTTTTAATACTGTAAAATTGAAAAGATTTATTTATATTAAGTATACAAAATGCCTTGTATAAATAAAAATATGCAATAAACCATGTGACAGATGTTAGGTCTTTTCTAAAGAAAAAGTTGCTTATTTTATGTAATAGAAAAGCTAGATTACAATATTACAACTCAACTTTATATTATAATACAAAACATAATCGCGTTTTCAGCTTATTTTTAACACCTGCATTAGGTACAACAATCTATTAATCTAGTCCAGAACCAGTCATTGTTATTTATTAGTAGACAGCACGAATCCATTTAAAGGAATTAATATTAATACTTTTTATAACCGAATCTTTGGTAATTTGACTGATATTTATTATATAGTATCCTAAATTATTTAATTTTATACAATAAGCTTTGAAATAAAACAACTAAGATTATACAAAGTATGATCCAACTTATTTTTTTAACTTAATAAGGCGTTAACTTTGTTAATATGGAAGTTTGGGCTTTCGATTTTAATTTGAATGAAAACTTTATACATATATTGACATTTGCAGTTTAATAAATGTTTACAATTAATAAAAAAGGGTGTATATTATTCACAAATCTTAATATATAATTGGAAGACAAATATTGTAAATATTTTATATTATACTATAAAAAGTGAAAAAGTGATTTAAATGCGCGCGCGCACACACACACACACACACATATATATATATATATATATATATATATATATGTGTGTATGTTAATTCAGCTACTGCCTTAAATATGGTGAAACAGGTGTCAATGTTTGCTAAAGTATAATGAAATATTTTGAAAACTTTTGAACAATTTTTAATGCTTGTAGCATATGTTTATATAATTATTTTAAACATTTGTAGATATATTATTTCTGTTTGATGTCATGCAACAAGAAACACTTAAATATTTATCACATTATTTTATAAAAATTATGGCTACGCTATCTGTCAGTGGCAATAAAAAACTTAGTGATAACAACTTTTTCTTATGAAATATTTTGCATATACATCACATAATCACCATTTTATATGCTTACACATGCTGTTAATAAGAGTACCAAACTCTCCATGCATTAGTGCCACCAATTAGAAGCCTTTTTAGCAATGGACACAGGAACGTCTGTGCATAAAATCCCTATATAGTCCAATACCTCCAGACTAGTTTCTAGTGTGTAGCTTTCTTCCATGGAGAGCATTGGATTTGTGAACACTACACCTAGCTTTTAGGTTATAATGCAACTCTCCACCAGCCACCTTTTATTCAATCAATATTATTCTGTCCTATGAATATCCAGAGAATAGTCACATCACCATTTTATCCATTCCTTTATTCCATTTTTTTTCATTATCCTGCTTTTCAATTCCATGTAAATTGTTAACATCTCATATCATCCAACAATGTCAATCTTTTCAATCCTTTCTCCTAGTCTCCACTCACTATTTCCCCAAAACATGTTCCATTAAAATATACTTCCTTCTTAATATATGTCCAATCCAGTTTCCCATTTTATCTCCAATTTCCTCAATCATTCTTTTTTATTTACTCTTTTCAAAACTTTTTCATTTGTTATTTTATTCATCCAACTGATTTTTTCCATCTTTTTTTATAACCACATCTCAAAGGCTGTCTGTTATTTCCTAATTTCATTATTCAGTGTCTATGTTCATAATCATACAGTAATATACTCCATAAAAAACAGTTATTTAGTATTTTCTCTTAATTCTCTCTTTAAATCTCAAAGGCTTTCTGTGTTTTCCTAATTTCATTATTCAGTGTCTATGTTCATAATCATACAGTAATATACTCCATAAAAACAGTTATTTAGTATTTTCTCTTAATTCTCTCTTTAAAGATCAACATTTTTTTTTCTTTCTTTTAGAAAATACCTCCTTTACTAATGCTATTCTTCTTTTAACTTTATTTCGTCTTTATCCAAATCCCTAAATCTCTTTATGTACTTATTAATGGCAGTTATTTCATTACTTTCTCTTTCTATGATCATCATCATTTTCACAAGTGTAATCACAGGTTTAAAGCTTATGGGTTCTCCATATCATAGCAACAAACTTTCATATTTTATCTATCTCATATGCCATCTCTTTGTAGAATTTTGACAATTTTGGGATCCAATTTAAGACTTCAAATATCTATCTAATACAATTTCTTCTAGAATATATCCAATCCAACTCAATTTCATTATATTTCAATGATGTCAATAAATCCTAAGAATTTCACTTTTGATTCCTTACTGTTACCTCAAGTATACAGCTATCCATATTTCATTGAATGGTATAATATTATTATATTGCTCTTTCATTAAGGGTCCAAATCTCAAATTCATATTTTAAAGTTAATAAAATAAATCTATTAATAAGGTTTTCATCAAATGAAAAGGCATTTATACTTTATTGGGTGTTGTTCTCAGATTATCATTGATCTCCATAGGTAAAAAACATAATTAAATAATGTTTTGATATGGAGGAAAACTGATATAATAAATAAACAGTGCACAAATAAGAGCTGTTGCTTTACACTACAGGATATAATATTTACCCAAGATTATGTAGTGTTTTCAATAGTTTTTTCTGTCTACTTATTTCCCTTTTTCAGTTACTTAAGTTATTGAAAGACCTTGCCAGCATGATATTTCATACTATTGGATATTGTTTTGACTGTGCTAATGAGATTGTATACTATGTAAAAACACTTCCATCTTTTAATTACACATACAATATTTCTGATTCCCATTTTTTAATTCAAGTCTTAAGGAATTAATAAAGCAATTATGGTGACCAATTTAGTCTGCTGGCAATCTTTGATCTTTTCTCAAAGCAATACAGTTACTGATGACTCAATATGGAACTGGAATTGAAAGAGATACATTTTGATTGACAAAGATTGAATCATTATGTAACCCTTTTTAGATATTCTTCTATATTTCAAGGAATTTGATGAGCCTAGAAAATATGGTCAAAAGTAGCCTGTCTTACACAGATTTTGCTGAAGTCATGCACTTTATGAGTTACTAATTACAGAAGTAAAAATAATAACTGTAATAATAAAATATCAGTAGTACTGATAATAGCAAGAAGTTAATGGCAATAATAAAGATAAGTATTATAAATCTAATTTTTTTCTGAATATAGATACATAGAATGTAAAAACTTTACTTGATATATTCCTTCACAATCAGAATTGAGGACTGCATTGATGGTTAAGGAGTTGTCAAAATGTAAGATCAACATAGCTACTCTTAGTGAAACTCATCTCTCAAAGAAAGAAAGTTTAATGAATCAGATGGAAGGATACCGTTTTTTATGGAATGAGGGGTTCATCAGTGAAAAGAAAATGTATTGTGCTGGATTTACTATAAAATCTAATTTATATATCTTCTATTGTTGAAATTCCTCATTGCATTAATGAAAGGCTAATGGTAACAAATTTCATCTTCCATAGTGGTACAACTACTCATTTTATTTATGTCCCTATCCCAAACTTAGATTTGGAGAAGTCAGAAAAGAAAAGTTTTTCTTTCTTGTTTAATAGCATTATTAGAGCAATATCATTAAAAAAATAAAATTTATTTCTTGAAGACTTAATAAATATGTTGATATTAATAGTAAATTTTGACCATTAATGGTATTTAGGGACATAAATTTAAATGATTTTTATTATTGAAAGTTAGCATAACTTTTTAATTGACTATTGCAAACACATCATGTAAGAAGAAAATTCATTATAAAAGGAACATATATACATCTATATTCAAAACAATGACATCTAATAGATTACATTATATTTAGGAATCAGAATATAAAAGTTTACATTTCATAAGTACATACAAGCACAGTTTGTTAGGAAGATCATAGTTAGTATGCATAGATTAAACTTATTGGAATAATATTCATTTTTAATGCAATTATCATATTCAGAATAAAATTGATGTTCATTCTTTAGAAGAATCTACTATACACACTACATTTCAATAACTATTAAACAATAAAATAGCTGTTAAATTGTTCAGAAAAGTCATATTACTGAAGAATTGAAATCTCTTAAGGAGGATATTACAAGATACAAATAAATCTATTCTTGGATTTATAAAAAGGACAATCATGACTGATTTTCTGACAATGTTTATATTATTAATGACTTAATTAAAAAGAAAGTGACATTCTCTACTTGGAAAAATATTGGAACATAATGGTAAAAAAAACAGATCATTGATTGAGAAGAAATTAATTGATTGATGAAATTAATATTGCAAAGAAGATAAAGGTGATAGTTGATCATGGTTATTATTGATTTGTTTTATGCATTGAAAGCAATATATAGATCTAAGAAATGTTACCATAATCTTATTAAACCTAGTAATGTTACTTTCTTATATGACAACAATGACATTTTGAATAACTAGGAATATTTTGATCACCTTTAAAATAATGATATAAGAACTCAGATAACTTTTTGACATATCTATTATATCTGCTCATTTGGCTTTGGAAAAAAGATATTTTGTTAAGTGAAGTCAAAGCAACTCTTTGTAATGTTAAAAATGCAAAAGGTTGAAGTTTCTTATGAAATATTTGAAATTTTGTAAAATACAATGGTGATCAAAAATATTGAAATTTTACTAGAAATATTGTGCTATCTCATCTTAATGATGCCTTTATTGTTCCAAGAGGAATAGATGAGATTACTGTAATTATCATGGAATATTATGGGGAAACAAAAACTACCATTAGAAATAGATCATCCCAGCATATATATGTATAAAAGGGCATTGAATAAAAAGGAGTCTACATCAGCATTTGTGGAACATGAAAAAGCTACTGGACACAGACTTGAATCCACCAACTCCAGAATAGTGAGCAAAGAGAGTAACGACCATAGGCGCAAAATAAAGGAGGCATATTTTATAAATAATGATACCCAATCAATTATTGGAAAGGACACCTGTTTTACCATTTCAAAGAGATGGACAAATAAGTCAAACAATATTTTAAATAAATACCAAAACATCTAATTAACATAAATTTGAATTCACCCCCTCATCACTATCAACTGCACACAGCTATGATTATGAAGCCATAGAGCTTTAAAATTGCTAAGTCTTAAATAAATTTAGTAATATATGTAACTTCTTTAAGAACATTATAAGCACATAATTATTGACATTATCAATGGTGACAAATTACTTCAAAAATTTTGTTAAATAGGTTGCTTACAGTCATAGATAAATGGTTACTAAAAACTCAATGTGATTTTAAGAAATCAAGAAGCTTTTTTTGCCATGAAAAAGCAAGAAAAGTTTCAGTGATATATATTGCTTTTTTACCAATTTTCTCAAGTTATTTGATTCAAATAATAAGGCAGACATATGGCATTGTTTGAAATTAGTTGATTGCTATTAGAATTTATTGACATTATACAGATTTTTCAAGATGTAATGAGAGGAATTATTACTATAGGTTAAAAATTTAAAACATTTGAAATGAAAACTTGTGTTATATAGTGATGTATATGTTTTAAATTTTACAACAGTGATTTTTAAAATTATTTATTGGTGGGTTAATCAAACAGGGATTAATATATGATGTGGGTTTAATGATGGATTTTTTTCTTGGATTCTGCATTTACACTATGCAGTGATACCATTTTCCCAATTCAAAAGATGATTTTTAGAGTGTAGTAAATGTTTTGAGTGTAACATATAAAGACTATGGTTTATTAATATCATCCAGAGCCTTTTTAAGCAAGTGTTTTATAGTGAATGCTTGAACATGATTTTTATGGAATATATAGATTCCATATATATTATAAGGGTTATCTCAAAAACATTCTAATGAAGTGCAATTTCAATTATTCCCATTGAAAATATATGACAGAGACTAATTAATTAAAAGATGACCACCTAAAATATAAAATAAACAAAGAAATGGAGCAGCATATTTTCTGTTGGGATGTAGTTGTGATTTGTGATTCTCAGATTAGTTTCTATCACAAAACTCATTTTTAGAATAACTTGTTTCTTTTGAGGTTACAATGGTTGTTTTCATTTACAAGTGGCTATTTATTTTACATTTCATGTAATTTTAATACTAAATTATATTTACTAACAACACTCCATCCAAGTTTAAATCTATAATTAATTTAATGCTTTATATATTTTTTTATATTAATAATGTAGTCAAGATATTTGTAATTGTTAATTTTTAATTTGTGAAAATTCATTAAACATCAATATTTTTAATATATATTTTTCTTTTTTTCTTTTTAATCTGATAACTCTTGCAACTTTTCCTTAAATTTTAATGCATTATTTGCAAAAAAACAACCATATCATATGTATAATCTAAATAACTTAAATAGCTACCATTTTTTTATTTTCTTTGTTTTCTATATTAATCCACAAAATATTTATTACAATAAACTGCTATAAAAAGTTTTGGACATATGATATCACTCTGTCATATGCAAATGATAATTTTCGTAGTGTTTTTGTATAATGTAAACATTAATACTGAATTTTAATAAATATTTGTTTAGAATATGACAATATACTGGATCTATATAATGAGATTTTAAAGATTTAATCATGATGGAAATGCTTATAGAATCAAATACTTTTTCATAATTTACAAATCCAAAACATAATTACAACTCATATTCATTGGCTCTTTCTACAACTTCTCTCAATACATTAATATGATCTACTGGACTAAAACTATTTTTAAATCCAGATTATTTCCTTAGTTAAATTGAATTCAAAATTCAATGTAGATGAGTTGTAATTATCTTGGTAAAGAATTTGTGTAAAATTCATAGAAGATTAATAGTTTTGTACTTTCCCAGATTTTTTTATCATCCTTCTTAAATACCGATATTACAACCATGTTTTTCATTCATTGGATATATATTGAGCCATTACTATTTAGTCATTAGCTAAATTTGTAGTAATGTGCATGAAAGAAAATGTAGAACCAAAATCATCATCACATTTTTATATAGTAAAGGAAGCTGTAGGGCACCCAAGTTTAAACCCTACAAGATCCAGTTCTAAAAGCTTAAGACAGAGAGAGAGTGGGGCCACAGCTTTATACTTTAATTGTTTGTGTGTTGATAAAAAAACTCAAAAAGAGTAGTACACACTGTTAATTATTGAGTATTTAATTTTTTTTGTTAAAAAAAAAAAGTTATAATGCATATGTATAGGCAGTGTATGTTATAAAAGCTATTTAATTAGCCACTTTTAAATTACACATATTAACTTTCTTTAAAACTAACCTACACTTGCTAAATTTTAATATCTTATTCTATACTTCTATTTTTGCTTTTCTATAATTGTAATTTAGATTTAAAGCTAAGGATTTAATTTTAAATATTAGGGTTATAATTACTAGGCTAGCAATTAGATTATTTTAATGTCAGTTTATAAATAATTTGAATGAGTGTGTGTGTACATTGCATACATAAACTACATTTTTATTTATTAAATATTGAAAGAAAAAGAAGAAAATCTGTTAAATAATTTTTTTTTACTTAACAATTTTGTATTATAAGGGTTGTTTTTCTATTAAAAA
Organism: Epiperipatus broadwayi; assembly: GCA_028023455.1. Classification (NCBI taxonomy): domain Eukaryota; kingdom Metazoa; phylum Onychophora; class Udeonychophora; order Euonychophora; family Peripatidae; genus Epiperipatus; species Epiperipatus broadwayi. The sequence continues at coordinate 273,818 of JAQFVV010006785.1, forward strand.
ACTTAGAGACAATGTGAAAAGTCTAATTTTAAAAATGTCTCATCTTAAGATCAAAAGAAAGAAGCTCAAATTTGAGATGTTACATGGGTGTAAAAAAGGATTAAGACTATTTTTTTCCTTCAAAACAAAAGTTTGTCTAAAAATCAGAATAGTGAGATTTTTAGTACTATCTAACTAAAAAACAAATTGGTTGAAAATAATTTATAAATCTAATTAAAAGAGATGGCCAAAAATAGAAAAAAATCGGATATAAAAGCAGTCTGGAAAATCAGTTGATATTGTTGTTATAGAGAGACTTTTTAAAAATTATTGAAACTAAAATAGACAAACATTTTTAATTCTGCTAGATAACCCTATTTTTTTAAATCATGTTTTTTTATATATCAAGTTTTGAATGTTGAAGATATAAGGATGGTGGGGTAAGAAAAATTAATATATATCTCATCTGTTGACCAGACCATCCAGCCAGCACATCATATAGGAAAGAAAAGATGTCTTGTCTGAAATTATAATATTCTACACCTTCTTACTGACTGAGAAAATAAGATGTTTTTTTAAATAGAAAGAAGAAAACATTCACCTGCATTGGAAGGCAATCAGGAAAAAAGTAATCTACTGATAAATATTAAATCATCAAGTCCAATTAATTGTTCCAGTAACTGAGTTTAAACCCAAGAAAATTTATAAATGTGAAAACAACTGCTGTACTTCATCCACTAAAAGAATAATGCTTGACAGGAAGAGAATAAAAGTTAATATAATGATTTCCAAATTGTCCACTAAAGCAAATAATCTCAATAGGATCACCATCATCAAATAATTATACACCTCAAGAAAAAGATTGTTCCAAAGAAAATGGAAATTGTAGATACAAAAATATAGACATTAAACAAGAAAATTTGATTCATTGGAAGTCCTACAAAGAATAGAACTGGTAGTATAATTTTTTTATATATTTTCTTTATGATATCAGAGACTTAGTAAAACTTTAGCAATAAAGTTGTATATTTTTGTTTAAAGAACTTTTAAAACAACCAAGATCAATTGAAACTAAGAATTTCTTAATAACAATTTTATATGTACTAAAATTATGATTGTCTATTAACCTAAAGTTATGAAATGTTATTAATATGTAACATATTTTTTTATTATTATTGTTTTGTTTTAAATAATATTTTTGTTATTATGGGGATAAAACACGCACATACATAATATAATAATACTTGTTGCATATATGTAATGGTGTGTGAATGTAAAGAAAGAAAAATAGGTGGTATTAAAAATATTAGATTTTGTTTTAAGTTAAAGTATAGCATTTCAGAGGATAGAAAGGAGGGGGAGAAAAATAATTTAAAACTTGTTCTGGAAATCTTGCTCTTTCACTTCTACTAACATTTTTTTATCATTCTACTTTACCTGTAGATTATAAAAGTATGTGTGCAAAAGAGAAAGGAAAAAAAAAGAGTGAATATTTTTTTTTCTTATGAAATATTTTCTTGTGAATCCAAAATGTTAGCAAACTTAGTATCCAAATTTATGTATATATTTTTGACGGGAAATGGGGAAGAATTCAAAATTAACATTATGATTGCCAGATAACCAATTATTGTTCTCATTATTATTCCAAATAAAATTTTGGTTTTATCTTTAAATGATTTGTAGACTTTCATAATAAATTAATATATGTTAAATTATTTTATTAAACGAGGCATATGTATTTTATTGATAATAGTCTTTATTCATTGTGATCATTCATCATCAATGGTTGGATATTGATTATTTGAGATTTAATTAGATATACTAAAATTAAGCAATAATTATGAATTTCTTTATAACATTTAGGTTTTATGATTAGGCTTCATCCTAAAGCTGTGGTTGAAATTATTATCATTATCATTATCATCATCATCATCATCATCATCATCATATTTTAATTAATGAGCTGTTTAAACATTTAAAGGCCATAAATAAATATTGATTTCGTAGATTTAGTGATTTCTTAGTATTATTATAACCACCATTCCATCATCTATTTCATGCAAGGATGAGTGAATTGCCATCCTAAATTAATAATATAATCCGAGCTAGTAAAACGTATAAAAAATATTGAAACACATTTGTTATGTTAAGATCTAAGAAATGATTTCTGTCTAATGAATTCCACTTTAGTTTAAAGATGTTTTATGTTACCTAGGTGTTTACTTAAATATTAGTGCATACAGTGCTATGGGTCTAAAATCAAAATCATACATTTTGTAAGAAATAAGGTACCAAAGGAATTCAAACCTGGTACATGTGAAAAAGTTATAAATATAACTTTGTCTAAGGTCCAGATAACCTAGTGGTGCCCGGATAGACCACATTCACTTGTTGTTCACTTAGACATGCACTTGAGATCCAACCAAGAAATGAAAGTGAATAAAATCTACTGTCTGTATACCTGAAAAGATATTTTATTGAGTTACTAGTGTACTCACCTCACTTGATTTCCATATACCTGAGTTATAGTAGTTTGTTCTTAATAATTTGTTTATAATTATTGATATTGTGATATCTTGAGAAATCTAATTATAGAAATATGTTTAATTTATTCCTACTCATCATTTTAATATTTATGACCTTATGGCTATATAGTTACTATCCAGGAGTATGTTTCATTTAATCCAGTGACCCTTAATATGATTGATAACTCAGGTATATTAATCTTTTGTTTAATAGCCACTACTCAGGTTAAATAATTCTTTTCTTTTTGATATAAAATAAAAGCTACAATTCTTATCTTTTTCATTTATTAAGCTAAATAATATTTTATTTAATATCTTTTGATCATCTTTTATTAAGTTACAATATATATATATATATATATATATATTGAAGCAATCGATGTTAATCATCATCGATGCTTCATGTTTCACCATCTATACTATCCTCCTAGGGGTCCGCAATTCAGACCTTGCTATAAATATGTGCTATTCACTGACACACTGTATGCCAAATCATTCTAAAGATGAGTAAAATTAATTTTTGTTTAGTAAAAATGAAACAGTAGTTTGAGTGATGCGTATATATATTATGACTAAAGCATTAATTTTATTGCTATGAAAATACATTTTCTTATATATTTGTGTTTATTTTTATATCTGTGTGTATTTAATGTGACAACAAAGAAGAATGGGAGAGGCTTGAAATGCTAAAATAATCTTTGTTTAAATTCAGCTTGTTGCCTTTAATCAAAATTGTCAATCGCAATTAAGATTGAAATCAAATCGTTTATCAGTTGTTGTCAAATGATTTAAAATAGCTAAAAATGGTATTTTGAGCCTTATCTGTATAAAAACATGTTGTTAATTAAATGTTGTTGGTAAAGGGATTATAGAAATAGTGTATAAAAAGAGCCCATAAGACCTTTTAAGGGCAGTCAGTGATTTTCACTTGATAAGTTAGTTACTGGTTAAATCAGTTAGTTACTTTCACTTGATCAGTCAGTTACTTTTACATTCCTGATTCAAAAAGTGTTGCCAGACCATCATTTAAGAAGTCAAGAGAAGTTTAGTTCCACGGAGCGTGAGTAGTGGAGCGGTCCACCTTTCTTTTTCCTCTCGGAGGCCTATCTACCAGCCGTCAAAATTCCATGTGACTGGCCATATGAGATGATGAAGAATTGCCAACCTACCTGCCTGCCACTATGCTGATATATTAGGTAAAATCATGTAATTTAGAGCTGCCTTAATACGAACATTTGTGGGGGATTTATAATTTATAGCTAAATTAATTCATAGATCCATTTATGATATTTTGCTAGGTTTTCTAGTAAACTCTCTCTATAATTCTTTATTAATACTTATGTAATTCTACATATACATTTGCTTTCATGCTCAATTTATGTTTATATCACTTTATGTGGTTAAATTAAATGTATACAACTTATTTTGTTTGATATATGTATTATTTTCTCTAATATGTTGGTATCAATCAATCTCGAGACTTTAATTAAATTCATTAATAAAATTATATTCATTTGTTTATTTAAAATAGAAATTGTTCGCTAGGTTGGTTGTATACTTAAAAGTATTTTATTGTGGATGCTTATTTTATTTTGTTTTTTAGTTGCCTTTATAAAAGATTGTGGCACTTAATATAAAATTCCACCTTTTCTTACCATTGTCTGAAGGGCTAATTCTTTAGTTAATACGTATATGGGAATCAAATCTTAAATGTAAATTTTATTAGGTTAATGATGTAGAAAGAGTTATTATTTTATTACACTTTGTTAAATGACTCAGGATTGAAAACAGATTATTGTGCAAGAGATTAGACAATTTCCAAGTTTTAAAATAATGTTATAAAATTATATTCATGTCCAATAACATTGCTGGCATACCATCCACCTTATTCTGATATTTTATCTCCTCCATTTCTCAATTGTTTAGTCATTGGGAATGTCTAAAGCTCCCATTCTACTTTTCAAAAATCATTCGTAATCAGGAACACTACTTCCTGTGGAACATAAAGTTTATAAAATTATGTGCTGCGAATTACAGTACATCCAGATTCTGGGCTCTCAAACCCAGCCTTTCCTTTGATATCGCTCTGCCAGAATGTGTGGACATATCAAATCTAAGTTTGTCTCAAGTATTCTTTTAAATGATAAAATATCTAAATGCCATGAAGGCCAGATTCCTTTAATTGTATGCTAGTACCGTTACTTTGCTCTTCAATTTGAGCATCCTTCTGTCTAATCTTAATAAGTCACAATGATGTGTTAACAATAATGATTCATTTCGTAAAAATACATTTAGTTCATTGATTTAAGCTGCTTTCTTTTAAAAACCATTATCGATTCCCAGAGATGTAAATCTAATTTATATTAATGATTGCATAACTTACTCTCATAAATAAAGCGCATTGTTTGTTTCTTATTTCTAAAAGATGTCTTTGTCAAACAATGCGAATAAAAGTATAAATAATGGTACTCCTAAGAAATAAAAGATTGAAATCATATATTTTGCCCATTATCAAATAAATCATTTACTGTTAACATGGTCATGATCTTTTATATTTAATTTCGGCATCCACAATGCTCCATAGCAAAAGTCAAATCTGCACAAGTTATAAAACACTATAAAATTATACCTGTAAAATTATATTTATTAAATGAGTGATAGAGGGGATTTTATACAACAAATTCCCAAGTTTTGTAAATAAACAATATTGTCCCAAGCGTGAAACTAGTTGGTAAAATATACTTATGTTTTCTTAATCTTTTGTAATATATATATATATATATATATATGCGTTTGTTTAATATTTATTAAAAATATCTATTTCATGTAAATCCTGGTTTGTCGTTGAATTATTATTTAGAACTATTTTCTTTAGTTAATAGCTTAGCATTAGTGAATAAATAACTATAATAAATGTAATTCATGGGCTACTCCGACTTCGATCATCATCATCAGTCTGATCTTATGCTCTTCCGCTCTGCTTCTGGGCATGGATTTAAAATAATTTTACTGTGTCATCAGAATTGTTGTTCATTGGGTCAGAGATTCGAAGAATAGGCAAATAGTTTAGAATTCAGGACTGCTCCAGACCTGTGTATCTCAAGCATGATCGGATTCAAGGTACTTTTGCTTAGGATTTGAACCTTGTTAAATGAGCATACTATTTTGACAGGTACAATATATATATATATATATATATATATATAAGTGAAATAATTCTTAAAGCTAAATGGGATAATTCTGTAATTAGAAACCAACCCAGTACCTACCTAAACATTCACAATAAAGATAGTAATCAATATTTGTCACTGCTGTCAAGGCAACCTTCTCACCTTGTAATAGCTAAAATGGAAACCCATTCTTACTAATGGTCCATTGAATATATATGGACACTTAAAGATTGCAACTTGACCACAGAGAAATATTGATAAAAGTTACATTGTCTCTGAACCAAGTCCTCCAGGTTATTTATAAAACTGGCTGCAATGAATGCAATTACAAAACATTCTACTATGGGAAATTGTGCAGTAATAGCACTACTAGACTGGGGTAACATCAATACATGTATTCTCATGCAAAGAAATATCCCAATGCAAAGTCAGTGTTTTTAAAGCATCAAATGCAATCTGGTCTTGAATTTGATTCATGGAATATTAAAAATATATATGCAGATCACAACAATCAGAAAAGAAAATGTAAAGAGAAATGGCTTTTCACTAATACCTTCTATGTGATGAACAAAAAATATATTTGTATAGTCTTTTCCCAGAAGTGGAATATGCATATTATAAATTTACATATTAACTATGGAGTACTAATGTTGTGTTTTCTCTTAATAACACCAATTTGGCCAATAAGTTTGGCAACTATGATTATAACTTTCTAAGTCGAAAGCACTCCTCAGCCAGGTATTAGTTATATTATAAAATAAAATAAAGTTTAATATTTTCTTGGAAAGTGTACTTAAAGAATTATAAAATGTAATATTTAATTCATAAATGGCTATGAATATTTAATATATTTTACATTCTAGTGCATGTATACATTTAGAAAGATATGTGCATTTATATATACATTGCTAATATTTAGCTGAATTTGCTTTTAGTTTACTTTGGTCTCTCTTTTTTCAAATATATATTTACTTTTATTCTTTAGTATTGAATAAAATAAGGAATGAAAAGAAAATGACTTTTAATTTAAAACTATTATTTTTTGATGAAAACATTTTTTTTTTTTCAACAAGCACTGTCCTCTATTTTTACAATTTATAGATAAACATTTGTTGTTGCAAACTTTCTCTCTCTCTCTCTCTCTCTCCCCCTCTCTCTCTATATATAGGAGGGCATGTGGATGTGATTACAATTTTTTATCGGTACAGATCAAAAAAAATTTAAATGTACTTGAAATTTGACATTAAATATTAGATTTATCTAACAATATTAATAAGTTATGAGTGGTATTTTATGTTTTAAATGTTTTACAAGATCTATTTTTTGATATTTTTTTAACTTTTAGAAAACATGTTCAGTTTTTTTAATGTTCTTTTTTTATTATTAATGTTGTGGTTAAATTTTTTTATGACATTCTAATCATTTGTCTTTTTTTTTTAAGTTTTACTTCTAAAAGAACTTCAATAACTAAAAAAAATCTTATATTCAAAATAATTTCATCCTTAACAATCTGACCTCAAAATTATTTACAGAATTTCTTTTTAATAATAACATATGGAATAAAGTGGTTTTTGTATCCATTACATTTGTTCCAAGTTATATGATACCAAAATTCACATGTAATATTCAACTATATTGTATTATGCATTATTATTGTATAAATATAATATATTTAATTATAGATATGCATGTAAATAGATATTAAAATCATGTTAAATACGTACACATGCACATAGTTGTGTGTATATACTGCAAATGTGTTGTGAGAAAAAGTAAATTAAAATGTACAATATATATATATATACAAACCATTATACAATTACAAATATCCAGTAACGCCCTCTGTTTAAAGTTCTATATCTCAATAATAGCAAACCGTAAAATGATACGGTTTGCTATTATTGAGATATAGAACTTTAAACAGAGGGCGTTACTGGATATTTGCAATTGTATAATGGTTTGTATATTTTCTATAATTATTTCAGTTAGTGTTAACAGTAACTTACTTTTCATATATATATATAATTATTTATTTGCTATTTTTTTCAAAAGAAAGAACTGAAATTATTGATATAAAAATAGTGGATACAAAGTGAGGAATCTTCTTCATTTCTGTAAAAAATAAATTATACAAGTTATTTTTTACAAGTGTATATACAATTTCTTTGACAAGTGAATGCAAAATCATGTTATAATCTTAATTACCCTACCAACCCTAGTTATATTGTAATTCTGTTCTTCAGTTAGACCTTAGACAGTTGTTAGTCAATCACTGTCATATAAATAGATAGTGTCACCAATAAAAAAATTCATGGAATTGCTTAAACATCTTCAGCTATCTGGACAAAATTTAGCGAAATCGACTAAGAATTGAAATCTATGGCACAGACATGGGGAATGAATTCACTAATTATTTCTTTAGCAGCCATAATAAACAATCCAGCTAAATTAGTTTGTAAATCTATATTAAATGTTGGTTATTTACATTTGGTAGAGTGAGACACCTTGCAAATTACCTCTGACATTTTTTGCCCTACTGAAGATAAATATATTAGGATATACATTTTTAAAAAAAGCTTCTCAATCGATCAGATAACTGTAAAATATTGATAATAGAATAAAAGCATGAGATCAATAAAAATCTTACTTCAGAGAGCCTTGTGTTGATTGGCATAGTGGTACCAAAACCTAAAGATTCTTAATTTAATGTTCACTCTAGTACTTCTTAGCAAGCATAATCTGACAGTCACTCTTGAATTTTATTATTATTAATACAGCCACATTTTCAGGAACATATTCTGTAACATTTTTTGCACAGGCAAACAATCAGCAATAATTTCTTGTTAATTTATATTACAACATGAAATATAAACAAGAGATTGTTCAGATTTATTAATAAATTGTGTGAGATTATTAAACCAAGCTTTACTGTTGAAAGTTAAATGTCTTTTCATCAGTTTACAATAAGCCAAATATGTCTTTAGTATTTGCAAAGAATAACCAGAATTTACTGCAACTAACAAACATTTCATGAATAGGGAGTCATAGTTAGATTTTAAAGTGTATAACATTTGTTGATCCAAGTGTTGACTTAATATGTGCAACAATAAAAATATTATTGTTACACATAATGTCAGCTTTAATTAAGATAAGAATTTTGCTATCTTCCAGTGTTCTTCAGGATTTGCAATAAAATCTGGATTGTAGAATAAAAACATTCTGAAAACAATTCATTATTAAAGTCAATAGTGATTCAAAAATTTATATTTATGCCATAGATAACAAGATAAATCTAATTTTAGGCTATACATAATTTAATTTTTCCAATCACTTGTAATTAAAGTCTGTGAGCAGTGAGTCATTAGAATCTGCTAACAATCCCATCCTTTCTTAGACATTTTAAAATCAATGATATTATCTTCTACTGCCAATGTTCTTCATGGTAATGCTATTTTAATTTCATTATATACCTGCTCTGCATATGAGCTTTCAGTATTGATAAAATAAATAAAAATCATTTATGAATTTGGCAGCTCCTTCATGATTGGATGATCATTTTTTCTCTTTCTTATTTATGCATAAAAAATTCATGATATTATTTAAATATGGAAGGCCATTTTTCAGTATATTTACATGTAATGAAATTAAATTATTTGTAAAATAAAATTCTGATAAAAATAATTAATCATAATCAATTATATTTAGTAGTTTTTGACCTCTCATATTTTTGTAGTCATTTGCTTCAATAACAGTTATTTAAATTAGAAATACAAAAACTTTGCTTTTTGTTTTGTAGATCATATTTAGTAGTCTATTTGATACAATAGTTTTATAAAAAAAAAAATAAAGCAATTCAGTTTTTTTTATTAGATTTTTAAACTTAATGTTTTCTCTTGCTAAAATCATGAGTAGCAGTACTTGAACTTAAATTATGATTTATTATTAATGCTTGGCAAAAGGAAAGGAGTTATGATAACTGTGATTCCAACTCATCATGCCACTGAATTCTTCCCATTGATAATGACCTTCAGAAGGGTTGCAATTTTTTTTAAAAATAAGAACTCACATTGTAAAACATTGCTTTTCTATATTTTTCCAGCTGTGTGGGATGAAAATGTCCAAAAGTCATCATTGTACCAAACCTTCATCATAGACTATCACTAATCAAAATTCAATCACTATTCATAAAGATTCATAAACTTCTGCTACATTACCATTATCATTTAAAACTGTTACATATCTTAGCACTCAGGAGTATAATCCCATAGATGATGAGTCTAAAATATCCTCTGATGAATTTACTCCAGTTTAATCATCCAAGAAGAGGAAATCTGGAAATAAAAAGATGTTAAAAGAGGTTCAAAAACTAGATGATATAGTCACTCCCAAAGCTAAAGCTATAAAAAACAAAAGTTCAAACACCTCAATCAGAAGCTCTTAAGAAGTGAAAGACTTTAATTCTGCATTAAAGTCAAATGTATCTACAAAACAATATTGGATCAGGCAAGCACTACCTCAAGGTGAATCCTTGTTCTCAGACTAAAAAAATATTTGATGGTGTGAATACTCATAGACATGTATCTAAGATGTGGGAAATTATTAGTGATTCTGATCTTATGAAAGGGGTAGATGCTAATTTAAATATGGATGGTTAATTACTCCATGATACCAGTGGATCAGTAACTGTTCAAATAACATTATGCTAATCATGATCTTTTGCTTCAATGAACATTGATTTACCTTTTTGTTCTCCAGTTCACGTGTTATGGTTTTTTTAAATCATGTATTCATATTATTTTTAATTCCCCAGATTTTTATCTGAGTTTTAAGTTAGGTTTCTTGTTGACCCATGTAATGACATGTATGTTTTCTTAGAGCATAGTCCTCATTCATTTCTTTTTTTCTAAAGAGACTCTGGTTTTTGTTATTTAGAGTGCTTGTATATTTGCTGCTTACAATGGATGATCTTTCTAAATTTGTGTTCATATGTCTAATTGTTCTATAAATTGCATTTTCAGTGGCTGTTTGAATGGAATCACTATGCTTCTGAATATTACTGGTGTTAATGCAAGGTGTTTAAACTCATCTCAATAGATGTTTATCAGTAAATGGATATCTCAATTTTCTGATCACATAACTTTTTCCTCTGAAACAAAATGTTTTACACATACCAATGTCAATTCTGTGAGATATCTTGAGAAATTTGGTTATTCACTTTTTTCACTTCTAACACTTCATCTGCTGGAGCAGGTGTATTAATTCATCCTGGAGCACCTTTTGAGTTTTTAACATCCTTCATCTTGATTAAAACATGATCACCATTTCCTTTCATCATAATGCCTTTATATTTTGTTTTCCTGTATCAATATAATAAACCTACTCTGATACAACAGCTTATTTGCCATATCAATCTCATTATTACTTCAAACTCTTTTCCTTCTCTTATTTTTGGAGACTTTAACATACTTTATACTGACTTTGTTCATAAGTACCTCCATATTATTAACCATAGATTTATGAGTGGAGAAGGTTTCTTCCTTCTCACTGACCTTTTATTTTACTAACCAGATATCCACATTATAATTAATTCACTTTTATAACCAATTTACTTTTCAGATTATTTGGGACCCTCCATTGAAATTGATATTATGATTCACACCAGCTTGCTCTTCACAATAAGACTACATTTACAGAGGCAGTATTTTCTTAAATATACATTTATTTTAAAAAGATTGATATTATTTCACTACAACCTATAGTTGCTTCATTTTCCTTTATCAATACAATCCAATCTGTCATTAATGATTATACTAGTAAGAATAAATAACCTATAGTTTATTTAAAGAACTTGATGTCATTCATTTGAAATTAAAAGCCATTTCTTGTGTTCATGCTTCAGTTCCTAGATTCTTTTGCTTAAGCAGCAGTACAAATGCTCTCATACTGTATAGGCTGAATACCTGTCTATTAAACAAGCAAAAAAAAAATTTCATTCAGTATCATAACTAGTCAAAAAGGTGCATCAATTAGGCATTTGGATAAAACCAAAAAGTCTGTTCCTTCTTCAATTATTGTCAATCAAAATTTTTGCATAGGTCTTACTATACTGCCTCCTATTTACTATCATTTTAAGATGAAGTTGCAAGATTGCAGCTGTCCTGAACTTCTGGTATATGTCTTTGGTGATTGTAATCAAGATCATGGTATTACAAATTCTGACCTTATGCTTAAGCTGGAATATGTGTCAGTTAGCATTTATTCTGGATCTCATGCAATTCCTGAATTCCTTCTTTTGCATATACACTATTTTACATTATCTGTTATTATCAATAAGTCTGCACTAACACACTTAGTTTAGAGAAGTTTAATATTGTAAAAATTATATGTTTATCTGCATTAAGTGCTTTCAAAGTTCCTGGATCTTCATATTCATAGCCGAATGCAGATGATAGTAAAGAGGAAATGTATTATGACTATGCTCAACTTTTTATCAAAGCAACTTCATCACATTTATGGGCTGTGTCCAATTTCACCAATTCCTTTCCTTAAACTGAATACTCTTTTCTCCTCTCTAAAGAACCATAGTCATATCTCTATGCTTGCTTTGCTTATCAAAATTATTAAGTTCGCCATCAAGGATAAACTTCAGCCTACTACTCTGCTTTATATCTCAAATTATCAATTTTCTAAAAAAGCTGCATCTGCCTATGATGCCATTATACTATATAAAATGGTATTGATCATATCAGAATTTCTAGAAAAGTCAGCTTCATAGCAGTACCAATAAATATTTTATCTGACTTTTATTCTGTGCCTAAAACTCTCTCATCATTTATTATAATTTCTGAATATTCTTCCAATTCTATATATTTCAGCTACCCTTTTAATAAATAGAGAAATTTTTATCATCTGAATGGCAAAGTGTCTTTGGGATTTAAACCATCTAATTCGGCAAGGTTCCCCTTTAAGTATCTTATTCCTTATTATTTAGACTAACCTCTTCTTCTTGAAATAAAGGAAAAACTATCTGGCATTCATATTCCCTTTATTAACAAGGCAGTCAAGCATATATTCTTTGTAGATGATCATGCAATTTTTCTTCTTTCCAAAAAGTATCTATCTTTGTTTATTTCCATTTGGAAAGATTATACTATTCAGTTTAAGCTTCAATTTACCTTAACAAATCATCCACATAGAAAATACTATCTGCCAAGAGTATTTTATTCCCATTCATTGAACCACCCTATACCTTTCTTGGTTTCCCTATTTACATATCAATAAATTCCATGAGAATGTCAATTCAGAACTCTCTTCTCTCATCTTTGAAAAATATAATTAATTCCCTGTCCAGAGTATATCTTTCTCTGCATGCAAAAATCTCTTGTATTAACATTTTATTTTTTCTGAAAATTACTTTTTATATGTCAATTATCATTTACACTAATGCATTTAAGAAAAAAAAGATAAATTCATTTTCTTCCAAATTGATTTGGAATAAAAAAGCTATTGCAATCAGTATTAGAGTCTTGCATAAACATACCAAAGATAATGCCCTTTGTCTTCAATCAGTCCCTATCTTTTATTTTCAGACAGCCATTTAAAACTGTCTTTAAATTTGTTTCTGAGTACCCAGATGTTCTAAAATTTATAATAAAATATATTTCTGCTTATATTGATTTGACTGGGAAAATATTTTATCAGCAAAACTTATAACATGACTCATAATGATAATGATTCACAACAGTATTCTCTACTTAATCTCACTAAAAAAAAACAGATTATCTCACAATTTAAATTCTGGTATTGGGAACAAAAATACCTTGATTTCCTTATTAAAATCAATTTAAAAACTCTGTCCACTAGCCTTTTTTTAAATCAAAGAATGGTGAATGCTAACATTGCCTTTACTTGTCCACCCTGTGATAAGTCTGATGAGATGATACATTATTTATTTCTCTTCTTTTCTATAGAGATATTATTGAGTCAATCATCAGATCACATGTTTTATCTATCAACACTCTCATTGACAGTAGAAATGTGGTCTTTCTCCCTCAATTAGGATCACTATTTTTGTTATGTTTACCTTTTGGTTCTTGAAATGCCAATTTTGTTTTAATTCCACATCCAGTAAATTGCAGTCCATGTTTTACAATAAGATACTTAAAATCAGAAACAAAGAAAGGGCATTAGACCTCCAGATATCATACTTGCTATGTGGAGCTTTCCTTCTCTTCCTTTCCTACGTAAACAGTTGTCATCTTCCCTATGTGTTAAATGTATTTTTTGTTATTGTTAATATATGTAAATCATTTAATATGCTTGTATTATCTATTTTTGACGAAATATATTTTTTGTGAATTTTCTTATATGTAAAATTTGTAATCCTTGAAAATACTAAATAATTTCTTTTTTTAAAAAAAAGTCTTGATATTAAAACTCAACATTACCTATTGATTTTATCAGTTTAATTTAAATGATTTTTGCATTTTCTCTTACCTTTTTTTTTCATTGTCATCAATCTATAAAGCACTTATTCTAATCATAAGAGAACTGGATATTTTACATTACAGATATTTATAGGCCAATAGGATCTTTATTAGACAATCATTTAAAAGATCTTTTTCTATAAAAGCTAAATTGTTGGATGATTTATTTATTTACCAGTTGTAGAGATCGCGCATTAATATTGGGTTTGCGCGTTTGCCGTTTCATTCTAAACCAATAAATTAGACGTTTTATAAATAGGCTAGTCACAATATTTCGATCTTTTTTTTCTTGTTAAAGAATTATTCATTCAGCATTCTGATCAGTTTTTGATAATATTATATGTATTAGGGCTGCTAGAGATTCAGAATTTAAAATTTGTAAACATAAAAAAACAATCTCTGTGGTTACTTTTTTTTTTTAAAAAAAAAAAAAAAAAAACGTATTTAAAATGTTATCCCATTGGCATGAAGGTTGTTAAATATTTATCTATTTATGAACTTTCTTCAAAATAGAATTTACCTAATGTTTAAAGTTGTGGCGCCAAAACTGATTCCCATTGAAAATATTATTTGCAAAATATATAAAAAAAATATATTATTTGTAATGTAGAATTTGGTATGTTTTTTTTTTTTTTTTTTAAAAAAAAAAAAACAACAACTTATGAATAGGAAATTTAACTAACGATTTTTTGGCCGTCGTTGTCTTTATATCAGCAAACAAAAATAAATCAAATGTCTTTTAATGATAGCATTAATTTTTTTTTTAAATAACAAGTATAAAAATAAGTTATACATATCCCAAATTTATGGTTTATCTAAAATACATGAAACTGAGATGCTAATAAAACTTATTGTTTTTATTCTGAAATACATTCTTTAGTTCAGTTTTTAGTACAGTGTTTTTAACCATTGATTAATAACTTTCCACTAAAATTAAAAACATTACACATTTTATTTCCATTATTAAAAAAGTAAAGCATATCAGGTATAATTTATTCATTAGTTTGAAATCTCATCTGTTTATCAATATATATATATATATTGGAAAGAATTTATCTACTATTGTGTAAATTAAAAGTCTATTTGATTTTGTGCCTTAAGAATGCTTTTTTATTTATAATTTTCAGGAAATATAAACAAGTAAAATGTTTTTCTATAGACTCTCCATTATTTTCTGTAATAGGAAATATTTTTTGAATATTTATAAAAGCTAAATATTAAACATGCCTAATAACAATACTCCTCTATTTAATTCAGATATGCAGATGATAAATTTGTTACATTGCCCTGTGAAATTGATATTTTATATTCATTTCTACCTTTTCTAAGGAAAAGATTATCCTGACATAAAATTTATCATAATAGCAGGCATGAAAAAGCCTGTACTGTAGAAAATTTCATATTTAATAATAGCTTCAATAAATTTTTCTAAACAAGGCTTTGTATAATATTGATAATGAAAAAAAAAAATATGATGAAAAATAAAATAAAAAACTTTAATAAAAATGTAAAGTAATTCTGCTTTATATGAAAGTGTTATTAGTAAATCAGCAGGTCTATAAATGTAAAAATCTAAGTATTCTTAAAACATCAAATATCTATGAATTTCCAAGTATAACAAAGGAGCTATATGGGTCATAAATAGATGTATTAGTGTAAGAGTCAGGTAGAATAACAATTCTTTCAGTCAAAAGCCGATTATAGCATTTTTTTTACATCACATTTTTAAAACATTGTTTACACGTTATTTTGATATACTAAAATATTAGCTAGATTTTCTATCTATTCATCCTTTAATAATAACTTACAATGTCAGTAAACCATAAAAAAGACTACAGAATCATATGTTAATCTATTGCCTGACTGTGATTGGACAACTATCTGATAAAATTACTAAAAGATTTTAACATTCAGTCTTGATATTATTTGAGAGACAACAGTTTTTCAGGATAATATGGTCTTAACAAGAAATAATAAGATTTCATTGAAACATTGATAGCTTTGGCAGCCTACTTTAAAAAGGATTTCTGTGTCTATGAATAAGAATATTTAAAAAATGTTTATCTTTTATTGCTTATCATAATTTTCTCAATGTGATTCATAAAAAATATTTAATTTTATATAATGTATATAAATATGTTTGCTTTTGAAATGGGTTAAGTAAATTGTTGAGCTTAGTTTAAATGAAGCTCATTAAAAATTCTCAATATTTTTACTACAATAATAAATTAGGATTATATATACCAGTGTGTAAAAAGTAAAAATAATAATATACTGCTTCAGATTTCTTGGAACATGAAAAGACATGTAAATATAAATTTAAGTTTAATATTGAAAGTGTTAAGCTTCTTCATGAAGAAAGAAACCATAATAAAAAAAATTAAGGAGACAGTTTTAATAATTAGAAATAAAATGAATATAATAGATAAGCTGCTAATATTAAAATCAGGATTCGTGGCATTTGAGTTGATGATGTTTGCTTTCATTATATATTTTTTTAAATTTAACAGCAAATTGAGGAATGTTAAGGAATTAACCAAAAGTACTTCTGCAGATTGAAAGACTATAAAAAATAAATTTAGTGGGTATATAATGTTATAAAAGAGAATTACACATGTGCTGTTAGATGAAATTTATATGTATTCACCTGCCAATAAATGTTTTAAAAGCATAAGTGCAAAACTAATGTTAAGAGCTTATTTTTATACAAACCAACCCTTATTGACTGTACTTAATCAGAGTTTGAACTTATTATGAGCCTCATATGTAAGCTGACAAATTTGTTGTGCAAATTTAGTTTATATATTTTAAGTACCTGTAATTTTGAACTTTATTAGTTTGAATATATATGAATAAATAATTTAATGATGTATGTAATTGTAATTTTGTTGAATGGAATAAATCTTCACATATGTGCTATTATATTAAATTTATATGCATATATTCTAACTAATACAATTCAAAATTATAGGTACTTAAAAAGAAGTTTTCTCTTCCCTGTAACATATACATTAAATTTGTATAAACAACTTGCAATTGAAATATCAGGCTTACAATAATTTCAAGTCCTTATTTAAGTACACTCAATAAAGGTTTGCTTACATAAGAATAAGCTTTAAGCATATCTCTTACACTTATGTTTTTAAAACACGTATTGATGGGTGAGTGCACATAAATTTAATCTAATAGCACGTGTGTGAAGATTAATTTCCTTCTTCAAGATTAGAAATATATATATATATATATATATATTCTAATCTTGAAGAAGGAAATTATTATATATATATATATATATATATAATAAAATGTCTGCTATGGAATCAATATCATAATAAACATAATACATATAACAGTGATAATATATTTTGATATAATATTGTTTTTATACATTATGTTTCAGAAAATAATATATGACATTGCATTTATTTAGTGTAATAATATATTTACAGCAGTTAAAAAGTTTTTTACCTGCTACAGTTGATAAAATGACATGTGCAAAGATGGTGGCAATAATAAAATGGATTGAAGAAATAATGCTAGTTTAATTTATAATATATCTGACAGTATTTTTCTATTTGCACCTTCCTTCTCTATTTTAAGCAAATGTGAATAATCATTAATCTTGCACTTGTAATTTTAAATTAATTTTCATTTTGTAATCAGCTCACCCACCTTATTATGAACAATTAGATTTCCTGACCTAATTATATGAATACCTACTTATATGCTCATGACTTTTATTGCTGTTTCATTGGTTGATCAGATTGTATAGAGAATTTGATCTAGATAGTATCCTGATTTCAGAACATATATACCCTATATATTATAGTTTGAAAAATCATGTAATGTTCAAATAATGTATGAACTTACAAAACAGTCCAGTAACTATTAGCTTTTGAATATAGCATAGCACCCAAACACTTCTATAAAACAAATGAGAAATATTTTATAATTATTGGTAGCACATTATTCTACTATTTCATAACCTGATAAAAATATTTGATGAGAAAATATGGGAAAAAAAGTTTACAATCCCAATCAGGCTTAGAATTTTATTTTTAAATAACTGATATATAATAAACTCAACAATACAATATTGTTGAGAAATAAGTATCTAGCTATTTTTAGTTACAGACTAAAAATTTAATCAGCTGGAAAATTACTAAGCCTAGTTGAATAACATTTTTTTTAATTATTCTTATAAAAGGTGTCAATCTTTCAGAAAATTATTTAAGATTGTTTGTATTTTACTTTCATAGATATATGTTTGATCATCTTGATAATATGGAGAAATAATGTTGATAAAGTTTTAATTATTTTTAAGTACTTTTAAAAATAAATAAATAATATTTTATAAAGTATTTTTGATAAATTAAACTATCTAATCAAATTTGCAATTAATTTTAACTAGTGTTGGTATTACTTTTATTATAATCTTATGATTTTTATAACTGGTTATCTTCAAGTTAATTTCAAGATTGATTTAAAAGTTTAATTTTAGAATAAACATAATAATAAATAATTTTGTTGGAATGTATAAATTTGAAGTCAGATTAATTTATTTACAATAATTAATAATATTAATCTCATAAAAATGTTCTTAATAATTATATTATTTTTCATTTTCTTATTTAGATCATTAATTTTTATAATGCATCTTATAATTAAATTTTGATAAAAATGATAATGATAAATTGTTTTGATTGATAATAATTAAATGTTTCATTATTTTAATCACAATCTTCTATTGATTAAGCATTATTTGAGAGCATAGTGTTTTAAAATAATATTATATCTAAATTGAAATGAGTAAAATCTTATTCATTTAAGTGTCAGCCAGGTCTTCTTTTACATGATATTAAGCTGGACTTCAGTGTTATTGCAAGGATTCTAAAACATTTAGCATTCAAAAGTTTAAAGTTTATTATGTAAAAGAGAACAAATATTTAAAATAAAAGTATGAGTAATAATAATACATATATAAATATTAAAATCAAATCCATATTTTAAAATAATATAATAGATTTGTTAAAAATAATTAAATTTAAAAGAAATTTGTAAATTATATGAATTATAGTAAAATTGTTGCTCCTATCAAAAATTAAAAAAACGTATTGCAAAATATGTCAGTTAAGAAATAGATTTTAAATAATTAAATTAAGAATAAGTTAATAAAATAAAGGAAAGATGGTTTTGAGATATGGAATTAGAAAACAAGAGAACATTTTAAGCAATTTAATGATTACTGTGTTTTGAAAATTCAATCAATTAAATAATGAAAGTGTTTTCAAATTTATTTTAATTAAAATAAATTCAGGTCATAGATGTTCAAAATATATTATTAAAAGTGTTAAAATAAGATGAAAGATGTGAAAAACAAGATCCAAATGTGTTAAAACCAAGACACCAAACCTATAAATTATTAGTTTTTTTTTTTAATTAGTCAATCTGGATTCTCACTTTAATTCAAGTTGCAATGAACATTACAATGACGTCAGTTTAGAAAATCGAAAAATCCCCTGATTTCTGAAATCTATCCTGAAGCTCTGACAGGTCTGATCAAGCTATATATTTAAAAAATCATTAATTAAAATAAATAAACAATATTGAACCTTAAATTTTGAGGGTAGGAGATTATTAAAGAACATCCTGACAACTTATAAATGAAATCAATTAATATATGACATCTTGGAAGAAATATTAGACTGAAAAGAAAATCCCTACCTTGAATTTTAGAGAGGAGTCTGACATTATAACTTTTGCTTCATAAGTTAAAAAAATGTTTATCCTATTATATTAATTAATCATTTTAAAGTTTTATATTTGGTACTAATAAATTATATTTTATATTACTGACTGATTAAAATAGGAAGCAAAAGTCTAAAAAAAAAAAATTAGTTAAATTCTAAATAGATTGAAATTTAAAAGATTTGTATAAAAAATTTGCTCCATCTTGTCATTGCTATATATATGTATTATAATTTGTTAAAAATTGTTGCTAAAAATTTTTTTTAAATATGAAATTGTCAGATAAATAACCAATGTTGTAATATTCACTTTAAACACAAATATGCATACTAGTAAAATATGTAAAGTGTCCACGTCTAAAAAAGAAAGAAAGGTGAATGTAATATAATTATTGATATTTTATGTTAAATGTTTGTTTGAAATTTTGTGCGTATATATATATCCTCATAGTAATTGCCATGAATTAGGTTTATGCATGTTAGAACTTATTGTGCACATGCAACTGTTTTAAATCATTGTTGAATGATTATTGTATACTATATCTATATGGTGAATTTATACATGGTTTTCTCCTAGTAAATCAGGGTCTGATTAAAAGAACTCCCTCACATAATTAGCTTAGGTAGGTTTCAGGCCTAAAATCTCTACTCCCTAAAATTATCATTGTGAGAAAGGAGTATTAATTATAATTTTCCCATATATTGTAAGGGTAGCTTACAATCTAACCTTCGTCACTCTCACCACCAAATCCAGCTCATTTTTAATGTAACTAGTTAATAGTCAACTAAACATATGTTTTCACTTATAGAGTAAACTAAACCCACACCTATATATATATACAAATGCAACAAATGTGTATTTTTAACTTATATTGAGGAAGTATCAAGATAAATTAATTTTACTTATCTATTAGATAGATGAAAACCCCAATTAAAAAAAATAATCCTACTAATATATATGTATCTAAAGAATGATATTAATATCAGTGTATTATATGTCATTTAAAAAAAAAACATGGACTAAGTAAGCATGGTAATGACCTAATGTCAAACCAGTCATTAGGTAACCAAATACGGAAGATGAAAGCACAATTCTACTATGTAATTTTATTTTTCTTATAATTAATGTAATACACACAACAATAGTGTTCTCGCAGCATAAGACAAGGAAATGAGATTATAGTATACTGGACATTAGAAAAGGCGAGGGCAGTATAAAAACAAACCTAATTCATTTCTATCGTCTTTTTACTATTTTAAAATAAGATAAAATTTATATAAAAACAACATTGGGAAATCGAATGTTCGAATCTTGAAGAAAATGGACGGCTTATTTGAACACTTCAGATTATTTGCTGGATTGTTGTAAAACAAATTGCAATAAACTATGGCAAATAAACAATTTTAATAAATTCAAGTATTTGGAAGAAGTAATAAAACTGATTTAAATAGACATTTAAAATAAAAATGACCGCGCTATTCTTCAAATGTGAATAAAAGAATGAATTACAACATCATCAGAGTAATTATATATAAAAGATGGAATAATTCTGTTATTATAAGAATCATTTAACAACAAACTCTGAATTAAGAAGATTTTAACTGTTTATGTGCTGCAAAATGATGTTCTCTAGCTATTTCAATAGTGTTGTAGGGCTAATGAAACATCAAATATCTTGTCTAAAATATTCAGATGGATACAGAAAGTAGAACAACAACAGGGGATGGAAACAATGTGATTCTGAATACATTGCCAAGGAGCATCCACTAGGAATGCATAGTTTGCAGTAACAGCTTGAATGACAGATTGTATCTATAAGAGACATTAGTTACGTAATTAATAAATCTCATACCAATTATCTTGAAGAAAGTATTAATTTATTATGTGATATTTTTGAATTATGTGTATATTTATAGAATTCTGCATTTTTTTTATTTCCTTATTTGGGAACTGAAATTTCTGTAACTTGGAAGAGTCCATTGTAGCTCAAGTCAGGAAAATGTAGGGAAGAAGGTTGTTAAACCAGAATTTTTTTTTTCATTTTATTAAATAAAGTTTAGGTAACCTTCTCTCTGTAGTGACATGATATTAGGGAGGTTACCAACATATGGAATGAAGATAAAACTTTATTCATTACTGTTCCATATTAAAAAACATTCACTTGCTACAGGACGGAGTCTATTTTCTTTTTGTTGACTAACCATTAATGGTTCATATTTGTTTATTCAGTATGAATTACTAATATTTTTGCATAAATAATCTTTTTTTATTAAACTTGTACATAGTTAAAGGGGAGTATTTCAAGGAGAGAAAACCACTATAGTTGGAATTAAACCAAGAAGCTACTGAATACATCATATATTTTTGTTAAATTGTTAGTTAGCTTCATAATCATTGTAACATTGAATTAATGATTTTTTTGTTTCTCATTACATTTACCTACTTTGTATACAATGAGTGTCTATTTATGTATGCCTATCATGGGAAGGGTTGGTGTAATGAATATATTTAAGTGTTAATATGATAGGTATATATACTTGACACACACATATGCATATAATTATTATTTTTTTGTTAAAATACTTTTTAAATTTTTATTTCATTTGTAAATAAATATTATCAATTTGATCCTCATTAAATGGTCTCTAGTTTATCAAAGTTATTTCTCCACCTGCTTATTAATTCACCACCATACATATGCATACAAACATATCTTCTTGTACATTATAATACAGTAATTGGTTAAACAAGTCTTTTACTAGATTGGAACCCATATAAAGTACTGTGATTCCTAACTAAAATAAATTTATGACCGAGGTGAGCTGAGTGCAACATTTTCCCTGGGTTTGAATTCTTAGACATGTGGGAAATCTGAAAGAGGGCTGAGGTATTGATGATCTAGCCTAAATTGTGTTTAGATTTAATGTGTAAACCTAGAGCTAGCTCATTGGAAGTAGGCATGATTATTGGTTAGTTACCTCCTCACATCATTCTTGGCATCCTACCCAAAGATCCTATATCTGACCATAGTTAGATGTGTCCACCTCTTCTGGTGGAAAACCTGGACCATCACAATATATATGCATATGACTATCTATGAAGCTTCTGATATAAATGTATTATATTTGTGAAGAATTTATCATGTAAAGAATTATAATCAGGGTATATTAAAGGCCAGGGAATTATTCCATGGATAAAGTATTTGATCATAAAACTAATTTTTAATGTAAGATTTAATTGAAATATTGGTGTTCAAAATTAATCAAAATAAACCTTGGTGACTTTATAAAAAAATTATTGTTTTTTATCATGTATGTGAATTAAAAATAATAATAATTCAAGACTAGAAAAATGGCTTATTTAAATAAATGAACATTATATTTTGGCTGACAATTATAATATTGTGTAAGAAACTATTGTTAACTCATTTATTTGTAATATTCTCTGCTATGCATATTTATCTTATATCAATTTCATCAGGAGTAACTTATAGGTATTGCAAATAGTAGCATGTAATTTTCATCATCACTTTATTATGAAAAGATTTTCAAAGCTTATTTAAAGGCCATCATTTTTATAATAGCTCTTTTTAATCAATTGCTTTAACAAATTTTAATCATGCATTTTCTTACTGTTAACCACAAACTACACAATATCAAACTACATGACAATTGTATGCTAACAAAACTAAATGTAAATACGGTACTATAGCATCCATTTTTCCTCCTCATTATATAGCACATTTCAAACATGAATTTATGTACTGTAATCACATTTTCATCATGATTTAAATATTATATTTAGTATGTTCTGTACTGTAGTTAAAAGCACATGTACTGATTTTTGTCTGAGCATTTTTTTGTTCAAAAAGTTTTATTTTAACACCATATTTCTTTTATAATTCAAAAATATACACAGTCTATGGAAATACAATCATTTTTGTAATTTTTTTTTTTAATTGGTGGCTTTAACAAATTACTTCCTTTGCATAAAATGCTTCATAAAAATAATAGTTTATTAATGGTGGAACAAATAATAATTTTTTTCTTAAAAAATATATCCTCTAACAAAGAACTTGAATATCATATGACAGCATTACAGACAAACATTTAGGGTTTTTATGTATAAGATATATATATATATATATAATAAAACTGTCCATTAATTAGAACAAAATTGTAATCATAATAAAAATATTAAAATATAATGTTTGCTTCCACTTTGTTTTTTGAATTTAATGGCAGTTGAGGCAGGTTTAAGAAATTAACTGAAAGTACTTTTGTGGATTGAAAGATTGTTATAATAATTTATTACCATTAAATTTTAGTAATTTTATTATGATATATATATATAAAATACAATACCCATTATAAAATATTATATATAAAAAAATTTTTAACGGTAAATACAATATTATAGTTTAAATTCTTTTGTAGTGCCTTCAATTACATGGTAATCCTCATCAGCTTTAACTGAATTTTAAATTTTTTAAACTTAATGTTATGTATATTTCCATAATCTGTGCTATTGCAAATATGCCCATACATGGCTTATGGAAATATACATAACATTAAGTTTAAAAAATTTAAAATTCAGTTAAAGCTGATGAGGATTACCATGTATTTAAAAGTGCTACAAAAGAATTTAAACTATAATATTGTGTTTACTGTTAAATTTATATATATATATATATATATATATATATATATATATATATATATTACATGCTGGTCTATTTTTTGATGTTTAATATCAGGTAGTGCATGAGTCAATTTAATTTACACATGTATAATCTGAGCATTATAATATTAATATACTAATGTGTTTGTTTATTGCTTTATGACTCATCACATATTGCAAGAATAATGTTGATTCTTGCATAATTTTTTTTTGTCTATAATTTTTATAGGCTATACATTTTTGCTTTAAGGTGTTTAATTGTTTTAAGAACTTTGATAATTTCAATATAAGAATGTAATTTTAAAGCACTCATTGTCTTTGAATTCAGGTGAAAAAGTATAAATTAATAACGATAGACTAATTATTTGCATTGAGCCAGACTTTGTCAAAAACTCATCAGAACTATAGTGCCGAACAAAGTTACACAGCACAAGTAAGCTTACATCATTAACATTATATAATATGCAAATAATCCACAAGATGCAAACATGGTAATTATATATTCCATTTTTCAAACAGTGGAACACATGATTCCCTTTTATTGATGGAATGTGGATCTTTACAATTGCCCAATCATCTTTTTATTTTTTTCCTATTGTTTTTTTCTTAGCATATTGTTCTAACACTTGATGTACAAAATAGTGAGGATGTCATGCATTCATGATCAAAAAATATCAATTTCCATTTAATCTTTTGTTTAGATCTATTGTACAAATTTGCATGTTGGTAAATTCTCATAGATCAATTTACATGAGATTCTCTGTAATAATCAGAGCTGAACAAGTGTTAGTAAATGCAAATTTATGTCACCTGTGGTGCATGGTTCACAGGTATCTTGTCTTTAATATTGATCAACAAATTATTAAGTGAATTTTGCAATCTAAAGCTAATTCTGTACATGTCAGTGCAAATGTTCCTAAAGTTACTTGCAATATGTGGGACACAAGAAAGACTTATCCATGCTTTGGCATATTATTAATGTTTGTAACTTTATTTACATTGTCGTAAAATTTCACAAATGTTTTAATAAGCATGTTGTGATTATAACCAAGGAAATTTTACACCAAGGAAAGTGAAGTTAAAAACATTAATAATATTTTTAAGGCAGGGATAAGACTTTCTTATATGCCACATACTGCAAATAACCTTAGGCACATTTGCACTAACATTTACAGGATTAGCTTTAGAATTCCACCTTTGCTTAATAATTTGTTGAACAATACTAAAAACAAAATATGTGTGGAGCATGTGCCTCAAGTGATCATGTAACAATCCTTCCTGGAGCTCCATTTATTACAGGGAATCTCATGCAAATATATCCACAAGAATTGCCCAATATTCTTATTTGTACAACAGAGCTAACCAAAAGATTGAATACAGATGGATCTTTCTGGAACATGAACACACCATGGGTCATCTGGTTTGTCTATCAGATGTTAGAACAATATGCTTAGATAGAGGTGAAAGGAAAAGAAAGTACAAAGATGCTGCATCAACCAAAAGGAGTCATGTGTTCTACTGTCTGAGAAATTAAATATTTAATTATCTTGTTTGTATGCTGTGTCTCATTTGCATATTATATTGTGTCAGTTATGTAGGCTTACTTGTATTGCATCACTTTGTTCAGGACTGTGGTTCAGATAACATTTTTTTAAAAGTTGACTCAGTGCAATTAATTGGTTTATGTTTATTAATTTATATATTTTCATCTAAACTTGAAGTCAATGAGTGCTTTTGAATTACATATTTTTATGAAAAGGATTAATATGTTGAGATTTAAATATAAAACTGTGTAGGAAATTGAATGCCAGATAAAATCAAAAAGAAGGCAAAACTGATTAAATGATTAATGTTGTTTAAATCTTTTTCGTTTTTTTAGGATTTTAGTTTTAACTAAATTTAAAAATGTAAGTAAACAAAATTTAATTAGAAGAATTATTGCCTTTTAAAAAAAATAAACTAAAAACAATTTTTTTTAAAAAAAAAACATTGTTTAACAGAATGTATGAAATAATATTTTAAAACAATCTTGAATTCAAATTATCATTTACAAGAAACTATAAAGTAAGAATTTTTATTAATGTTCAACTTATTTGCAAAAAAAAAAAAACATTTTTGTGTGTGGGGACTTAAAATAGCTTGGAATTTTTGTTCATTAAAAAAGTGTCATTTATGATCAGTTATAAAGTAAATTAAAAAAAAAAAAAAATTAAAACCACCTTATATTGTTCAAGTGATAAATTAAATATGTGGTTTTACAATTTTCTTTTGAGTATATTCTCACATGATTTGTAAGTTTCATGTTGGCTCGGACTTCTGATTTTTTTTCTTTTGTGTATAAAATTTTATAGAACACTAGCTATATTCATGACTTTGCTCACATTATTAGAATAAAAGAATGTAATGTAGATGATAATTAAAATATATTTAAATAATATTTAAATGCCATAATATTTTTTATCCATAACAGATAAAAATGACCTACAACGTTGTTTATAAAAATGCATTCCATTAATCATTTTACCTGCTGTTGATAATTTATGTATTATTATGTCATATAAACATTATTTAAATATATTTTACATTAACAACATAAAATTCTTTTACTTTATTAATGTGAGCAAAGTGTCATACATACAGCTAGTAATAAATAATTACATAATTAGTTAATTAGGATATTTTGCTCTCTTTAACTTGAGTGTGTCCTCTATCACTATTTTACTTTTCACAGATTCAAATAATTTATATTTAAATATTTTTTATCTCTTACTCAACTACACACACACACACACACACACACACACACACACACACACATGAAAAGAAATCTTTTTTAAAAGCCCACTGCAAAAAAATGTTTCCATTAGCATCCTTTAGAGTAATAAGAAGAAAAAGACACTATTAATTAGGTATGCCAATTTCAGGGTGGTAAAAGTTTGAGCGAATAGGTTGAAGATAAAAATTCATAATCATAAAAAAATAATTAAAGTTTACTTAGTCCAAATTTGAAAACAGGCAATAGGCATAAATGTGCTACAACTAAATTAAGAGATTTTTTTTATTGTGAGGAATCAATCAGTGTCTATCATGTATATATAGCCTTTTGTCCATGATTGAATTTTAAGCTATTAAATCATAAATGAGTACTTTTTTCTTCCATAATCTATCAAAATACATATATGAGAATTAAGAAAATGTGTATTTTATATTTAATAATGAGGTTTTATTTGCTTATTTGGGAGGTAAGAAAGTTGAATAACAAATACCTACACAATTATTTTATTGATTTCAAATATGTGTTATAGGAAATTAAAAAATAAAAGGATAAAATTCTGTCTAAAATAAATATTTGACATTTATTAATGTATTATAAATGTGAAGATGAAACATTCAAATTAAAAATATAGAATACACTTTTATAATGGTCATAATTTTTATGTTTTTATGAATGTAAATATTATCATTCAAAATTTAAATTGATTTTTATGTATTAACATACATCTCTAATAGAAAAAGTTTATAATGTTAAAAATGTTAAATGATTTTTAATATAAAGCTTTATTCTTATTTTATTTTTAATTGAATTTATTGACAATGAAGTACTGTGAAAGTATACTGTGCCTCAGCTTTAAATCATTCATTTGCAGCTATTTTGAATGTTACATTGTCTTTTTACAATCTTTTGATGGTAAAACTTGTAAATATAATAAATATTAATTTATTAGTTAAAAATAATCTGAAGATATAAGGATTCCAAAGAATAGTTTATAGAGAAAAACTACAAACAACTTAACAAAATTCTAAACAAGTTTTTGATATTGGACATGTAAACCCACTTGTAAAATCCATTTTCCATGTCATAACCAATAAAAAAAAACTTAATGTAATATTTTATTTAAATATTTATAATTTTGCAAAATATTTATATAGTAATTATTAATATATATATATGTTTGCACTTAGATTTTTAATAAGATATTTCATTTTTAAAATATAAGATAAGAAATTTGAAGTAATTGATGAAAATAAAACTACACTGTCAAACTCTATACTATTTAATTTTTGTGGTAATTTAAGAAATATAAATATAATTTTAAAATTTTAAAACAGAATTTAAACACTTCATGATGACTTTATAATTATTCATTGACATTTAAAAAAATAGAAGTCATTTAACTAAGTTTTTATTAACACTTTAATAGTTTGAACTGCATAATAGTGGTTGTCACCTTTAGATTGCTCTAACTCAGCCGATTTTCGAGTTACGGTGAAGAAAAAATACCCGTATTAAAGCTTAGAGCAAGGTCTATAAGATTCTGCCCTCTTCTGAATTATTTTACAAGTAAAAAATCAATATTAGAAGAGTTTCAAGTTGAACAAAAGAAGAAGGACAGTTTTGATTGGTTGGATAATCTATTTTCAATCTATCCTCAATTCTTATTGGCTGATGATTCCGTTAAATATTTTTTCACTGCTAAAATGAAAATATATGTTTTAGAGTGTTTTTTTTATTATGTTTTGTATATATTATAAATAATTTTCATAAAATCTGCTAAAAATATAGTTATTTTACAAAAGTAGTAAGGTTTTATTAAAAAATTGTATACTTTACATGATTGTAAATTGAAAAAGAAACCAGCCATAGCAACAATTTTGCCATCTTGTCAAGAGTTGAGATTGCTCCAAGCTGTTTATTTGATTTTCAAACAAAGTTTAATGTTTTAGAATATTTTTCTGGCATTATAATGTATTTTTGGTGTATTTTTTTAATAATATGCTGAAAGTATAATTATTTTGAGAAAGACATTAAGATTTTTCCTAAAAAATTCTTAAAAAATTCGTAACATGAAATCTGGGAGGGATTTAAATGACATTTACATTGCTTCTATTTGCTCATAATGTTTTCTTTGATTTTTCCGCTTTTGAATATTTCTATAAAATACAAATAAAAATATATTTTTGAAATAACTTTTGTTTACTTTCCTAACATTACAAATAATTAATATACTTTTTGAAAATGAAACTAAAATTAATATATATTAAAAGATGAAAATATTTGTATCAAAGAATTTGTCACTTGACCAGTTAAAACCAATTAAAAGTTTCAGAATTTTACTTCATTTGTCCAATAATAAAAATGATCCATGAAAACATTAATTAATTTTTTTTAATAGCATAATGTTAGTCAGTAAAAAAATAATTAATTGTTTAATTGTTTATGATATTCTTTTTCGACTACTTTTTCTTTTATTTCTACTTCTTTTTCTTTTTCTTCTTCTTCTTATAATTCAATTCAATTCATTTATTTACCGTACAAAACTACAGCATAAAGCCAATTACAGTATTGCACCATAACAAATATATAAATACATAAATGAGTTTAAATGACAAATTATTAATATAATTATGTGCCATATTTCAATAAAAGATAATTAACACATTTAAAAATCTAAAGTAAAATTAAATATCAGCATATAAACAATTATTATTAAGACATTAATAGTAACAAATAAATAAAAGGGATAAATATAAAGCACATAACAAAATAAAAAAACAAAAACAAAAAAAACAATTTAATATATATATATATATAAACAAAATCAAGTTAAACCAATCAAATCTGACATTTAAATTTAACAGCATTACAAAATTGATTATAATCTAAATTGAAGTAATTAATATTGCTACAAATCTGATTATATAAAGATGGAAGCCTAAACAAAGGAGAAAATCTAAGAACATTGGAATGACAAGTTTTAATGTAACAAACAGAAGCAGACCGAGTATCATGCACAATAATAATAATAATAATAATAATAATAATAATAATAATAATAATAATAATAATAATAATAATAATAATAATAATAATAATAATAATAATAATAATAATAATAACAACAACAACAACAACAACAACAACAACAACAACAACGACAACAACTACAAGAATAACAACAACAATTATTATTATTTGTTTGAAAAGTTAAAATATGTTTTTTAAGAATGTTTTTTAACATAAACTTATATTGTTAAAAAAAATCAAGACCAATTTATTACTAAATAATATTGAATAAAAGTTTTATTACTAAAATTAAATTGTTATTAAACAATTCAAAACAAAACAACTCTCCATATAGTAGTGCCATCTTGTGCTAACAAGAGCAATCAATGGATGCTAGAAGGCTTGTGCATAAAATCCCTATCTAGTGCCTACTCATCCAATATCCCCAGACTAGTTTCTGGCTTGTGGCCTTCATCAGTGAGGAGCCTTGGATCTGAGAGCACTGCACCTAGATCTTAGGATCTAATGCAACCCTCCAGCACCCACCTTTTAACTCTATTTAACTACAAAACTATGAAAATGAAATTGAAAACACTATTAATATTTTCAATCCAAGCTCAATAGCTTATATAGTCATATGGGTCTGAACTCAATTCAGTACCCATACATTTTGGTGTCTTTGGCTCTTTAACAACCTAGCCACCACTATCCTATTAGGCAGGATTGGTGTTAAACCACTAAACATCACATGATCACTATCTCATACTAGCACAATAATTGTTATTAAACAATTCAAAACAAAACAACTCTCCATATAGTAGTGCCATCTTGTGCTAACAAGAGCAATCAAAAATGTACGGGTACTGAATTGAGTTCAGACCCATATGACTATATAAGCTATTGAGCTTGGATTGAAAATATTAATAGTGTTTTCAATTTCATTTTCATAGTTTTGTAGTTAAATAGAGTTAAAAGGTGGGTGCTGGAGGGTTGCATTAGATCCTAAGATCTAGGTGCAGTGCTCTCAGATCCAAGGCTCCTCACTGATGAAGGCCACAAGCCAGAAACTAGTCTGGGGATATTGGATGAGTAGGCACTAGATAGGGATTTTATGCACAAGCCTTCTAGCATCCATTGATTGCTCTTGTTAGCACAAGATGGCACTACTATATGGAGAGTTGTTTTGTTTTGAATTGTTTAATAACAATTATTGTGCTAGTATGAGATAGTGATCATGTGATGTTTAGTGGTTTAACACCAATCCTGCCTAATAGGATAGTGGTGGCTAAGGTTGTTAAAGAGCCAAAGACACCAAAATGTATGGGTACTGAATTGAGTTCAGACCCATATGACTATATAAGCTATTGAGCTTGGATTGAAAATATTAATAGTGTTTTCAATTTCATTTTCATAGTTTTGTAGTTAAATAGAGTTAAAAGGTGGGTGCTGGAGGGTTGCATTAGATCCTAAGATCTAGGTGCAGTGCTCTCAGATCCAAGGCTCCTCACTGATGAAGGCCACAAGCCAGAAACTAGTCTGGGGATATTGGATGAGTAGGCACTAGATAGGGATTTTATGCACAAGCCTTCTAGCATCCATTGATTGCTCTTGTTAGCACAAGATGGCACTACTATATGGAGAGTTGTTTTGTTTTGAATTGTTTAATAACAATTATTGTGCTAGTATGAGATAGTGATCATGTGATGTTTAGTGGTTTAAAATTAAATTGTTGAACTATACTTAAATTGCCCCTACCAGGTCGTAAAAAAAAATGTTGAAATGTGGAAAAGTTAAATAAAACTGGATTAAGTTGTTTAGGAATTTGAAAAATAATTTAGGCTAGAATTGTGAAGTATATAATAAAGCTTGTTTGTTGATAAACAGAACAGTGTGCATTTAATTAATTGGTACAATTCCACTTATATAAGCACTTAACTATGAAACAATGGTTTTAATAAATTTGATCTTAGTTACATCTTAATTTAAAAAATAATTTAAAAGAATTTTCAAATACTGGAGAAAGTCAACATTCTAGCACTTAATAGTTGCATATTAAATTCATGGATCTGCTGTTTCACAAATAGGCTTAATAACATGATCATGCGTTGTGGTGAAATTTTTTTATATAATAATTTCTGTAGGCTTTCAATATCATAATTTCTGCAGACTAAGTGCTTTCAGAGTTTTGTTACTCCACAATCATATGATTATAAAGTACCAAAACTCTGAAAGTGCTTAGTCTGCAGAAATTATGATATTAAAAGCCTGCAGAAATTATTATTTAAAAAAAATTCTCCACAACACATGTATATTATCAATTACAAAATAAAGGTGAAATAAAATAGTTATTAAAATTAGGCTTAGTGACAAAAAAGTTTTAACCTCAATTTAAGAAATGGTGGTCTTAAAGCAAAAAGATCCTGGTAATCCATATAGAAGCTGAAATTATAGCATTTCGTAACATTATGGAAAGGCTTCATCATGTCATCACTAAAATGAACAGATAAATTTCCTAATTATTCCAGTTATAGTTAATCTTAATGATAAATAGCCTACCTGACATTCTAAAGTGTTGTCTCCAGTTTTTAAAACTCCCTGTTTTTCTTATGTTGGAACCTATTACTGCACAATCTCAATTTGTGATATAGAACATGTAATAGAATTATAAATGTTATTAAAAGAAAATTAGAAACGATGTATGAGATGTGTTTGTTTTCCTGAAGGTTTGTGATGATGGTGTTCTAGTTGTATTTTTATATTAGACTATTTCAATCATTTAATATCTGTATTGAATGTCTTTAGAAAAAATTAACTTTATTTAAATATTCCAAATACATTCAACTGTTAGTAATAGCACATGCATATAATAACCTGTTTGAAGTGCTATTACTAACAAAGTTAATTTTTTCCAAAGACATTCAATATGCATATTAGATGATGAAAGTAGGCCAATATAAAAATAGAAATGTACTTGATATAATTTGAATAGTCTAGAGTGTATACGCCAGAAGTTCAAATTAATCTATAGGATTTAAAAAATCATAAACAAACTTGAAAGGTTCTGTAAAAATTGAGACTTTGTTAAAAAAATCTACATATATGGGAATGTTTATATTTATATTTTTATTACACATTTTAGTTATTTGTATTTTTATATTGGACTATTTCTATCATCTAATATGCCTATTGAATGTCTTTAGAAAAATGTAACTTTATTTAAATATTCCAAATACATTCAACTGTTTGTAATAGAACATCAAACAAGTTACTATATGCACAATGTTTTGAGAGGTATTATTCTCCCCTCCTCTTTAGGTGTTGCTGTTCTGAAAAAGAGGAGAGAATAATATCTCTCGAAAAAACATTGTGCGTGTACTAACCTGTTTGATACTAACAGTTGAAGGTATTTGGACTATTTAAATCCAGTTCAATTTTTTAAAGACATTCAATATGCATATTATATGATGAAAATAATCCAATATAAAAATACAACTAGAACACCATCATCAC
Source organism: Epiperipatus broadwayi (assembly GCA_028023455.1). Classification (NCBI taxonomy): domain Eukaryota; kingdom Metazoa; phylum Onychophora; class Udeonychophora; order Euonychophora; family Peripatidae; genus Epiperipatus; species Epiperipatus broadwayi. The sequence continues at coordinate 307,701 of JAQFVV010006785.1, forward strand.
AAACCTTCAGGAAAACAATTTTATTTATATTTCTAAGTTTGGTTATTATTTACTTTATTGTACATTTCATTATTTAGTATTTAACATTTAATTTTATTTTTTACAAAGTTATATATACATATGAGTGTTTAATGAGATTGAAAACTTGAATTTTAATTTCAAAATGCAGAAGAAAATGTAAGTTTTGTTTGTTTATTTATATCTATTAAAAAACTTATGTCAATTTAAAATGTCCCTTTTATCAAATATAAAAAAGTATGTAGCTTTTAGGCATATAAGGGATACATTATGTATATGTGAATATTAAAATTATTTTAAAATTAATATGAACAACAAGGTTATTGTTTGATTTATGAAATTGAAATGTTCATTTTGTCAAGTGTGCAAACTGTATTTTTTTTTACTAAATAATTTATTTCATAAGGTTATGAAAATGTTATATTTCTTTATTTTCAGATGTATACTAATTGAGTTATACAATATTAAGTTTCAAGTTAAGGTGTATTATTTACTTACCATTATATAAAAACTAGCCTTATGGAAATAGTAGTTTGAAATGTATAGATTGATTATGACTCTGTAATTTATTTTTTAGGTGCCATCCATCTGATATCATCAATAGTAAATGTAAGCCATCATTATTACATTACTTCTAGATAAATATAGAGTTACGGCCAAGTCATCTTCATTTATCCAGCCCATATAATTTAACTGCTTCAGAAAAATATTTTATGTATTTGAATATAATTATTCATATGCTTTTTGGATTATAATTCCTTTAGTCATATTTTGCTTACTAGAGAAGTATTAGAGAAGTGTTTTGTGAATTTGTGTTAAGGTTGTTTGGTCATAAATTAAGAAACAAATCAAATGACTACATAAAATAATTGATGGTTATTAATCTATAGGTCATGCAATATTCAGTCACAACTATGATAGGTGAATATTCATTCCAGAAAACATTAATTCTCAAGTATGATATGCTATAACTGCATTAAACTGCATAAAGTAAAACTCACAAATGACAAGTTTGGTTAAAAAGTTATGTGATGTTAGAGAATCAAAAGTTGAGTAGCTTTCAAAAATAATGAAGTCTATGTGAAATATTACTAGTTATGAAACTCTTTGAAAAAACTCTCCATAATAAATCAATAAAAATGTATAAATGTTAACACAGAAAATTATCTTTAGATGAGGAATTACATAAAGGGGAGAGTAGTAAATAAAAATTCACTATAAGAATGTTGTTATGTAATGCTTTGCATGCTAGTCTGACATATCTATGATTTAGAGTCTAAGTTTGAGATGAATAAATTATTTTTTTTAAAATACCTGAAAGTTATAATGAAATAAATCAGTATGTAGGCATAATTTACTTAATTGGTTCTATATATATATTCTTATGTAGAAAAGAAAATAAAAAAAGAAAAATATATGTTAGTTGGCTAATTGTTTTTTAAAGCATAGTAAGTGAACAAAATGCTGATGTTACTACATCTATAAAAACTGATATATGTGATCATTGCAAATTTTTGAATATGCAAAATGCGATTCATCATATTTTTATTGACTTTTGTCAATATTTCAAATTCATTTTAAAATATGAAAAAAATATATTTCATGCTTATTATTGAAGAATACTTTCAAATAGAATATTATTTGAATTAAAATTTATATATCCATCAATGATAATATTCTACATCAGAATTTTTTTAATATAATATTTTTTTATTTAGATTAATGACTATGATTTATATGTTGCTTGTTAATTCTATTAACAGCTTTTATTGCTTTAATCTGACACGTGGGATCACAAAGGTCTAATAATGTATGCACATTGTTATTTTATGATACCATTAACAGTTGAAAAAGCTCTAGGGTTGATTTTGCATGGTAGCAAACAATTAAATTGGCCTCTTGATCTTAATCATATCTCAAGAGATTTTTTTTTAAAAACTAAACTTTGTTGTTTTTGTTCTGTTTTGTTTTTTTAAATTAAAAAAAAAAAAGAAAAACAATATAAAAAAGAGCATCTTTATTCTTTTAAATGTTTAACAAAAATGCTTTTAAACATAAGTTCATATAGTTTAGTCAAACTATACATATATTACTAATTTATTTTCTAAATTGCTGTATGTGATATATCGGACTTCACTCAACTGAGAAGATATAGTTGGTCAAACAGCAATTTGAAAGTCTTTAGTGCGTTTATTTTCAAATGCCTGAGCTATTTATTTATTTGTTTGTAAGGGGGATTATTACCTAAAATTATAAACTATATAAACACGTATCAGATTATGTGTTTAATAAACGTTTTCTAAACATAGTTATAAAAAACTGAATGAATAATAGGTGCGCATTGTATTTTGATATGTTATATATTGTCCGTTTTAACTATTTTATAGTCACCATTATTATGACAATTAATCTTTCTTTGCAGAATGCAAACTCTGCTTATAACAATATACAATCAACTAAATTAAAAATATTTGCAATTTTAACTAAAACAAATACCATATTGTGTTAGCCCGTAATGGACTAAAGATTGTAAATCACATTTGATATACGATTGGTTGAGAATCAATAATATTTTTAAAATCAATATTATGCATTTAAATATATAGAAATCAGTGGTTAATGCAGCAATGTGATCAAATAATTAGTGCAAATGTTGTCACATGGTTTTAGTATTTTATTATTTAATTGTCTTTACTAACGTTTAGGTTCAAACCTCAACATTATTGTGAATAACAATTAAAATCTATACATATAACTTATAACTATTTAACCAATGTACATAATTGTGTTAAATAGAGTAATAAAAAATATTAGTCAGATACATTATTTTATAACAACTAACTGACATAATAAAATCGTTTATTCAAAATGTTAGCAAGTGTGTTAGGTACATTGCTAATTCTAATAACATTATAAATAACATATTTTTTAATATATAACTATGTATGTGCTTAAATATTTGTTGTTAAATATTGTTTTTCTTTATTTTGATAATTAATTGCCATAAATCTGTGTACTGGACTGAAATTATGTCTAGCTATTAATATATCATTGTTAACTAGCTTCCAGTTACTTACGATCTGCTTATGATTGCAGGCAACTAAATTAAAATGGACTAAAAGTTACAGCTCTTAGTTGAGTTTTTATGATATGCTCAAAGATTTTATTAAATTTGTTTTCATATATACATATATTTACTTCATTTGTATTTTTTAATTAAAAAATAATTATTCTCCATCCTATGAGCCTTATTTGCTCTTTTTTTAATTAGTATAATGGTCTGCTGAGGATTAACATGTACAGATAACATCCATTGCTAGAGAAATCCACTAGATTTATAATCTAGAAATGCTTATTTTAATCAGATCTCATTGAGTGTTTAACTGCTGATAATTGTATATGGAGATTACAATTTGTAGGTGAAGGCATCCAATCATAGATCCCTACAATGCCTTTAACCAGTATTAGCAATTTAATTTATGTTCACTAAGTTGTGGAGAACTAGAAACTCCTTGGAATATTCAATTGACCATATAACATATATGATAACAACAAGGATTAATAAAAGATATTGTACAAAAATAAACAAACCAAAAAAAATTATGAAGACTTTATTAGGGTTATATTATAACCTGCACTATAATTTTTTTAGCTATTGTATTTTACAAAAATATTCAATGTATTTATGATATAAAAATAAATCAATGAGACATAACTCTAATACCTTATGTCATGCATACACCTCTATATTGTAACCAACAAAAGTTAGCACTAAATATAATAAGCTGGCATTTCTAACTGACTATTTGACAGCAAATTGGACAAGCCAAAATTGTAATTTATAAATTGAATATGTTCAAATAAAATGATAGCAAATATGCCAAAATATCAGGTGATAGCTAAGTTCAGTGAGTTTTATACCATAAATGCCATGTGTTACAATAAACAGAATCATAGAGGTAAGGATTATAATAAACTATTATGAAATATGTAAAACAATATTATTAATAACTAAGAGGAAGAGAAAGCTCAACTCACTCTAGCATAAATAAAAGACTTAATATTGTGAATATATATCACTGAGGTTACAATTAAATTTATTTCTACAGACATCTACTACAACAACCAATTTTTGTATTGATTTTCTAAACATCTCATTGCTTTGATCAGATTAAAAACATTATTTAATTCATATAAAATTTAAATTGTTCTTTAAAATCTATTTCAAAATCCAACTTTTGAATATAATTTCTTCACTATCAAATCAGAGTATCTCAGGATAATATGATTTTCTTTAATCATAAAATAAATTCTTTTTTGGCTATTTAGATTTATTCTACATTGAATGATATCCTATCAAATAAAATAAATAAGTCATACATTTTCCCTAAACTAATTACTTGTCACAATTATGATAATAACAATACCATTGCTGAAATAAATAATATAAAATATAATCTCTTAATTTTAGAATAAGATAATAAATAATATAGGATTACACTCAGATATTAAGAATGGGTAAGGAAATTAATAGAAGAAAAAATCTACTTAAACATCTTATAAACATAAATTAAGTTCTTGTAAAATTAAATTTTGTCATAGAATAATAAATATGATCTTCAAATATAAAAATATTTTTAAAATAAATGTGCACAGTGATTGGCATTTAGCAAATCAAATTAGTTAAAGTAATCCAAAGTCATAAATCAAATTACAAATCTTTATAAAGCAAAATACATCTTTCTTAGATATAATTCTAATATATGAATAATTCAGTAAAGTGACTTTTATTACCTTCAATGTTAATGCACTCTTTTAGAAAATACACTTAAAACAATTTAGAGTATTTACTAAGTACTTAAGTTTTATTCATAATTAGATTCATTTTTGGTTGATAAGTGGAATGATATGAGAAATTTCTTAAATAAAAACAAATATTTATTTTACAGAAAAACAAATACAGAAGTACAAATACTCCATATTTGAGTATACATAGCCAACTAGTTTCACAGTTTTATTTCCCAAAAATTTAGGACAGAAAGATTAAAAATTTACATCATATTTTATAAAAAAATAAATTCAATTGGATTAACAAAATAATACAGCAAATTACAATAAGCTTGCTACTGCTTAATTATCAAAACATTTTCACTTTTCAATGTGTAATACAATGATAATAACCTTCATATAAGTAGTGTTTCTTTTATGAATAATTAACATACTCAATAATAATAGCTTACCAATCCAGTGATCAAGAAATGATAAGACAGATATATATATATATTGTCTATTTATGCCTAAATATACTTTAAAATTTTAAAGTCAATTACTTATCATATTTTGGCCTCATTATTACCAAAGCTTGATATAGACCTTACACATTTACAATTAATTATTCACATCTAGGTTAATCAAAAATGCTAGAGAGATAAGAGTGGAATATCTTAATACATTGATAAAAACCATTAATATTCCAGGTAAAGCAATTGTAAAATATTACACATGTTTTACTAAACATACTTCAAACTACCATCAGAATCCATCTTCAAATGATTAAGTAAAGCAAAATGAAAAGCACAGTGGCATAGCTTAAAATGGATCTACTTTTGATAGCTAAGCAATGGATTTAATATTTTGTCACTATTCAGGAAAATAATGAAAATGCACATTAGGAGACACATATTAAATAGGAATTTCCTTAAAATAAAAAAAAAATGTTTAAGTTAATATCTCTAAACTATATGCAGATGAGCATACATAAGTTAGCAAAACAAAAAAAAATGATAAGAGAGATTAAATGTCAGTGAGAGACTAATACTACCATCATTTTTAGAGAGAAAAATGCTAATATTTCTAAACATATTGGCATAAATAATTATTCCTAATTAGAGAGACAAAGCTACTATCTCCAGACTAAAATAATATATCTAACAAATATAAAAAATTATAAATAATAATAATGCATGTCAAATAAGGCCCCATTAAAATTAGGCAATAAATAAGCTTAAAATAAATAATAGAAATATATCTATTTATTCAGCTCCCAGCACAACTATATACCTTTATACATAAATAATTCATATATAAGAAGGAAAACATATTATTTTAAAATATAAAATATGATAAATTGCTTTTCTGAAACTTTAACTTAAAATATTTCAAAGTATAACATAATATGATAACATATGTACTTGAACTTAAACATGGTATACAAAAATCATAAATACAAATAAATTTCAGCTTTTACCATTAATTTAAAGAAATTAAATAAAGTCCTTCAGATTTCTGCTTTCTTCTTTTAATAACCATTACACTGGAATGTAAATAAGTAAATTTAGAAAACTAAGTCAAATGAATAGCAAATATATTCATCAAAAATGCAATATAATTAAAGTATAAATCTAGAAGTTAAAAATATTTTCTGCATATCCTTAATGAAAATTTCAAATTATTATGCTAGCAAATAATAAGATAAATGTATGACCATTTATTAAATAAACTTTCATGGATTTAAATTATGATATATAATCATTAATTTGCAATAGATATCTCCTTAACAGTATTTTAATTAATAATAATGAGAATATTTTGCAGAAGAATACTTCTGATAAATCATATTTATTCAAAATTACAAAAGTATTTGCAGGATAAAAGTACTTATTTAAAATGACATGGTTATGACAACAATGGTCTTCATAGTAACACTCAGGGAGAAAAAATAACTTGCAGTATTTAAATATTATTACAAATATTTATAAAATAATTTAATACAAAAAGTCATTTAAGTACATTTAAACATAATGTCATTTTTTCAGGTATATATAATTTTTTTACCTAGTAAAAAAAAATTAAATTTCACCTAATATATATTAAACAGTTTATTGCAAGTGGATTTTTTATTACCTCACTTTGAAAAAATCATTACTTTCTTCAAAAGGAGAGAAAACAAATGCAGTCATAATAAATAAATTGTTTTGTGCCATTTTTCCAATAAAATATAATATATTTTATTAGAATACAACACAAATAAATTGATCATTAAAGTAATGTTATTATTATTATAAAATTAAATATTAACTTTTGTAGACTTAAAATAATTTGTAAATGTCTGATAAAAGATACTCAGCAATAACAAAATGTAAGTCTTTATCCTAAATTAAGTCTTTTATTAAAATTAAATACATTCTGGATAATATTTGATATGAAATGAGCATTTTAAAATAATATATCAGGAAATTATTAACTTTTTTAATATCATTATTGCTGCTACAAAATTAAAATTTATTATGGCAAATTTAAATTTAAAACAAATGTTCTTGCATGCTTTGAAATTGACAATAGTTTTTGCATCATTATAATGACAATAATAAAAACTATTGAAGTTTTCCAACATGAAAAATTTAAAAGATAATATTCTAAATATTGTAATAATTAAATAATATTACCACTAAAATGACTGGAAAATGAAAATTTCAGTTTTTTTTATTCCTTCAATTTAGATAATTGTGTCTAAATATTGTAATTTAGCCTACATACTTAAGTTAAAAAATATTAAAAATTAAAGAAAATTACACTTTAATCTTTAACTGGGGCTTAAAATTCAAATGCATAAAGAAATTAAACTGATTGAGGATCTTGATCAGGTGACAATCTCCTCTATTAATAGTAATAGTTATGTGCCCACTTTACAAGCCTTTTGATTAATCTTTTAACCTATAACCTCTTTCCTTATTTGTTTGAATCCCTAATCTGTTATAACTAGGGAAGATTGTCAAGTAAAAATCTAATTAATTAATATTCAATTTTTAGAAATTAACTTTGTCTAAGCAATTAAAAATTAATTAAAAACATTTCCTGGTTGCAAATAAAACAATTACTTAAAATTACAGATACCAAGATAAAATAAAAATATTATACAATTGAAATTCACATTGTTTAAATAAATAAGTATTACAGACAATATTTAATACATTTATTTATCATTGTTTAAATCTAAACATGTTTCTCAGAGTATACATTTTAAAACTATCTTTAATGTTTATTTTAAGAAATAAAAATAATAAAAATAAATATAATTAATTCAATGTTAAATCCATTGCTTTTACAAATCTTATATTTAATTATTATTTTTATTAAATTCTTTTTATACAAATAAATTTAAAATATTTAATTAGAATATCATGAGTTAAAATTAAAATTAATTAAAATATTATAGATTGAATTTAAGTACCAGAAAACTGAAATACAAGGTTTGAACCTGGTTTTTTAACCTTAAGATTGATATAAGCTTTTTAAAACATTTTAACAATTAAATTAAGAATAAGCTAATATTCTTAACTTGAAAATGCATTATTTATCATCTAAATTACCAGCTATTTAAAGATTTAAACACTTTAGTATGATAAACATTTATTTAAACTTAAAACTATTATAATTTAAACTATATAAAATTTATTTTATAGCTGTAAAATCCATAAAAATGCATAGTAGCTTTTGTATGCAAAATTGTGGCATTATAAATCACTAGTAAAATTTATAAATGACAGAATTGAACTATATAGTTTGTTTTAGATACCTTGGCATATAATTTGATGTGATATATTAGCTTCTGCTAAAGCTAAAGGTCATAATATATAATATTTTCCAATATCTGTCTGAATACCAGCACAGATTAGATTAGAATAGTAAATCAATAATATGAGTCATTTAATCATAAATCAATTGCTATGCATATTAAATCAAAGTTCAGAATGTAAGTGGGTAAATGTTGTTTTATAATTTTACATAGCAAGTTTCACTAGTATAGATCTCACTCAAGTATATTATAATAATCATTCATATAAATATTATATAAAATTTTATATAAAATCAAAATTAGTATTAAAAAAGATATATTTAAATTTTGTTTTAAAATAATCAAAAAAATTTTTTGGTTAGTTTATATTTAATGTAGTATAAACACACACATAATAAAAAGGTATGACTTAGTTAACTTTTCCAATAATTGTCAGATATTTCTTAACTAAAAATTTCATTAAAAGCATATTTATTAAACATAATAAAACAGTATTTATAGAGACACTATAAATTTAAAGTTTATGAGTTCTGAGATTCTAGATTAATATTTGTAATATGAAGATATATTATATACACATTATATTTGAAGTTCAATCATATTCTAATCACATCATTCAAAACAGAATTTTGGTCGCTGGAATGAAGTAGCATTGTAAGTAAGATAATTCATAGAAAAACATTGACAAATTAATATTTCCATTTTTATATAAATAATAGAACTATTTAATACTTTGGTAATTTTATAATAACACTGCTGCAGTACCACAAAGTTAATCCATAATGAATTTTAAAATATATCCTTTAGTTATATTAGAGCCAATAGACATTGTAGCACTAAGAGTATTCTATGAGCACTACGAGTATTCTATGAGTTGTATATTGAGAGGATTTTATGCCAAGATCTCTCAAAAGACAGAAACCTTTTGGAGGAAACATTTTTTCTTTATTTAATCACTCATTTTTATAGTAAAATTCAACATTTAATATTATTTATAACACATTGGTTTTGATTATTGAAAGAAGATTAAGAACGAGTCTCAATCTAAAACCATGGGCTTTTTATAATAACAAAATACTTAAGACATCGTCTTAGATATTATTTCTATGGTTTCACTCAAATATAATCCTTTTCGATTGTCTTTATTATAAAAAGTAAAATTTCGCTCAAAAAATCTTGAAATGCAGTAGCATTCGAAAAACAAAATGTTTCTTAATTTTGTAATAAACTGTTTTTTTTTTTTAAATACTAAAAAAATAATACTAAAATAAATCTGCAAATTAACATATCTTTTTTTTTAAAATCATGAATTATATAAAATATAAATGTGCCTTTTACATTTATTTGTACAATATACTATATCTATAATTCTTTAATATACTTGTTAAAATAATTATATATAAATAATATTTCTAAGACATATGATTTTTATATTATTTTAATTGTATTAACACAACATATACACATGCATAAACACAATAAATCATAATTGACTATTTTATGTTTATTTAGTTCAATATAGTATTTGTTAAATACACACAGTAAAATATAAGTAAAATACTAATAAATGAATACATCAATACATATTTAATCTTTCTAAGAATAAAACAACTAACTTTATGATCTTATACAATTTAGTATATTATCAATTAAGAACAATTAAAATTAAAATTTCATGAATGTTGTATTATATTATGATAGATTATCAATAACTGTTTAATACTGTAGTTATTGATTTAAGCAAACAGTTTTTTTTTTAGAAATTTAATAATTCTGGATTTAAATCTAGACCAAGATGGTATAGTATATACACTTATACATGTTGGTGTCCCTTTTTACTGTATATATATATATTGTAACGATCCGGAGCTGTATATATATATATATTAGAAAGCAAAAAAAAATCTATACTAAGTGCATATTGTGAATCTTTTCTTTTAATCAAACATATCTTAGGTTCTATCACCAAATTTTACAAAAAGTCACTCATCTCGCTATATGGTAAGATCTTATACAACAAATTAATTGGATTCAGAATATCATGGGTTATATCATCTATGCATTGTAGTTTACATTGAAATACATGGACTTGGGGGGTAATCATTGAAGGCTTACACCTTACCAAAATTACTATTCAAGCACCCAATTAAGAAAAATAACAGAATTATATTTAAAAGTACATATAAAATTACATACTGTACATTATTTACAATTTAATTTTAATGAAAACTAAATTTCATCTTTTAAAAGCATAAAATATAAATAATCCTACATATTCTAATAAAAATTAATTGATCATTAACTTTAAAATTCTTACTTTCTTGTAAAATAATGATCAGTAATAGTTCAATTTGTGAACCATAATTTTCTGACAATAGACAGCATTTGAAGTATGTGACTTAGAAACTTTTTTTCAAACAATTGCTTTATCTTTCCACAAATGATTGCCTCATTGTAATCATCACATGTTGCTTTTGATTAACCTACATTAGAAAAAAAATTGCATTCGTTTCTTGATGTAATAATGTAACTTTATTATTCTGTAAATATATGTCACCATCTGTGCATTTAAAAATTTATTTTTCTTTTTGAAAATATTATAGATCATTTCCATATTCAGAACATGAATTACCAATTACTTTCTAGTCTTCTCTTTTAAAAATTATCTCTATTTATTACTACAATACTGATCAATCTTTTGACTATTTTTCTGGCTTATAATTAAAATTAATATATATACATATGCAAAATAAAATTAAAAAAAAATAAATAAAAAAACCAACAGTAAATGTGAAAAAATTCAGAGAAAGAACTAACTGCAAATAAACTCACAAAAACTGATAAATATGTCTGATACCTTATTCAAAATTGAAATATTCTCAAAGGTTTTACACATGTGATTACTATATCAGCCAATAACACTTTTCATTTTCTATTTTATCTAATATCATTCACTGATTTAGAAATTTTATGTTTAGCAGTTAGACTTATTATACTATTAATTTAATTTCAAAATTATTATTTTTTTGACATCAACTTTTAACAGCTTTTAAATAGCTTTTATGACTTATGGCTGAAATTATTATAATGTACATTTTTAGTAGAATGCATCAAAAAATTTGTACAATATTTTCACTACTAAAAATAGAAAAATATAAGTAAAATAAATTGATAACTAAATCATTTATGACATAGTTCATAGTATTGTTTATTTATTTTAGATTTTATATTATTTATTTATTATTCATTTTAAATTTAACACTACACACATATATTATCCTAATCAAAATATGTAAATATTTGTATTGCTTTTTGAAGTTTTATTTGTAATAAAATTATTAATAATGGGATAGAAAAAAAACTACATTGTTTTATTATCAAATTCACCACTTCCTTTATTTTGTTGTATTATTTTATATAAATAGAATTTAGCCATTCTACTTTAAACCATTTTTAGCAATTTTTTTTTATTGTGTATGCATATATGTATAATACAAACTTTTTGCTAAAATGTATTCAAAGTAGAAGAAAAAATATTGTTTTGAATTGATTAAATATTTTTTTCCTAATAGTCAATATTCAATATTCTCACCACCATAACCAAAATTTGTTTTTCACATGGAAAAAACAATTTCATTTTAACATTGTTAGGATAGAGAAAAGTCTTTAGATTGAATCTCACTCCATCATTAAGCAAATGAAAGACTTTTCAAAAAGCTATGTATTTGATTATTTTTTATATTATATATCTATTTAGTTTTGTAATCATATTGGTATAAAAAATAAATTAGGCGTTTTAAAAATTTATATAAATCATCTTTTAAAAATAAAAGCAAAAACATTTTTCATTGCCTTGAGGATGTCTGTCTCAAATTTACATTAAGTATTTTTGCACTAGTTATATATTTTAGTTTGTATATAGTAGGTGTATTGTTAAAGTGCCCAGAAAATATTTTCATAATTGTTATAGTACTAGACTAAAATGTGAAGTTTTTTATTTGGTTATTTGAAAAAATTGCTTTGCAGATCCAGTCTCTTTGATATTTCAATATAAAATGATCTATTGAGGAACTATCTGTAAAAAATAAAGTGTTAGATACATTTAAATTATTTTAGATATTATTGGTCCATTTCCTATTGTATACAACATTTTTATATGCAGCTAACTAACTACTTTAAACATTTTTGAATGAAAGGAAAATTCAATCTTTAAGTTCCTTAATTTTATTTTTAAAAGAATGATATCCATATTTAGATAACTCATTAAGATATAGAGTATAACTTTAGTAAACTCACTTTGCCATTGCCATATATTAATTTTTTATTAGTTGGTTGTACAACTCATCTTGTATAAAACTATTTGCTGAGTCTGCCTTCCATTTTTAATAAACGTTGTAGTAAGGATGTATACTTTTTTACATGCATTATCATTTATTTTGAATTATTTTCATTGCTATATTTATTATTGTTAGATTATTAATATCTATACTAAGCAATAGCAATGTAAGATTGTGTTGGTGATAATTAATTATACCTATGGTAATCATTGCTAAATAAATTCTGCTGAGAGACAATTATAAACTGCTCCTGATATTATACTGAAATTATATATCATAAGACAAAATTATAAATTTAATTATTCAATTATTTGTTTCAGTAGAATTAAAAAATACTATCAAAATCAAATATTTATAGTTAAATATTTCTCAAAATGAAAAATATTAATTATATTTAAAGAAACATGACTTTAAAAATATTTTTATACACATTTATTGCAATGTTGAAATATTTATTGTTGGTATTTTTTATGCCATCAGAGAAGCTAAAAATGTAGGGACTGAACAAAATTCTTGATTTTTAGAATAAAATAAAAAAGATATACATATCCCTTTCTAAATAGTTTTTCTAGGGGGAAAGCTCTGTATACATTAGTACTTAATTAAAGAAATCTAAAATCCAGTCAGAATAATTAGATCTCATTATTATCTAATATTTATTGATAGAGTATTAAGAAATAAATCTTCGCTTCTTAATTAAATGCAAGAAAATCTCTTGTAATATGCTTCTACCAATTGCTATTATATCAACTACATACATGCATTTTTGCTATTTTTAATTAAATATTTCATCTGATATGTCATTGTTGAATGATAGATTGGGACTCTTAAGAGTTAAAGCTCCAATCCTTATTTCTATGTGGCTATCTATCTGGTGAATGAATATTACATAATCTGCTAGAAAACTAAAAAATTGACTATTATTTTTATTTAATAAAGTTTTTACATGATTCTTTGCTGATGTTAAGATTTATTTCATTTATGCAATGTAATCAATTATTATAAGAGTTAGAAAGTTGAATTAATCTCTCACTTTAGTATATCCCATTTTATATATAATTGAATGATTTTAATATAATAAAAATATGTTTGCATCAAGTAGTTTAAATTTATGCAATTTTTCAATCTTTATGTGATTTTTTAATAGAAAAAGAAAGATTTTTTCCCAGGAAAAATAAATGTTATTTTATTAATATTTATTAAAGTATTTTGCAGCAATGAAATCCAGAAACCATATATGACTACATAATAAATTATTATTTGTAATTATATTATATTTCATGAGTTAGATGCTGTCAGACTACTGATGAGATCCAAATAAGGTATGGTGGAATGTCTTTTCATATGATAGTCAAATGTAAATAACCAATGAAAAGAATTTGCTATCATGCAGGTTAGGATTTTCGATCTCAAAGAACAAATACTGTTTTCAACCATAAAAATACTTTTCTGTTTCTTTTGTTTATTTTTATTTATTCTCCATTTTCCTTTTTTTATTTCGTTTCTTAGTACATCAAAAACCTGACAGACATTTTATCATTTTTTTATTTTATTTGTGACTTTGCAGCCATGTTTTCATTCTTTAATTACAAACACAGCAATTCCAATTTCTAGCCTTTACATTTTTTTTTTAATTTTTGTAAAACTGTACAGTATTGAAAAAGCTATGATGAAGTAGATACATTTAGCAAATTGCATATTTCCATATTCATTGTTAACTATGACTTTTTCAGGTTGTAGAATTTTAACTTATTTTAACAATAAGGAAATCTACTCCATAGATCCTAATGACATTAAGTATTTATCAAATTTTGTAAAGTAAATCTAGTAATGAGATTCTAAAATAAATAGTATGAAAATATGTCAAACACTGATAAATTACTACTGATAATGATCACATAGTTATAATTCATTGTTTAATTATTTCCACCTGATATCAGGCAGATAACATAAATACAAAATATTTACTCACTAGATGGCTTTAAGAAAGAATATACAGTAAATTATTACTTCTAAAAATATACAGATGTACTAAAATATGCATGAATATTTCAAAAGTTATTGTAAAACAAAAACTCAAAATACCTAATTTCTTACTTTTATTCTTTTATTCAGATCAAAGATGTTAATTATAATAGAAAAAAATTGTTTAAAGACTTATTATTTAAACTTTCTAAATAAACCTTTGATTATTTAAAATAATATTGTTATTTAAATTGCAAGTATTATAAATTAAAGTGATGTTTATACAAGCAAACAAATTTATTAAAGTTTTACAGTAAAGCTTTTAAAATTTATTTTAAAAAAAACTATTTAAATGTTATAATTTTATGATTTATGACTTGGAATAAATGAATTTATATTTTCGAATAGTGTTGTAAAAAAAAAAAGAAAGGAAAAGAGATTTAAGAAAAAATTGAATATAATGAATGCATTTGACTAAAATCTTTCAAATAAATATATATAATGATAAAGAGAAAAAAATATTGAATTTTTTAAAAAAATAATGCATTTAAGAGGGAAAAACCTTAGAAAAAAAATATCAAAATGAGATAATATTTTAAAATGAACATAATATATAAATAATTTTTAAAAGTCCCTAGTGAAATATTTGTTATAAAAATTACATTTAAAAACGTACTTAAGAATAATAAATCGGATAAAATATCGATTTCATAAATAAATGTACAATCTTTTTTTTTTTTTATCAAAACATGAGAAGTGATTTTTAACTAACTTCATAAATATTAAATAGTTTAATAATTTAATAAAAATTGCTATATGGAAGTTTGCATTTTTAAAATTAAAATAAAAAATGGCAGATTGGTTAGATAATGTAATCGCTTATTTGAGTATTTATTGTATGCTAAATTGCTTGGGAGAAATATGACATAGTACAATAATTGGGAGACTGAAAACAAGAGATTATGACTATTAATGAAAGTATTTTTTAAAATTTCTAATTTAGTTAATAATCAAACCAGAAATATTTAACAGTTTATCTCACACTTGGTTAAACAATGCACAACAATATATACAGTTATATTTTATATAAAATATGTATGAAAGAAAGAAACAGTCAAGATGAGGGAATGATACGTATCACTTTATTGACATATTTACATTTTTTAAAATTTTTTTACTCATAGAAATACAGCTCATCATACTGTTTTTGTGATCATTTTTGTGTTACCATCACTCTCATTGCTACCTGTAATGGCTGTTGCTAATTTTGTACATATTAAATACCAAATAATGGAACTAAAAATATATAGATTTATTAATTTAAAAAATATCTGAAGAAATCAACCTTATTTAAACAACCTAATAGAATAAACTAGCGATATATTTCAAAAGTTCTTGTGAGATTAAACAAATTGTAAATTTTTTAAAGTTTATATATTTATGATTATATTTGCAAAGGTGTTTTTGTTAATGGATGAAATCATGATCATGGAAAAATTTTAGTAAAATTTGTTGTTGTTTTTTTTTTTGGCTATTATTGCAATGTTATATGCTTTTTTCTATTATATTATATATATAAATATTAATATATAACAAACTAACCAAAGGAAATACATATAAAAACAAAACAAAAAAAAAAGACTTATAAGTCCAATACATAATATTATATTTCAACCAGAGGACTGGTTTTCATCAGAAAGTAAAAAAAAAAATACACAGTAAAATGGCGATAATCAAAAATTACAGATTTGGTAAAAGATTAAAAATTTAACAAAACCCCCCTGATTGGTCAAAAAATCTAACACAGAATATCTACCCAATCAATGACAAAATTCAAACAAAAAAAAAAAAACTACATTCCCTCCTAATCAAGCTTAAATTCTATTTAAATTAAAATAAATATAAAAATAAAAAATCCAAAATTAAAAATTAAAATATACATATGTGCATACATAGAAAAATTAAACTATGCTCACATACAAAAAATAGCTGTGCTCACATTAATATTCATTAAAAACTAAAATACTTATACATTTTAATCAAAAATTATAGTTAGTGCAAAGTACAATAATTTATAACTAATTATTTATCTATAAACCAATTAAACACAGATATTAAACATCCATGTAACCAATCTTTACATAAAAAATCTCATATAAGAAAATTTTCACATAAAAAACACACATATAGAAATCATTTAGGAGACCAGGTAACCCAGAGATGTAATAGTAGTTTCAGTGTTCAAATTCAATCCATGTGGTTCTAAGGTCTTGAATTTTTTTGTTTATATATATATATATATATATATATATATAAACATCTGAGATCTCTATATATATATATATATATATATATATATATATATATAGAGAGAGAGAGAGAGAGAGAGAGAGAGAGAGAGAGAGAGAGAGTAATACAGCATATATAAATGGAATAATTGAAACAATTAATTCTCTAAATACTAGTTATATTAATGTAATACTTTCCAGTGTCAAAATTGTAAATGAAAACTAAAATTCTATTTGCTAAGTTGATATAGATACTGTTAGTCCTGCATTGATATAAATGGTTTTTGAAATTGTGTTATTTGTATTTAAAATTGTGTAAAATGAGTAGATATTGGCTGTATCTTGAGTCAATTTGAATTTTTTTGTGTCAGAATTTCTGGAATGTTTAAAATTCCTCCTGATAAATACAATTGTTTGATCTGTTTCTCATCTACAATTAAAATTGATTTATTTTATTAGATAACTGGTTTAAAACAGGAGAATATTCGTTTGAAAACTACTTCTTAGAAAATTTATTGCTCAAATTATTTTATACAAAAAAAAATAAATAAATAAAATATGACCAAACTTAGTTCTATGTAATATTTTATATTTCAACCTGATCACTGATTTTATCAAACAGAAATACAATAAAATGATGGTATTCAAAAATTACAAGTCATATGCAATGTATTTGATAAAAAACCTATTGGTTAAAATATTTTATTCAAGAAATTTAACCAACCAATGGCTAATTTATTTTAGTGTACCTTAAAAAAAAACTGCACTATTTTCTAATCAAACTATACAAAGACCTTTAAACTTAATTTTAAGATGTGCACAATATATACGTATATATACTATGAAATAATACTATGAATATATATATATGTAACTATATAAAGGTACTCATCTTTTAGCTAAAGATGCCGCTCTATGGCATGGTTTTTGCACCAAAACACATAAAAATGCTGTTTCCGTGGCCGACACGTTCGAACCTGCGTTTTCTATAATACAACTTTTTTGTTGTGCTACAGAATGCAGGCCACTATGTCACATCGCAGTACAGCATGTATGTCACATAGCAGCAAATACATTTTCCGAATTTGCACAATTTATAAAATAATTACGGCTTGATGAGAGAGTTTGTATTTGAATTGTATTGAAATGTTGTTTTCATTGGATTTTTTTTTATTTTAAACTATTGAAATGTTCAGATTTTTTAAAACAATAATTATAAGACTTTTTACAATGTACTGTATTTAACTTTTATTTGGGAAAATGTTAAATATCTATGTTTTTATTGAGTTGCAATTAGGTAACATGTCAAGTAATGTACTGTTAGTAACATTCCACGAGACAAAGAAGATTCTACCGTCTGTATATTTTTGAAGTAAAAAAGAGTGGTACGAAAAAAATATCCAGTAAGAAAAGTCCAAATATACAGGTTTTTTTGTAAATTTAATAAAAAGCAAATATTATAAACATGTTTAATAAGTAAAGAAGACATTTGTATGTGTTTGTTGTTGTTTAAAAAAGTTTGAGTTTCTTTCTTCTGTCCGAGTACGGTTACGATTTTGAATTTTTTTATTTTAGCATTACAAACAAACAGAACACTAACCCTAAAACTAACCCTAAACCTAACCCTAAAACTAACCCTAAACCTAACCCTAAAACTAACCCTAAAACTAACCCTAAACCTAACCCTAAAACTAACCCTAAATCTAACCGTAACAACTTTTACTTTTATTATGATTATTATTTTTTAGTTAAACAACAACAAAAAAAGTCGTAACACAAGTAAAAAAATATCCGATAGAAAATTGATAAAAAAAAGCCGTAACACAATTTAAAAAGTATACGATATAAAAAACACGAATCAAATTGTAATTTGTTGATTTTATTTTACATTTATTATTATCATTTAAATTGTATATGTTAATAAAAAATAATATTTAAAAAAGATGATTTTTTTTTGTTTTTATTTTCACTTTACAAAAAAGCACAGAAAAATTATTAAAATCAACGGCCCGTGAATGTTTATATTTTATAGTTTTAGTGTGAAAACGGCGCCATCCAACGGCATCTTTAGCTATAAGACAAGCACCTATATAAATAAACAAACATGTGTGTATGTATACAAAAATTGTTCTGTAGTCATATTAAATTTGAATGAAATGTAAATGAAATATTTATATATATATATATTAATTGAATATTATAGATAGTACTAACTAAAATACATATATATTAATAATAATTAAAAGTTACTTATATATATATAGTTTAAATTATCTGCTAAAGATAATAGAAGAAACCATCAGGAAAGCAGGTAATTTAAAGATGTGATAGTGCCTATGTTTAAGTTAAATCATGTGGGTATAAAGTTTTAGATAAATTTAAAAACTTTTTTGTTTTCTTTCTGTTGTGGAAGAAAAATTATTTTGCATTATTACTATTTTTAAATCATCAATTGAATGATCTGGAAAATTAAAATGTTATATATCGGTCTCTCTTCATTCTTACATATATCATTAAAAACCAGTAAACACTTCAAAACAATTTCAAACTGCTGTTAAGGCAATCTCATTTAACACACGCACACATTATTTAATATTTATAGTAAAATAAACATACTGATCACTCATACTGAACATGGTTCAATTGCAATCTCACCTTGTTAGAAATAATAAAAATCTAAACACTTGTTCACTACATCAAAATAGTAGCCAGAATTATGTATTGCTTTCATATTTTAATTTAAAATGGGAATATTTTGACATACACTTTTAGTTTTAAATTGTATTTAAACTGATTATCTAATATTAAATATTTATTATACATAAAAAACTAATTTAAAATTGTAATCATATAGTAACCTATTTATACTTTAAAAATAATATACATAGGATGACGATATAAGTAATGTTCAGGCTACTATTCTGATGTGGTATTGAGACTTCTAATATATTTGCCAAATTATTATTCTTTAATTAAATTTTCATTAAAGAGCCCTAAAATATGCTTCTTGTTTATTACATACACGCATACACTTATACATAGTTTAATAAATTAACACACATACGTAAACAAACTTCAATAGATGCAAGTTCCATATATATTTCAAATGTTTAAATCAGAACAACAACAACAAAAGAATATGAAGAGCATTACATAAATAAGTAAATATATTTGGTTTAATGACATTAATAAAAGTATAACAAGATGTTTGATTAATTGCTTAGAACTTCATGTGACCTGTGAGCACCTAAATTGTAGACTGAGAACAAAAATTTAATTCAATAAATGTGATTCTTTTTTACTTAACTCATCTGAGAATCAATATAATAATGTTTTAAATACTTGAGTCAACTATTCTATCAGAGCATTAAATTGCATAGGCACTAGTAATTGTTGATTAAAGATTATAAAAAGTTATAATCCACTTCAACCATTCTTACTACCTCATATTTACTAGTACACATGATCACACACATCACCAATATACATATTTTGTGCTGAACCAGCACTCATCAGTTGGTTCAGATTATCATATTCCATACATATATAAATCAGTGCTCAGTTTATATTAAAATAGCAAATCTTTGTATTTAAATGGACAGGCTTCATTCTACTCCAATCTCCAACTTTTCAGCCACCCATACCATTGAAAATATGATGACAGAATTTCCAAATATCATGCTAATGCATACCCATGTTGACCTCTAGTCACTCTAAACCCTCATGTATAGGACAGTATCCATTTAAATACATATAAGAGGGATGGGCAGAATGCAGGCTTAATATGCAAGATTTGAAATACCAGGCACTTTTATATCTGGAGCCCAATTGTAAGTACGTATATTGGTGATTATTTATCTTTTCTGCATGTGTGTGGTAATAGGTATCAGTAGTATGCAATATCATGGATGGTTGAAGTGGCTTAAAAGTCTGAGTTCAAATTCCATATATTTACAATTGGGCTCCAGTTATAATAGGGCCTGATATTTCAAATCTTACATATTAAACCTGCATTCTGCCCATCCATCTTCTATGTATTTAAATGAATACTGTCTTATACATGAGGGGTCAGAGTGACTTGAAGTCAATTTGGGCATAATAACAATATTGGAATCAGCATGGGATTTCAGAATTCTACCATCGGATTTTCAATAGTATGGATGTCTGAAGTGTTGGAGATTGTAGTAAAATGAAGCCTGTCCATTGAAATATAAGGATTTGTTATCTTAATATAAACTGTGCACTGATTGTATAGATGTGTGGGAAATAATTGGAACAACTGATGAGTACTGGTTCAGCATGAAATACATATATTGGTGATTATTTATCTTTTCTGCATGCATATGGTCATGTGTATCACTAATATGAGATAGTGTGAATCACTGATGTGACTGAAAGTCTCAGTTCAAATCCCTTATATTTACAATTGGGCTCCAGATATAAGAGTGCCTGGTATTTCAAATCTTAAAAAGTTATAATATGATATCAGCTCAATATTATGCTAATAAAAAACAAATATTTAAAATTTCAATTTTTTTGCTGTTTATATATTAATATTCATAAAATTCCATTCATTATTCAGAATCACTTAATATTTGTAAAAGTTAGAATTTATATCAAGGTTGTAGTCACTTTGAAGAATGTAATGGTTCTAAATGCTTGGCTGGTATATTTGTGGATTATTTGCAAAAAAGGGATATCTGATACAATGGAAAATATTTCAATGACCATATCATGGCCACTAATCTCTTTGAAATTTATCTAACCCAATTATGTGATACTAACTTACAGTTAAGATATAATTGATTAATTTCATTAGAAAAACTATGTAGACATAATCAAAATATTTTTATTGAAAAAGTTACAATTATGATAATCAACATTTTAATGGCAATATTTTACTTATATATTTATATATTTTTACAATGCGATATTGTTTACAGTTTTTTTTTAAATCAAGTTTATCAAGTGGCATACTTTTTTATTTTATTTCTGTAACTGTATATTTGTTTGCTGATATTCAATCCATAGTAAAATTTCTGGACTTTAAAATTATGCTCATTTATAGTAGTATCTCATAATAATAATTTTCTCTTAAAGGATTTTTTTCTATAATAGTCTGTGTAGTTTAGCTCAGTTGATAAAGTGTCAGTCTCTGGATTGTAAGATTCTCACATCAATTTCAGTTCTAGTACTTCTAGCATTCAAATTTCGTATGAATTCTCAAGAAATAAAGTCATTTGATTTTCAATGATAATAATAATTATAATTCTGATAATAGTAATAATAATAATAATAATAATAATAATAATAATAATAATAATAATAATAATAATAATAATAATAATGATGATGATGATGATGATGATGATAATAATAACAACAACAACAACAATAACAACAACAACAACAATAATAATAATAATAATAATAATAATAATAATAATAATAATAATAATAATAATAATAACAACAACAACAACAACAACAACAACAACAACAACAACAACAACAACAACAACAACAACAACAACAACACTAGATTCTTGCCAGAAAGATTAGTGTCATTTAATAACAATAAATACTCATCACTAATAGACCTGAGTTTTTATTCACCATTAACACACAATATGATGAACATCTGTCTAAGAATCTTTCTCTATCTGATTATTCAGCCATGATGGTATCTCTGGATTTTCACTGACTAATAAGAAATAAAAAAAATATTGTAATTGTTAAAGATATTTGATATTGAATCTAAAATATTAAGTAATGTAATTTTTTCATCATACTTGAGAATCATAATGAAGACTGATAACTAGTATGCCATATAAAAATAAAATGATTAGATTATAATACATGGTGATAAAAAATATTTTAATTTAGTTATGATAATTAATAGTGATAAGTATTAGTTAATTATTTTGAAAAGGAAGAATTGATTAGTATATTTATTTCTTAATTATTATTTTTAAATGTAGCTAGATGTAAGTAAAATCCCTCTTTATATTGGGTTATGTAACTTTTTTTAAGAAGCAATAATAATTATCTGCAATGTTGATAGAGTTTAAGAATGTTAGTAAAGAAGAGATATACTCATTTTAAAAGATAAATGAATGTGATAATGTGTTATAATTAAATTTCATTTAGGAAATTTTAATGTTAAACATAATTTTCTTATCTTTATTGTGAATCATGAGAATAGCATTAGTATTTATTGGAGTATTGTTAGGTGATATTCCTATGCTATTGAGGATATACTTTTTGGTATATGCTTAATTTTAAAAAGAATACCTTACTGGATGATTAAATAGTAAGTCTCATGAATGTAGTTATTTTATTATTAAGTAATTTATTAATAGTAATATAATTTACTAGTCATGAAATAAATAGATATATATTAGTAGAATTTTATGTACAAGAAAGATATTTAACTTGGCTAAGCTAGAAATCAATTGTTATTTGCACCAATTGTATCATAGTAGTGGTGGTCATTCAGTCTATATATTGTAATGAGCACAGACATTCGTTACATTGTTTTTTTTTATATTTATTAAACATGAAAGTAAATCAAAAAGTTCGCATTTAAAAATTTTCTTTAAGAATTAAAAATTGAAATTAAATACCATCTTAAACTCGTATATATTAAATCGCACAGATAAAAAAAATTATTAAAATAAAACTGTATTAAAAATAGAAAAGGTATTTTAAAACAAAAACTTAAAAAGATTTAGAGATAAAAATATATCTTTGATTTGGAAAACAGGTTAATTAAAGAGAAATGGAAATGATTGTTAATTAGTTAAATGTAAACCAGCCTTGGGCATTTAAATGTAAAAACATCGGTCAGAGAGGAAAACAATAGAAACTTTTAGCAAATGAAATAAATCCATTGGGAAATCGGACCTCAACGAAAAGGATCATCGCATCGATGACGTAATGTAAATGCAATCCGTCAAATGAATATAAAAGGACATGGTTGAAAATTATTAGGGGAGTTGTTATGATTATTACGATGTGACAGATAGATGTTAGTGTGGAGGTGCGGGAGAAGAGATTGAAGGACGCATGTTCAATCCCTTCAGTTGTTATAAAATGGAAAAATGAAACATCGCTTTTCTTATATTCAGAGAACCACAGGATCATCGGGAAATTTAACGTTGGATTTCAAATGGAAAGCAATTGTAAAAGATGAACATTTCTAAAACCGTAAGAACTTTCTAAGATAGATATAACGAACAATATTAATTTGAAAACACTAAGAATTTTAAATTTTAAACTTTCCTAGTATTTAATTGTTACAAATAGAATCCTATCTGACAAAACTAAATTCTTTATTAATAGTGTTATTTGATGTATTTTTTCCTTATTTATGTAAATCATTTCCATTTATTTATTTTTTATTCTTTAAGTTTTTATCATAATTTTTTTTTGTTTTTCGTTAAATTAATTATATAAATGTTAAACTTAAGTCGGGCGTGAATGGCTGTATAGATTTGTAAAGTTATATTAGGGGAGGGTAATCTTAGGTTATTTGTTTCGTGGTTAAATTGGGTCAATGGATCGGATATATTGGTGTGATTAGTGGATGTAATATTGATTCGCTATGGGCAGAATCGCTTCATACGCCGCACACTTCCATTTGCCTATGGAAGGAATTATAAGTCGGATACTGCAGTTCCTTTCTATGGAGTTTTTTGTTTTATTGCTCTTCTTTGCAGATAGATGTAATATTCCTATCTCATAAGAGGCAATTTCTTCTCTTAACCTTTTGTTCTGCCGTATTTTATTACATTGAATACATCGATATATCAGATGAATTGATGCCAGTTTGACTACGAATTTTAGCCTAAGGTTAAATAGGGATAGAATATTTATTTTCAAAAGCAAATTTATGTGGTCTATTCATACTCGACCCTAAATAAAAATGCAGTAAATTTAAGTTGTTTATAGACGCTTGCATGGATTGGTTATCGGTTAAGTATGTTTTGGGTTTTCATATTTGATCAAAATATATAGTCATTCGATAAATAATGATACCTTATGGTGAGTATCTAAAATGTATTTATTCGGATGTCTTTTAAGTTATTGGTGGCAATGCAAGTATCTTATGGTGAATACTATTGGGTTACGTATAAATTTCCCTCCGCAATTGTCAGTAATCAATAATTTTGTATTTTGATAGTTTATGTTTACTTTGAAATGTCTTTGACCGTGAAATCTATGTAACCGATCTATATTCAACATTATAAACAAGCTTTCATAAATTTATCTGTGCGAACTTAATTAAAATGTAAAATTAGAATATAATAGTAATTAAATGTAAATTAAAGTCAAAAATCAAAGTTAAAAATAATGTTAAATGTTAAAATGTAAAACTAATACTAAAATAATTTTAAATCTTATATATATGTGCATAAATAAATGTTTGTATGTTAATTACTGGCAGTGGCTTATTTTATTCTTTTTTTATATATATACTCTTAGATTATCTTATTAAATCTCTGCTATTCCACTGAGCTAGTGACATGGGCTAACGACCGGAATCAAAATTAAAAAAAAATTTTTTTTGACTGACGTATCTGCCTACTTTATAAATTTTTCTAGGTTCAAATGCCTAGATGGTGCCCTGTAGTGCAGTTTACGTTAATGAAGATTTGCACGGGTTAAATATATAAAATACATATTTTGCGGGTTCATCCATGTTAAAAACTTTTAATATTAATATACTGACATTTCGACTTGGTCACACAAGCCATCCACAGAGTTATAAAAGGTAGAAAGATGGTTGTAGAGGCGCTACAATCACTGATTTGAATAAAATTTTAAAATTCCACCAATAGCAAAAAATGTTAAATTTAGAAATGTTTTTTAAAAAAATCTTTCCAAATAGGAGGAAGTTTGCATGTATCATCTCGCTTATTGATACAATCTGTCCTTTTAAGTATCTCAATGGCATCTCTAATTTTGCATTTGTAGAGATCATCATGTCTGGATATGATCCTGGTACTAGAAAAATCAATTTTATGACCTGAATCTATAGTATGGAGTGAGAGTGCTGATGATGATGAGTGTTGTTTAACTGCATTAGCATGCTCATCTCTCCTAACACTGATGTGATGATTACTCATACCTATGTAAAATTGTGAAGCAATTTTACATAGGTATGAGTAATTGTCGCATCAGTGTTAGGAGAGATGAGCATGCTAATGCAGTTAAACAACACTCATCATCATCAGCACTCTCACTCCATACTATAGATTCAGGTCATAAAATTGAATTTTCTAGTACCAGGATCATACCCAGATGTGATGATCTCTACCAATGCAAAATTAGAGAAGCCATTGAGATACTTAAAAGGACAGATTGTATCAATAAGCGAGATGATACATGCAAACTTCCTCCTATTTGGAAAGAATTTTTTAAAAAACATTTCTAAATTTAACATTTTTTGCTATTGGTGGAATTTTAACATTTTATTCAAATCAGTGATTGTAGCGCCTCTACAACCATCTTTCTACCTTTTATAACTCTGTGGATGGCTTGTGTGACCAAGTCGAAATGTCAGTATATTAATATTAAAAGTTTTTAACATGGATGAACCCGCAAAATATGTATTTTATATATATATTATTCAAAACAATACAATAATTAATACAGTAAAAATATTTTAAAAACAAATATATACCACAATTTAATAGAAGTACTTTCAACTATCTATGTAGTGGTTATCAACTAGATTCAAATTGTATCACAAAAACCGTTACAAATGTAAACAAAAAAGAAATACGTCATACATCAATTTTCCCACAGTTCATTAATTTTTATATTGGCAGCCTGTCTATATATATATATATATATATGTGTGTGTGTGTGCGTGTGTGAATGGCTATTAATTTGATAAAGAAAATAGATTGATAAAACATCAGTTAATTAAGGTGAAAAGATATTAAATATGTAGTAAAAATAAAATGATAGCAGTTTGAAATCAATATAAAATATTAAGTGTTCTTTTATTAACAATTAATTAATATTAGATTTTTCTCTTGTAGTTAAAAGAGATTTGAACTCAGAATTTGAAACTGCCTGCAGCTATCCACTTTTTATACAACTGATACACATGGCCACATAGATATGAAAAAGATAAATGATCTTCAATATACATGTTTTTGTGCTGGAATCATCACCCATCAGTTGGTCCAGATCATCATTTTCCACATATATATGCAATCAGTGCTCAGATTACATTAAAATAGAAATCTTCAAACTTTAATGGATAGACTTCAATCTTCTTCCTCTTCCAACTCTTCGTGGATCCCTATTATTGAAAAGCTAATGGTTCTCAAAGACCTTGTTATTGCCAATATTATTGTCATAACCATGTTGACTTTAAGTCAATCAGATGTCTCACATATAGGACTTTAATATTACCACTTAAACGTGTGGATGAAGGTTGACCAGAATACAGGCTGAGTATATAATATTTAAACACAAATATATTGCCGTGTACTGAACTTAATGTAATTAGAAGAGATTTGAACTTAGACTTTGAAGCTCTGTACAGCTATCAAGTCTATCACATCATTTTATTTTTCTCTTGTATTGTTTTTTTTTAAAAGATAACAGATATGTTTACATAAAAAAAAACTGTAGAAGTAAAAGCTGACAAAAGAAAAGTAATTTTTTTAATGTTCTTTTTGCTTTTAAATAGTGAAAAGAGGTTAGGGAAAAATTAAATGTTATAATATAAGTAAATAATTTGATGCATTTATGATAATTCATTAAATAGTTTAATGATAGATATTATATTTTTCACAAAAAATAACATTTAACTTAATGAAATATAAAATTTAAAAGATATATAAATACAGAATGTGATTGAAGATTTTAAAGTTGCTTATTTTTATAATTAAATATAATTAAATTTGAATATTCAATCACATGTAATTTGACAAAAATATAAAATAAAAAAGACCATATTGAGTCAATTTATTTTAAGTCATTTTTTGTTATTATTATTATATATATATATAAATTTATTTTGTACATTTAATTTGTTATAATATGATATTTATTTAAATTGTAAATACTAAATAGCTTAGCAAGTTTTTTATGTATGTAATTTAGAAGGAAGTAAACTAAATTTGACATAAGTGCTATGAATAATCAGTACTCCCCATTACTAAATATGTTAAAAGTATAAGCAGCCATTCATATTTACAGCTTACTCTTAAATAAACAAATATTTATTGACTGTTAATGGAATACCATTTTACTAAACAACCAGGTTTATTTAAAAGAAAGCTTTAAATATGGGTGATCAATCATATTTTAAAAATAGTTATAGAATAAGTAGTGCTGATTATTCATAGCATGTATGTCAATAATACATTGCTTTTATTTAAATTATATATTGTACTGGGTTCGAATATGCAGCATTCAAAACACCGGTCTCTTAAGCAGAGAAGAACATACTCGGAGAGTATGTATGTCCAAAAAATAGCTATAAAATATATATCTAGCATTACATTTCCAGGACATAGCTTCTTCTCAACTGTTGAATTCAATACCAAGTTCAAAGCACTTTTTAGTTTTGTATAAACATGGGCACCAGTTATTTATCCAGAAGAATAAACAACACACTTTGAACAATGGCACTAATTCAATGCCTATACTCATGACTAGCTCAGTCTATTTTTAATCAATAACAAATTATTGTTTCATAATAGTGGTGAAAAGTATGAATAAAAGATTGGTAAAAAGAATTGACTGACAAAGTAAAGCTTAAGTTTAAAGACAATTTATTTAATTAACACTTAATATACTACTTTTAAATACTCTTGTAAATTTTAATGACATAACTCTGATATTTTATCTAATGATAATGCATATATTACTTCACACACTGACATATATAATAAAGCATTAAATAATATGAAACACATATATTCAGAACACACAAATTAATAGTTCATTTTTATGTGTTGGTAAAAAGAATTGACTGACAAAGTAAAGCTTAAGTTTAAAGACAATTTATTTAATTAACATTTAATATACTACTTTTAAATACTCTTGTAAATTTTAATGACATAACTCTGATATTTTATCTAATGATAATGCATATATTACTTCACACACTGACATATATAATAAAGCATTAAATAATATGAAACACATATATTCAGAACACACAAATTAATAGTTCATTTTTATGTGTTGGTAAAAAGAATTGACTGACAAAGTAAAGCTTAAGTTTAAAGACAATTTATTTAATTAACACTTAATATACTACTTTTAAATACTCTTGTAAATTTTAATGACATAACTCTGATATTTTATCTAATGATAATGCATATATTACTTCACACACTGACATATATAATAAAGCATTAAATAATATGAAACACATATATTCAGAACACACAAATTAATAGTTCATTTTTATGTGCTATAGAGTTCATATAAATTGACTCTTGAGGCTTGATGAATTTTTACGAATGTGATGGCTACTTTATAAATGAATATAAGAAAATGTTTTACCTAAAATTTTGAATGTTGATACTTCTTGCTGTTTGCTGCTTCTGATGAAGTATTTCTAACCGGTTATGGCATTTCTTGAGGAGTTTGATTATTATCCAATTGGCACTATACTTGGAGACAGTAAAACATTGGTGGAGTTTCTTCAAGCTGTTATGCAGACATCATTTTCAAGAGCAGATTTTGCTGTTTTACTGGACTTAAGGCTGGAGAAAGACATGTTTTTTTGAGGTTTTAATACTGCATTCTTGATTCTGGATGTATAATAATCTGACTGATATAATTCTCTTAAATGCAACTTTAATGTGACTAACTTGACTCTAATGCAACTCAACTAAATGTCTGATAAAAAAAAATGGCTATTTATACATGACGTGTGTTTTCATTTTGATATTCTCCAGCATTCCTTTATAATCCTTTAACTATGTGATTTTTGAGAACATTTAATTAGTAGCCATGCAAACGTGTTGTTTTTTCCTTCATTTAACTTAATGGCCATTGCTGTGTTTTTTTAAATATAATTTTCCTTTATTTCATTTTAATATTTATTATGCATACATTATTTTACATTCACATGCACATATATCATTTGAGATCAAATCATTATTTAGTTTTTTAAGATTACCTTTTTTGTTAGCTTAAATAAAAATAGATTTATATTTTAAACTTGAAAATCAACTTTTAATTTCTTTCCCTTTTTCTAATCAATCACTTATAACTTTCATGAACAATATTTTCTTTAACTAATAACAATAATACAAGGAATTATCTACTTATTTGAAAACCAATGTCTTTTAATTTGACATTTCTAAAGTAAACCTCCTTCCCACTTTTAATTAATTATTTTTATTTCAAAAAACTCTTTAACTTTTACATTTACTAAACAAACTGCAGAAAAACTTTTAAACTTTTAATTTTATGTTTTTCTTTTATGAATGATTTTTATTTTAATATTTTTTTAGATAAAATTATTATGTACCAACTATGATCTTGGTACATAGTCAAAGTCTGGTCAAGAGAATTGGCATCTGAAGCTTTGTTTTTCATAGTGTAAGTCAGTATAAGACAGGGAATCTGCATCCGCCTCATTTCCAAAAGATCCCTGTGCCATAAATTTAGTTTGCCCTCATGGTCATTATCCAGGACTAAGAACATTGTAAGCAATGTTGCCAGCATTGAAAGAAGTAAAGTATAATTTGAGATTGCCCTTAGCATGTAAAGTCAAAGATATTAAAAATCAAACTTAGAAAGTTAATAAATATTTAGAATTAAGAATTAAAGTTGTCAGAGATAAAATGGTCAAAAAATACACATTTTACTCTCAAATGGAGGGTGGTGAAATGTACCAAGATCATAGTTGGTACATAATAATTTTATCTAAAAAATTACTAAAAATAAATGAAATGTTTCATAAAAAAATAATAATAATAAATGGCTATTCCCAACATTGGGGCTGGACCTAAGAAACAATAGTAATTAAATACTTTGTTTGAAAATTTTTTTTATAGAAAAGCTAAATTGCGTATGTTAAAGTAGTTTTATTTTAAAAAAAGAATTGACCGAAAACTTTTTTTCTTAAATGAAAAGAGATTTGACATTTATGCTATTTACAATAAATTATTATTTTAAATTAAAAACAGTTGGATATTTTGGGCAGAGCTAGAGCATTATGAAAGAGTAGAGAAAGGACAAGGGGTGGAGTTAGTTGTATATTCCATTTAAGAAAATAAATAAACAATCGTATTTAAATTTAGTCAAATAAAAAATATGGTTTCAAAAATGGAGGAAATAAAAAAGAAGAGATATCTGAGATGAAAATGATGATGAAAATGATGATGAATATGATGTGAGAATTTAGGCAATGTCAACAAGAACTCAAAGAAGAAATGTGTTGAGAATTCAGACAAAGTCAGCAAAATCTTAAAGAAGAATTGTGTCAGAAATTTAAACAAGGTCAGTTAGAACTTAAAGAAGAAATTAATCAGGTCAAAGGAGAAATTAAGGCACTTAGAGCAGAAGTAAGAGAAATAAGAAGTGAGATAACAGTAAAGGTATTATATAGTTAGATTTAATTAAATAAAGTCAGGAAGTTGAAGAGGAAGTTGAGGTGATAGAAAGACATAAAAATAGAATTAGAATCAGATAGTGTTGCAACAGATACAGTAGAAACTTATGTAGATCAAAAAGTAGAAGATAGTATAGAAAAATTTTCACATAAATTTAAAAAGGTTAAAGTAAAAGTTTGTGTTCATTTTAAACGTAGATTTAAAACAAAAAAAAGTGTAGAAAAAAATATTCTTAGTTTGAAGTAATTCAGAGTTTGTCTAAATATAAAAGCTTTCTAATTTACAAGGCAGAAAATAGAACAGAATGTGAAAGAGATAAAAAAATAAATTATAAGTGAGGAATAGACAGGAGAGGAACATTTGTTTTATTATAAAGTTAGTAGAAAAAAAAGGAACCACCTGACAAAGTTTAAAAGGTATTAATAGAGATGGAATATTAAAGTAGATGGAAACAATAAGGACCAGAAATGGACTATGAGTAAAATAATTATTTTAATGTAAATAAATCTGAGAAGTTTAAATCTGAAACTTCTATTTAAAACTAAGATAATAAATTTAAAATCAAATGAATAATCATAAATGAAATGTTTGAAAGTAATAATAGTAACAGAGGCTTCATAAAATAAAAGATTTTTTTCTCCATACACATATTAACTAAAAAGAAATGTTCATAAATAAACACTTAAAAAAAAAATCAATAAAATCAAGTTAAATAAATGGGTCAAATTAATGATTTAAAAGTAAAGTTTGTAGGTTTAAATAAATGAGTAAGATAATGGAAATATGTAGAATAGAAGCAAGTTAAACAAATAAATATAATATATCTGTAGAAAAAATGTAAAATAGTCATAATAAAATAAAATAGTTTTTGAATATATGCAAGTTAATAAAAGGAAATAAATAAATGGTTTAAAGTAATTAACTCAAATCAAATGTCTGTATAATAATGAAGAGCACTAAAATAAAATAGTTTTCTGAATATACACATGTTAAATAAGGAAGTTAAAGTAATAGTTTAGAAAAAAATAATATTGTAATATAAATGAATATGTAAACCAATGTCTGTCATCGTTTAGAATAGTATTGTAAAATTAAATAAATATGTTAGAATAATGTTCGTAAGGATTTGAAAATAATATAGTAAGATTAGTGATAAATAATATAAATGAAAGTCAATCTAAGTTATATTAGGAATGTATAGTGGTTTGAAATTAAAGGGAATGAGGGTAGTATTGAAAGAAGTTTTAGATAAGGATATGTAAAACAGACTTGCCAGGGATCATTCCTCTTTTAAAATGCACACTGGGGACACCCAGCATAAGCCGCAAGTCACTTCTTCAGGAGAGAATCCCCATATCTTGTATCTCATTTCCAAAGCATAAGTTGAAAATAGACAATTGATAAATCCTGCCATTCACAGTGACCTTTTCTTAGTCAAAGTCCAGTCAAGAGAATTGGCATTTGAAACTTCGTTTTTCATAGTGTAAGTCAGTATAAGACAGGGAATATGCATCCACCTCATTTCCAAAAGATCTCTGTGCCACAAATTTAGTTTGTCCTCATGGTCACTATCCAGGACTAAGAACATGTAAGCAATGTTTCCAGCATTGAAAGAAGTAAAGTATAATTGGAGATTGCCCTTAACATATAAAGTCAAAGAAATTAAAAAAGCAAACTTAGAAAGTTAATAAATATTTAGAATTAAGAATTAAAGTTGTCAAAGATAAAATGGTCATATATGAAACATTTTCCTCTCAAATGGAGGGTGGTGTAATGTATATAATAAATTTATCTAAAAAATTATTAAAATAAAAATCTTTCATAAAAGAAGAACATAAAATTAAAAGTTTAAGAGTTTTACTGCAGTTTGTTTAGTAAATGTAAAAATTAAAGAGTTTTTTGAAATAAAAGTTAAAAATAATTAATTAAAAGTGGGAAGGGGGTTTGCTTTAGAAATGACAAATTAAAAGAAGTTGGTTTTCAAATAAGTAAAGAATTCCTTTTATTATTGCTGTTAGTTAAAGAAAATATTGTTCATGAAAGTTATAAGTGATTGATTAGAAAATGTGAAAGAAATTAAAAGTTGATTTTCAAGTTTAAAATATAAATCTCTTTTTATTTAAGCTAGCAAAAAAGGTAATTTTAAAAAACTAAATAATGAATTGATCTCAAATTATATATGTGTGTGCTAATGTAAAATAATGTATGTGTAATAAATATTAAAATGAAATAAAGGAAAATTATATTAAAAAAAACACAGTGATGGCTATTAAGTTAGACAAAGGAATAAACAATATGTTTGCGTGACTACTAATTAAATGATCTCAAAAAACACATAGTTAAAAGATTATCAAAGGAATTTAGACAACATATATTGCCGGAGGATATCAAAATGAAAACACACATCATGTATAAATAGCCAATTTTTTTATCGGACATTTAGTCAAGTTCCATTAGAGTCAAGTCAGTCACGTTATATTTGCATTTAAGAGAATTATATCAGTCAGATTATTATACATGCAGAATCAAGAATGCCGTGATAAAACCTTGGAAAAACATACGTCTTTCTCCAGACTTAAGTCCAGTTAAATAGCAAAACCTTCCCATGAAAATGATGTCTGGGTAACAGCTTGAAGAATCTCCACCAATGTTTAACTGTCTCCAAGTATAATACCAATGGATAATAATTAAACTCCTCAAGAAATGCCCTAACCACTTAGAAATACTTCATCAGAAGCAGCAAACAGCAAGGAGCATCAACGTTCAAAATCCTAGGTAAAACATTTTCTTATATTCATTTATAAAGTAGCCATCGCATTCATAAAAATTCATCAAGCCTCAAGAGTCTAATTATATGAACTCTATAGCACATAAAAATGAACCATTAATTTGTGTGTTCTAAATATATGTGTTTCATATTATTTAATGCTTTATTATATATGTCAGAATGTGAAGTAATATATGCATGATCATTAGATAAAATACCAGAGTTATGTCATTAAAATTTACAAGAGTATTTAAAAGTAGTATATTAAGTGTTAATTAAATAAATTGTCTTTAAACTTAAGCTTTACTTTGTCAGTCAATTCTTTTTACCAATCTTTTATCCATTCTTTTCACCACTATTATGAAACAATAATTTGTTATTGATTAAAAATAGACTGAGCTAGTCATGGGTATAGGCATTGAATTAGTGGCCATTGTTCAAAGTGTGTTGTTTATTCTTCTGGCTAAATAACTGGTGCCCATGTTTATACAAAACAAAAAAGTGCTTTGAACTTGGTGTTGAATTCAACAGTCGAGAAGAAGTTATGTCCTGGAAATGTAATGCTACTTATATATTTTATAGCTATCGTTTGGACATACATACTATCCAAGTATGTTCTTCCCTGCCTAAGAGACTGGTGTTTCACTGCCGCATATTTGAACCCAGTACAATATATATATATATATATATATATATGTACTATATATATATATATATATATATATATATATATATATATATATATATATATAATATTTATTATAGATCTGAAAAAGCCTGGTAAACAATCAAAACTATCAATTATTTTTAAAAGTATAGAATAATGTGTTATTAATACTTGTTTATACTAGTAATAAAATAATTACACATAGTTTGTCACTATATGTATTCTTGAATAAAATGGCCCTAATTTACTTAATGATGAATTTCACTTAATGCTAGAATCGTCTGATCTCAATTCTCCCATAATATTAAGTTCTATAAAAACTCATTGAATTTCAAATATATAGACTTTTTTTTTTCTTGAAAAAGATTCTCAATCTTGCAAAAGAGCCAGAACAAGATGGACTTGAAAATCTGTCTCAGAAATTAATGTTATTTATTCATTTTTAAAATAATCTATCATCTATTTCATTTTTTAGGTTTCTCAATGACAATTTTTGTTAAAATAATATCAAGATGAAGTCTATTCATTTGATTGCATGTTATCTTATTCGTTTACTATCAATACTTTTATAATTATATGCTTAATACAGATTTGGTGCTGGTGGATATTTAAGATGCCAATAAATTAGACGAGGAACTTCATGCCCTCACATTATATTGAGGTAAATTTATTTTAACTATTGTAAATATATTTTTATAGATATTACTAATTTTAACAGCATATAAATAACTTTTACTACTGCTTAAATATGAAACATGAAGGAATATAATCTTATCATAAAAAAACATTATTGTTCCAATACCTTACTCAGAATTATTTGTAAGCTGACTCATAATGAATCATTTTAAATAAACTTGCAAATACAATTTTAACTTTTTATTTATCAATGCCAATTTATTCAGCCAGATAAAATGAGATGTCCTCTTTCATCTGACCTCCAACTATATCTAATGTAAATAAATCAACATCAATATTGGAAAATGTTGAAACTTAATGTTCACAAGTATATTAAAGATGATTCATTATAAATCTGTTTACAAATAATTCTGAGTAATGTATTGAAATGAGAATGTTCTGAGATGTGATTATATTCCTTCCCATCACATATTTAAGCCATAGTAAAAGTCATTTAGATGCTGTTGCAATTAATAATATTCAATTTAAAATAATATATATAATGCTAAGCTGGCTTGATTAATTTAGGAATATAGATTACTGGTATTAATAAATTTCAGTCTTTTGAATATCATTATTGATTTATTTATAGTATATATTGTTATATGTCAGATAAAAGACGATATTCCCTTTTGTCAGACTGAATGGATTGGCATTCATAAATGAAAAGTAAAAATTGTATTTGGAAGATTGTTAAAAATGATTCATTATGAATCTGCTTACAAATAATTCTGAGTAACTTAATGGAAAAAAAAAGTTCTAATGATAAGTATCTAGATATGTATATATATGAAATATTATTTTTTTAAAAAAGAAATACGTATATGCATTTTTAAAAAAAAAAGCTTTTAATTTTAGTTTTAAAAATTTACCCCCAAAAAAGAAGCAAATGTGGAAGATAGAAACAATTACCAAATTCACCACTTCCTTTATTTTGGTGTAATGTCTTATATAAATGCAATTTATCTACTCTAATTTGAACACTTTTTAGCAAAAAACAACACCTTTTTATTGTAAGTTTTTTTGCTAAAAGTGTTCAAAGTAGAGTGGATATATATAAGTCGGCACCACCTAGGCCATATCGTAGTTTATACACTATCATTCAGCTGCCTCTATTAAGTTAAAATTACTAATGAAACAAGAAAAATACTGTGCTTAAACCTCCTGGAAAGGCAAGATAAGCCTTATTATACATAAAATTATTATGAATCAGTTAGGAAAAAATTATTTGCAAGGCAATATGAATAGCAATCAAAAGCATGGTAATATAATGTTGAATCATACACAAATCTCAGCCTCAATGTTAAAATCAGATTTTCAACCTGCCAGAAAAGATGCAATAGATCATTCTATGGACTCTATTTTAGTTGACGGCTTGATGCAGAACACTCCAAATAGTATTGTCACTAAATTACATGCAGAAATATCAAAAGATAAACATGCTATGTCTTCCATTGTTAAAAAAAATGAAACCTCCGATAAGTTTAAAAAAAGTTTGTTGCCGATGGGGGCCCAAAACTCTAATATTTTTGCTACAGAATTAGAAAACAATCTCAATAACAGCCAAATAAATGAAAATATACAAAAAAACACAAAATGATACCTATGAGTTGGGGAAATTCCAACATAATAAAAGAAATATTTCTGATGCAAATGTCCCTACATATGCAAATATCCTTAAAAGCAAATCGCTCTCAAATGCCTCTCATAATATACCCAATGTATTACTTTGCTTGATTTAATGGAAATGGATGTTGATCAGAATAGCACTTTTAAACAATCATCCAGCAACACATATTTCTTTAATACACGTGACTATAATGAGGAGCAGTATTGAGACTTCCCCGAACGTTTCACCAGCACTATATCCAATAATCTTTATAAGTCATTGATCAATTTCAATGGTGATAAGAACCTGATTCTAGCTGTTACTAATGCTAACTGTGCATTGTTCAAGTTCCCCACTGAATTGCTATATGAAACTATTAAAAAAAAGATTTAAGCCATGGTATTCATAAGATCTTGAGTCATTCTAATGACCACTATGTTGCTCTGGAATTTACTAACTGAGCAGCCAAGGATTACTTTAAAAGCAATATCAGGGTATTAAATGATAAGTTCATCTGTTATATTGATCTCACTAGGCCTAATATAATTTCTGGTGGGATTAAAAATTGTCCTATGAACTTCTACCAAAAACATCTACAGGAATCACTCAAAGCCTTTGGCAATGTTAGTAAGTTTTAATACCTTCCTGGTGATTGAGATGGACTACATTTTCTATCTAACAATGCAACTTTTCAAATAGCAATTAAACAAAATGTTACACCCACTCACATACCTACCATGTTTAACTATAAAGGCTCACACATGATCCTCTCTTTACATGGAGTTAGACCACAGTGTTTCCATTGTCTTGAGAGGACCCACTTAGTGAAAGATTGCCAATCAAGAATGAGCTCTAACTGTGGAT
This sequence comes from Epiperipatus broadwayi, assembly GCA_028023455.1. Classification (NCBI taxonomy): domain Eukaryota; kingdom Metazoa; phylum Onychophora; class Udeonychophora; order Euonychophora; family Peripatidae; genus Epiperipatus; species Epiperipatus broadwayi. The sequence continues at coordinate 346,069 of JAQFVV010006785.1, forward strand.
TCAAAAAGAGTATTTATCATAGATGCAAAAAGAATTTTACATCAACTTCTCAATGTACTGCACAATTGTACTCATTTGTAACTAATGATGCAACAATAACAGAACCCCAAATTATAATTGCCTCCAAAGAATATCTAATGAATAATCAACAACTATCTGGCTTGCACCAACCTGATGACAGAAGTGTAGTCAGAGAAGAAGAAACATCAGATATTACATAATATTTCTTTCTTGTAGATGAGGCTCTTCTTTCTCCGGCCTCAAAAGAAAGAAATGATACACAAAGCCAACTACTTCATGCTGAAATAATGGGATCAACACAACAAACTGTGATGGAGCAAGATATTTGAGACAATCCCACATGCTTTCAGCAAAATGATAGCACTACTCTAAGAAATCCTGTCAAGTAGCCTCTGAACAAAAGTATAGTTACTTATCAGACTAAAACCACTACTTTGAGATGCACAAGAAGTATGAACTAGCAGCTTAAATGTAACAAGTCTATCACTCCCAACCAAGGAGATTTTAGCTCAGAAGAGGAATCTCCAATGGAAGTGCCTATAGATAAGTCCAGTACTAAGAAAAGTAAATCAGCCATTATCCACAAGTCCAGCTCAGAAGATGAAATATCTCTGGGGAAGAAAACAGATGTTTATCTCTTAAGCAGAAGAAGAATCCAATATTCCAATACTTAAGGAAGTAAGTCCAGAGAAGAAATGTCAGTTATCAGATGAGGATAATAGGATATTGAGTCTCAATTCATTAGAAGAGACTGCTGGTGATGTACATCAGGTCATCGATGTTTACACAGATGGCAACCCAATGATTGAACCTATTGTGTTAGAAGAAACCTCAGATAGCATCATTGAAGATCCAGACTATATAGATCCAGACTATTCCAACTAGAATTTTCACTCTATTTATGCTGAGAATTAAAAGGGAACCTTATATTTTTTGTGGTAGATTTAAAAGATACATAGCCCAAGTATGTTGCATAAGTTTGTAGGAGTAAATGTAAGGGGTATCAATTCATTGGAAATGATATATACCATTGAACAATGGATCTCAATCAATAATCCACATTTATTTTTTATGAGTGAAACAAAATATCACTCAAATTCAGATTATAGAATTAGAGAATGTCTTGAATCTCTTGGATACATAGCTTTCTCTGATAGCGTTACTGCAGCTGGTGGAGTCGGTTTACTTATTAATAAAAAACATCCACCTAATAAATTTATAATTCTCTATAAGGATAATAACCGTATTGCTATATCAGTCACATATCAAAATTTGGTAATCAATATAATTTATGTGTATGCAGATAGGTCCTGCTGCATGTTAATGAAAGTCGTTAACATAATAAATATGCTATTGGTAAATAATAACAACCCCACCCTAATCTTTGATGACTTTAATATCACTTATGCAAAATTCACAAAAACCTATATTCACTTGATAGACAAGCCATTTATGAGTGGTGAGGGTCATCTGCCTGATGATTCCTACTCTTTTTACACCAGAAAATACAGGTTGCTGATTGATCTATTCTTTTATATGCCTGACATACATTTTCTCATCACTGCAAAATTAGAACATGTGGTCTTTTCAGACCATCTTGCCCTAGTAGTTCAGATTGAAGCTGCTAATAATGTCACTCCCACTTGTAACACTATCAGAATGTTGACAAAATCGAATATAACAGAAGCCATACCATCTGAGGCTTATATATATATTTAAAAAAATAGATATCCTTGCCAAATCTATAGAGGAAGCATGGTTTGCCTTTATTGGCATTCTTCAATCGATCATCTCCTACCATACAATTAAGCGAAAGGGACCATTGGCATTACTAAAAGACTTGGATGAGCTTGGTTTCAGAATGAAGGCATTTAACTCTGCCTCATCTTCTATAGATGAAATTATATCTGTTAAGCTGCAAGATAAAACCAAACAGAAGACACTTGCGGATTATCTGTCTATAAAGCATGCCAAGGTGTTTCTGACTCAGCAGAACTGTTGGACTAGAAGCTACTTCCATTGGGCACTGGGTGCTATTAACCCCCCCCTACTCCCACTATCATCAATATTGATAGTGAGTCCTTTGTTGGCCTGCCAATGATTAAGGAAATCCATAAACACTTTGAACAAAAATTTCATTGTCTCAGCCATGTTAATACTCCCATTGAAGACATTTTAATTTGTCAAGATGATCATGGTATCACTGAAGATATGCTGAAAGCCAAACTCCAAGCATTGCCAGATAAAATACACCCCGGACTGCATTCTATACCGCACTTCCTGTTAGATCATCTAAGCCACTTCACAATTCCCATCCTATTTAGAATGACCAACCATTTGGCACAGGAGAAGAGAATAATCCCCCACCTGTATCCTATTGCTTTAGTCCCCTTCCTAAAGAAGCATGAAGATCCCCACACCCTCAAAAACATTCGGCCTATTTCTATGTCCCCGCTCATCATTAAAATCCTGGAATCTGTCATAAAAGATAAGATCCAGGATAAGATACTCCAAAATATATCAACTTCCCAATTTGCAAAGAAACATTCCCCACCAATTTTAGCCATTGGTCAAGTTAAAATGTTAATTGATGATGTTAGACAACAGAGAAAGCAGGCTGTCATAGCTATCCAGCTTGATTTCAATGCAGCATTTGACTCTGTTAACATCAGTACTCTTCTAAACCTGCTGAAAGGCCATCACATCCCAAACTCTATTATACAGACCATAGATAACCTCATGTCTAACAGAGAAATTGCTGTCTTGCTGAATGGCAAGCTCCCTTCATTTTTTTCAACCTAACACATCCATTCTGCAAGGTTCCCCCCTCAGTGCTCTTCTCTTTATAGTCTACATTGATCCACTGTTGAAAGCCATCGAACAGCAACTACCTGGTGTCTATGTACCAAGGCTTGCCAAATTGATAAAGCTCATGGCTTATATGGATGATGTAATCATCTTCCTCCCTTCAACAACCTATTTACCTCAGTTATACTCCATATTGGATAAATACACAGCTGACTATGGTCTCACCATCAACCCATTGAAATCAGCTATATGGAAGGTATCCTCAGGTCAGAAGATTGTATCCAAATTTACAGCCAACCCTCAAAAGTTTTTGGGCTTTGAGATATCCAAAACATACTTCCAAATGTCCAAAGATATTCAAAATCACATTCTGCACTCAATGGAAAGACTTACTAAACGTCTGTCTAAAGTCTACCTTTCCTTACATGGTAAGGTAATGCTTCTCAATATGAAGATCATGGCCAAGCTTAACTATTACATGCCCATCATGAGGATCATTAAAACTTTTATCAATAAAATGAATTCTCTTGCATCCCGGCTTTTCTGGGGAGGTAAAGTTGTTGCAATTAGCATTAACAGGATGCAACTTCACCGGAAGTATAATGGACTTTCTTATCATTCTATTCAAGCCATTCATATTATTCAAGCCATTCATATTCAAAAGACATTTAAATTTTATCACCATGCTTATTAAATCATTTGGATATGAGCAAGTCATTTTGCCAGTTATCCCGACAGATAGACCCCCCCTCCTAGAGTCAAGAATTTTCTTGATGTCGTGATTGACTTGATCAAGAGCTACATGGTAATTGTGAATGATACATTTGATAACAGAATTAATATTTGGCAAGCACATAGACTCATTCACCCTGTCACAATTCCCATAACATCACTACTTGCCCTGACCAATAATAAGATTATCTCCCTCTTCGGGTGCTGGGCTATGGAACCTAAATTCTTTGATTTTATTATTAAGATAAATTTAAATGCCATTAGCACTAATTTGTTTCTCTTTCATAGGTGAGGCATCAACAAAATTGACCCAATTTTCCCCCTCTGCCAGACTCATGACAAAACATTTGACCATCTGGTTCACTCGTGCCATGGACTCTGGAGGTCTAGAAGGATTATTGCTGATAACCTTAAAGTGAATTTTTACCTTGTTACCTCTCTTAAGGACAGTATTAGGACAAGATCCAACCCTACTATTAGGTTGTCATTATTTATCAACTATGCATTCTGGTCTACTCATTGTAAAATGGTTTTCAATCCCGGTGCAATTCATGAGGGAAAATTCTTTCTGAATAAACTTATAAAATTTAAAAATCATGACATGCTCCTAGCTCCAAAAGTGTTATTCGAAAAAACATGGACTCTGATTGCAGTGTAAGAATGATTGCTGGTAAAACACTTTGTTTCTTCTGTTTAAGTTATTGCTGACAGTGGTTTTGTTAATAATCAGAAGTTCAGATCCTTATTATTTTGAAAATGGATAATATTTAACTGAACACATCAGATTTAGTATGATTTTGCCAATGGTGATTTGACCAAACTCTAGATTGACTAAGTGACTCTTGGTAGTGTGAGGCAGTTTGTCTGGGTGAGTTGGTGAGCTTAATTGTCCTTAATTGACCTACTTGGGTGTTAACAGTAGACCAGAATTTGGGTCTCCCTTTTACCCAGAATAATACTGTCTCATATTTATTTATAATCATATAATTCTTATTTATGTTTGTAATTCTAGCTTTTCTTTTAATATACCATGTATACATATTTGTCACTGTAAACATTGTACTTGTTTAATAAA